>OX382271.1:3744875-4344875 GCA_947507595.1 Pyralis farinalis | reverse complement strand
CATCATTGCGTATGATTTTGTGGGTAAACACCAGCCAAAATGGACACACGATAACAAATTTTACGAGTGAACCGAGATGTAGTGGCTCTGACACACTTATTGTATTTACCCCGGCGTAATAAACAATTTTATATTTCATCCTGTATACACGTGTTTTACTATGATGTTGGTATTTTACGGCTATGATGTTTTTTATTAAGTTTTTGTCGCTGTTTTTAAGGGGCCGACCCTTGACAACCCTATTGACAATATGCGCTCATGCTGGTATCAGTTACTTATCTTTATGGTATAGATCCTTTTCTTCTGAAGCGAAAAGCTAAGTGTGAGTCATGCACAAAGGATTTTTAATAATAGCGTCGAGAGAATGTAGTGGTAGCCTAGCGGATAAAGAAGCGGCCTTGTAACTAACGGCTCCTCGGTTCGAATCCTGGCATGTATCACAAAAATTCGTGTTTTCGGATTTATTCCGTATTTCTAATTATCACCTCTCGGCGGTGAAGGAAAACATCGTGAGGAAACCCACACGACCAAGAAATTATATTTCAAATGATGTGTGTTGCCTGACATTTTTCTACTTCCCTAAAAGAAACGTTTCTTCGATTAATTGAAATAATTAAAACTGTTGTTATATTTTTATTATTTTTGTTTTATTTTTATTATTTGTTGTTGTGCCAGTACAATGTTTGTATTACTATGGATTGACCATAGTAATACAAACATTGTACTGGGGTAAACTGTGGGGTCAGCAGAACTTGGTTTTGGTCGTACCCATTGGACAGGAACTCTAATAATATTTGTTAAAGTACTCTATTTATGTTGAGGCTTTTAAATGAGATATTAATTCTGGTTACCTATCATGAAGGCGTTTTTCAAACGCTTTTTTACGAATTTTAATATACTGAAAACGTTCACCCCATTTTGTATTTTCCATATTTTCATTTGACCGAAAATACAATTCACAGATCGAAGAAATTCCGATTTACGATTGTTATTTTTTGCTAAATGTTATGAATTCTACCTCAATGTTACGAGTAAACCGCAGCTATTATTGGTAGATGTTTTAGTTTCCAAAAAAAGAAGGCGAGACTTGCTCGCTTCGCTCGCTCGGCTTTTGATGGTCGCAAGTCTAAGCCAACCTAACCTAGCAATGTTGGACTGTTACTAATTCCAAATCGCCCAAAAATATTTACATATTTTGGTATTAGGTAAGTCATGTTTTTATCCTAATATATTTGAAACCTGTCTAAATCATAATAAGTGGAAAGTTACTTCTATCTTTAATACTTTTAGAAATTAAAATTATTGTAAGTAAATCAAACATTTGTCAAAGGAAAATTACATGTTTTTATAATCGGACAACGGTTTTTCTAGAAAACCAAACATATGTATATGAAGTTTCTAGAAACACAAAATATGTAAAAAATAAAACTATCTGACATTTAAAACTTCGCCATTTCGAACAATTGAAATTCGAACAAAAATTTTTCAAAAGTAATATAGGTTTACCAATAATTTTACATCAATATCCTCAACTTCAATCGTCAATACGTAAGCACCTACTTATAGGAAACTTTAAAGATAGCATCGCTTTAATTGCTGTCGATGCTAGTAAATGTCAAAAACGTTAAAAAAATAATCAAAATAACGTACCGTCTATGTAATAATACAACAAATACATTAATTATCTTCAGCAAGAATACACAGGTTAGTAGTTTACGAAAAATGAAAGCAAATTTTTAAAACGTGCAATATGCGATAGTATGAATTAAGCCTTAGAGTGGCAACCCTAAACTACCGGAGTTTTATCAGCTGTGAATTTTCACTCATAAATATTCGATTGAGCGCAGCCCTGGGGCTCTCTTTGTAATATTGAGATTCATAATTTGACCCCAACTAAGTTCGCGATCTACTGAATTTGTGAAACAGTAATAGGAGCGTATAAATTTGAGTGTTGTTCATAAACTATTTAATTCTGGCCATTACATGTTTAGTTTTACTCAATAAAATATAATATAGTAATAGAAAATGAAAGGATGTAGGAGCCGACAAAAGCAAAGTCTTTAATTCTTAATTCTGGCCATTACATGTTTAGTTTTACTCAATAAAATATAATATAGTAATAGAAAATGAAAGGATGTAGGAGCCGATAAAAGCAAAGTCTGTAATTTTGGTATTAAAAATAACATGTTGTGAAATAGGGTATTTATGTGTATTTGATACTTTTTTTAATTTAATCTCTTCATGTATTATTTCATTAGTACATAGTGTTTTGTTTGCTGCGTCCGTGGTGTCACAAAAGACTGGTTTCGGCTGAAAATCAGTGTCGGGTCTGTCACACAGGTTTCGACAATATACTGAGCCGAGACCAATTTGTAACATCGCATAATACAGTTAGCTGTTATCATTAGTTTGTTTTATGTATTTTGGCATATTTGTCTTGATTTTGTGTCTAATTAACTTTACAACATAGTTAAGTATATATTGTACAGTGTTGTGTGATGTACAAATAAATTATTTTCTTTCTTTCTTTCTTTCAATGAGTCGTTTATCATGACTAAATTGGTCGCATTTTATCAGTGTCAGGAGCTACGAATGTTAGAAAACCCAGTGAGGTATTCATTTCGTTCATTTATCTTTACGTCAAGTCACTATCGGGGTAGGCACAGAGGTATATCTTCACGCCAGGAGGCGTGAGGAGTTAGGCGAGGTAGGCAGAGAGAACCGAGTGCCACACGCCACCACAAGGTCGGCAACGCATGAGTGATACCCCTGGTGTTGCAAATGTCCATAAGCTACGATGACTGTTTACCATCAGGCAGGCCGTATGTTTGATTGTCACCTTAGTGGTATAAAAAAACAAGACGCGGTCCTTACACACTTCACTCGCTCCTTTAACATTCATAGCTATTTTCATGCACGCTCGCCGGTTTCTAAGGCTCCTGGCATCACCTTATTACGTACAAATAATAAAGTTAGATGATTTAACATAATTTGCATATTAAAATACACTAAACTACCTATTATCTCATGCCTCTAGTAAATAGCGAGTATACAACTAGCTACCATCTAACTCAATTGCTATAAGTACAAATGTATAATTTTCAGGAACACCGTTCCTTTATGAAATCTATATGTGTGTCTGTGCGTTGTCTGTGTGTGCGTTTTTTTTCGAATATTCGAATTTCGACTTCAGATTCGGATTCGGCATAAAAAAGTAGAATAGGAATGTTCAGGAACACCGTTCCAATATTTTAAGGAAATGGCCGGCAAATTAAAAAAAAAATTGAATTGTTATATAATTGACGAGCCAGGTGTTCCTCTGGCAATGCAACCTTGTGCATTCTCAACTCGTTTTAAATGTTTTTCATTATGTCACATAAAGCATTCTATTCTATTGAAAATCTCTTCATTGCTAACACTTATCCCAATAGATTTCGAATAATCATGAACACGCCAGAATTCACGGCGTTGAATGCTCATAATTAAGTCAAACACAAATACGAGATGCATTAAAATGCACCAAGAGAATACGCCGAAATTCAAGATTGAAAAGCATTTTAAACCACTCTATAGACGCTTGCAAGAGCATTCGACCGTGTAAAAACTCCTTCAGGCCTTTCTTAAAGATCTTTCAGATAACCTCTATAGCGAGTTTATTTAGGAACCTTGTTTTTTGCGAATTCTACAAAAAAATACCCTATTAATGTAGGTACGGGACTTACCGCGATTTGTTTTTATATTTCCCCGACATGTCGGTGACTTTGCAGATGCCATAGTCACGGGATGGCTGGAGCCCGGCGAGTAGCCGTTAAGGGCAGACATATCAAACTAACAATGTATTCAAAAAGTACATTAAAAATGCTCTCTGTATCTATCTATCTATAACTTCACGCCAAATCCCTTGCGGGGTAGGCAGAGAGAACCGAGCGCCGCGTGACTCGATCCTTACATATCTCACTCGCTTCTTTAACATTCATTGCTCTTCTTATGCACGCTCGCCGGTTTCTAGGGCTCCTGACATCACCTTTTAATAGAACACGACCAATTTGGTAGGTAAGTCTTGGCCTTCCCCGGCTCCTACATCCTTCCACTTTTGCATTGTATATCTGCTTCGTCATTCTTTCATCTTGCATTCTTTCTACATGCCCGAACCATCGGAGCATGCCTCTTCTTATTTTAACACCGACGCTCTCTTTCAGACCAACTCTATTTCTAACATCATCATTGCGAATACGGTAACACCGACGCTCTGTTTCTGCTCTCTGTAAAAAGGCTTATTATAGAATTGATGAATATGTAACTGACAAAGATGTACGAAAATAATTCAGCACAGACAACCTCTTGTTAACAATGTTTAATTCTACCATTTGACGTCATTATTGTACCAATATGATGACGTGAATTTATTGCAATACCTAATTGTCAATTTTAAAAGAGACCTATATTGGCAAGTTTCTTTCGGCATTTCTTCTTTGCCAATGGTCATTAGTCACAGTCACATCAGAAAAATAATACCATGAGACAATTCAATAAGACACAATAAGATTGTATTTAAAAAAAAAATTGAGACTTGTCTAAGTCTCCTTGAGGCAAATATCCTCCCTATGGCCAATAAAGAATTTTTACCTTTTTTATCTTTATCTTTGCTGTTAACGTGGCGCTGGAAGGATTCCTTTTTGACCTAACTTTAAGCATAAAAAGTACTGCCGATTCTTTTGCAATCCGACCAATTTATTTTCACCTCGGGTTTGCGCGCTCGATAAATTCCCCAGTACTCTGTGGCCGTCACCGGCATTGCCTCGCGGCGTGTTGAGAGATACTCGACCAAATTGGGCGGTCGAGGCATCCCCCTCGCCATTCAATGACCCTTTTTACAGATGCATGATTTGGCAGTGGACGCCTTACGTACAAGCTATTTATACTAGAACAGAATATCCTTGACAATTACAGTATACAATAGTACTCATATTAAGCAGTGCTAGCCCAGTGGTTAAGGAACTGGCCTGGCCTACTGGTCCGCGGTTTGAATCCTGCCGGGGGCGGGTACCGGAAAATTCGGATTTATGTACATACTAGCTGCTGCCCGCGGCTCCGCCCGCGTGGAGTCAAATAACGTAGCCTTTGTGTTAATCCAGATCATAATCTATCTACGTGCCAAATTTCATAAAAATCCGTTCTGCCGTTTAAGCGTGAAAGAGTAACAAACATTTATACATTACATTTACAATAAGCATTTATAATATTAATAATAGGATTTATCACTAGTAGCGATTTTATGTACAAGACTGTATGTCTGTGGTAAGCAATTGGTTAACTCGAAAAGAGGTTGTTCCTCCTTTGTGGCATTCCACCGATTGTAAAAAGGGATGTGATCCAAGCTGTTGCTTCATATAAATATAGCTTCCTTCACAGTCACATCTTTCACCATCGGCGTAGAATTCAGCCGACAATAGAACCGCAATGGTTGCGTACTGTGCAGTTCAAGAGAAAGTTTTTTTTGAAAATTCTGCGCTGCTGTGAATTTACTGCCTTTTTCCAAGCTACTAACTATATCATGAGATTATTAAAAATAGGCATGAATAGGTCTACAAGGTCGCAATATATGACGAGCTCGGTGGCGCAGTGGTGAAACGCGTTGTTACGCTACTTTGACACCAACGCTCGTGGGTTCGATTCCCACACAATACAAACATTTGTGTGCGTGAACATGTCTGTTTGTCATGGTCTGGGTATTTTCTATGTATAATAAGTATGTATTTACAAAATAAAATGTATTTACGTATGTTTATCAGTTGTCTAGTACCCATAACACAAGCTTCGCTTACTTTGGGGCTAGATGGCGCTGTGTAATTTGTAACACAATATTTATTATATTATTATTATTATATATAATTGATGCTCCTGATCTTACAAGTGTCCATAGGCTTTGGTAACTGATTGGTTGTAAAAAGCACTACATAGTATATTATGGAAAATGTTTGAGAAGATCTCCTCGTATTGCGTGTTAATGTTAACGATGATGCATCCTACCTCCCCGTTATCAGAGCCTAAGTTATTTTTAAGAGAATTTATTTTCTTGTTAAAAAAATACATGGGCGATCGGTGTATCTTGTTTTATATATATACTAGCTATCCGCCCCGGCTTCGCAGGGGTGATCCAATCGTTACCAAACTTCACAGGATCCCCTGCTGGGCTAACCTGAAGATTCACTGAAAATTTCATCAAATCTGCCCAGCCGTTTTTGAGTCCATAGAGGACATACAGACATTCATTTTTATATATATAGAAGATATACAAGAATTGTATGTTTAAAGTACTAAGTAAAAATATGCTCAAATAGAGTGTTGTTAGTGGGGTTCGTTCCAGGGACCTATATGACCATGTGAGATAACACATACGGTGAAACCAAGAATTCAGTAACCACAATACTGAATCATTGAGTAGCTTAGTAGTAACACGATCTCCAGTTTTTTTTAATATTTTCTGTATAAATTTGCAGTTTTACGGGGTACATATATATAGGTAAATTTCAATAGCAAAACCTTATACTGAAAATTGTATAAGGTTTTGCTATTTAGAAACCGGCTAGCGTGCCTAAGAAGAGCAATGAATGTTAGAGAAGCGAGTGAGGTTTGTAAGGATCAAGTAATGTGGCGCTCTCTCTGCCTACTCCGCAAGGGACTTGGCGACTTAATATCGAAATATACGAAATATAATTATACTTTAACAAGAATTGCTATAGAACATTTAAACAGAGTTGGACTGAAATAAACTGACCGTGTTAAAATAAGAAGAGGCATACTCCGTTGATATAATATAATATATTATATTGTATAACTATAATATAATATATTATAATATAATATTAAATATAATATATTATTTTTATATATTATATAAAATAAACACGAAAGTAGAAGGATGCAGGAGCCGAGGAGGGCTAAAATTTACCTATATGACCAAATTGATGGTGTTTTATCAGAAAGTCATGTCAGAATGCCTTAGAAATAGGTGAATATGCATGAGAAGAGCTATGAATGTTAAAGACGCGAGTGAGGTGTGTAAGGATCGAGTCACGTGGCGCTCGGATCTCTCAGCCTACCTCACAATGCAATTGGCGTGAAGCTATAGATAGATAAATAGAAGAATTATTTGTTTAATTATATGAAATATGCCAGTTGTTTAAAACTATAACAACGAAGTAAATTACAAACTAATAAATCAAACCACTCAGAGTAAAATAATAAACCTCGCAGTAATGTACTTTTACCAACATCAAATTGTTTTTGGTTGCAATTAACATTTTCGTAATAAAATTTGCTTTCAATCAAACTTGGTAATATCGAGTAATAATGAATAGCGGAACCAATTAATACAATTTGGGATATTTCAAAGAGTGCTCCATGAAACCTACCATTTGAGGTGAAACAATATGGGATACAAATTTCGTTTAATTTACTTCATTTGTTAAAATGTAGTTTCGTTTTTAATGATCTGTATTTCAGTTTGTAGGGATCTGTGACCAGAAGTATGACAATGGAATCTTCCTACTAAATACATTTTTTTTATACAACGTTGGGAGTCATGCAAGCATACGGTCCACCTCTTGTAAAGCAGTTACCGTAGCCTATTAATGCGTGTAATATATTGAGTATCACTCGCGCGATGCCTCCTCTGCTGCTTAAGAAAACTCCATAGGAGCTTACTGATGACCTCACTCACACGCAGGAATACAACAACCCTCTAGGGAGTTGTTATTTGGCTGCGGTTTTCTGTGAGGTGGAGGTACATCCCCAGACGGGCTGCTTTGATGCGCCCTACCTCCTCTACATAGGCTTCATGTAAATCTTCTTAGCGTTATTCTCTAATCGACTAGGATTAGCGATGTCTACTACTCCTAGCCTAAGGAAGATACAGGTTTTTACATGGAGTGACTGCTTCAGACCTTCACAACCCAAAGGGAAAATCAGAGCAACTTGTCTTTCGACATAATAATTTCTTGGACGTGCGGGTTCCCTCACAATATTTTCCATCACAGCGGATCAAATAATAATTACAAATATGTACATACATCCGAAAACACTAATTTAGTGGTACATATTGAATTAAACAATTTTTAACGGAAGTATCGCGTATTTTATTTATTTTGTTGAACCTGACGTTTCGAACGCTTTGCAGCGTCCGTGGTCGCAGGAAGACTAAGGTGGTATTTGTCTTACATTAGTTATTCAATTATTACATCTACCGACATGGATGGATTAATTATATATGTTCCGATTCACACAAAAATCGCTCACAGTGTCCGAACATTTTTTATATCTTTGGGTTTGGGACTTGATTATTTTTAGGACTGGATCCCAAGCAGGTGGTACTTGCCAACCATCTTCTCTATTGAAATTGGGGTGTTTTCTTATTTCAATAGCCTCGCGCAACATTCTCGGCATGTAGCGATTCTCCTTGGCGAGGATTTGTGGTTTATCGAACCGGATGTAATGGTTTGGCTGGTCCAGTGTATGTTCACATACTGCAGAGTTTTTATCGCGCCTATTCTTCATGTCAGCAATGTGTTCTTTCACACGAGTACCTACGCTTCTCTTTGTTTGCCCTATGTATGATAAACCACATTCGCAGTCTAATTTGTATACTCCTGCATCTTGTAAGGGGATATTAGACTTGACAGGTCTTAGAAATTGACTGATCTTCTTATGGGGCTTGAAATAAGTTTTAATTGAAGCTCGCCGTAAGATGTTGCCAATTTTGCCAACATCTTACGGCGAGCTTCAATTAAAACTTATTTCAAGCCCCATAAGAAGATCAGTCAATTTCTAAGACCTGTCAAGTCTAATATCCCCTTACAAGATGCAGGAGTATACAAATTAGACTGCGAATGTGGTTTATCATACATAGGGCAAACAAAGAGAAGCGTAGGTACTCGTGTGAAAGAACACATTGCTGACATGAAGAATAGGCGCGATAAAAACTCTGCAGTATGTGAACATACACTGGACCAGCCAAACCATTACATCCGGTTCGATAAACCACAAATCCTCGCCAAGGAGAATCGCTACATGCCGAGAATGTTGCGCGAGGCTATTGAAATAAGAAAACACCCCAATTTCAATAGAGAAGATGGTTGGCAAGTACCACCTGCTTGGGATCCAGTCCTAAAAATAATCAAGTCCCAAACCCAAAGATATAAAAAATGTTCGGACACTGTGAGCGATTTTTGTGTGAATCGGAACATATATAATTAATCCATCCATGTCGGTAGATGTAATAATTGAATAACTAATGTAAGACAAATACCACCTTAGTCTTCCTGCGACCACGGACGCTGCAAAGCGTTCGAAACGTCAGGTTCAACAAAATAAATAAAATACGCGATACTTCCGTTAAAAATTGTTTAATTCAATGTGTAACAATCGCGAAAACCTAAGACAATACTTAGTGGTACATGTCAGGATTAGGAAACAGAATAATGCTAGGAAGAAGTACGTTTGAGCATTTCCTAAGGATTTCGATTCTAAAACCCTAAAAGGATAAGTTACTATTAATACGGGTTTAATCTTTTTTAGGGTTCCGTACCCAAAGGGTAAAACGGAACCCTATTACTGAGGCTCCGCTGTCCGTCCGTCCGTCCGTCCGTCTGTCACCAGGCTGTATCTCTAACCGTGATACTAAGACAGTTGAAATTTTCACAGATGATGTATTTTTCTTGCCGCTATAACAAGAAATACTAAAAAATAGAATAAAATAAATATTTAAGGGGGCTCCCATACAACAAACGTAATTTTTTTTGCTGTTTTTATAGATAATGGTACAGAAACCTTCGTGCGGGAGTCCGACTCGCACTTGGCCGATTTTTATTTTATGTACAACGGTGGGAAACCTATTAGGTTACCGTAGCCTATTAACGCTTGTAATACCTTAAGTATCGCTCGCGCGATACCACTTCTGCTGCTAACACTGCAACTCCTTAGGAGCTTACTGGTTATCTAACTCACACGCAGGAATACAACAACCCTCAAGAGACTTGTCAGGCTGCGGTGTTCCGTGAGGAGGTGGTACTCCAAACTTACTGATTTGATGCGCACTACCTCTCTTCGAAACACCGCAACCAAGATAAATAGACAACATGCATACAAATGTTGGTCCTGTGTGGGAATTGAAGCCACGAGCCCTGTGTCAAAGCAGCGTCGTTAACCACTTCTCCACTGAGCTCGTCAAAATCTAACAAAATATTACTTGCGCATTTTTAATATAATACATATAAAATTGCGAGTCATATATACGTATCTAATACGTTTTTATTCGTTTCGTAAACATCATAACAATATAGTCGTTGCTTCGGGATATGAAACTTTTCATATAAACGTTTATTGTGTCAAGTCGGCAAACGCATAAATTGCGTTCACAATATCTATTACGGTTCAAGTACTAATAAATTAAAGGGGAGAGCATTTGTAACCTATTTCAAAAAGGAGATATTCTCCATGCTCGTTTTTGTGTATGCTTCACAGACTTGCACTACGTATATCCCAAAGGGGTTCCTTTTAAGCGAGAAGGTTTTGAAAATTTCATACTAAATATAAATGCGTAATGTTTTTCTACCACACATAAATGTAGTCAAAAACGAGTTTATTATCAAATATACGAATAAATCGTTTAAAATTATCCATTAAATGATTCAAGTAGGTTTGTTATATTTTTGTACATAAAAAGAATATTAATATCTACGGTAAGCCCATAAGCTCTCACAGACCAACAATTTAATCAAATATTTGTCACCATCAAATATATAATTTAAAATGATCAGAATTATTCAATACGTTTTGTTATATTTTTATACGAGTACATAAAAAGGGTATTATTGGTCTGAAAGAAAGCGTCTGTATTAAAATAAGAAAAGACAGGCTTGGTTCGGACATGTAGAAAGAATGCAGGATGAAAGAATGACGAAGCAGATATACAATGTAGGAGCCGAGGAAGGACAAGACTTACCTACCATGACCAAATTGGTCGTGTTCTATCAGAAGGTGATGTCAGGAGCCCTAGAAACTGACGACCGTGCATGAGAAGAGCAATGAATGTTAAAGATGCGAGTGAGGTACGTGAGGATCGAGTCACGTGGTGCTCGGTTCTCTCTGCCTACCCCGCAAGAGATTTGGCGTGAAGTTATAGGTAGATAGAAAAGGATATAAATATCTACATTAAGCTCATATGCTCTCATTGAAACTAAAATTAAATATTTTCTTATTAAACGGGGGCTATTTCCAATACATGCAAGTTTATAATATTGGATGATTGACTAAAACACAGATATCCTATAAAAAAAAAATTGGTTGTCTGTAAAGTCGGTTTACGGACGATAATTTTACGTGACAACATCATAAGAAAACATTCAACACAAAACAGTTCACGTGTATGTTGTGTGCTGCCGCCGTCTCTCTTTTACTCGGACGCATCGGCCGATGGAGTGGAAGAGAGATAGTAGCGTCACAAGCCGAACGCTTAGGCCGATCGTGCCTCTCTATCGATTGTTCCGCGCTCTCGCTTGCACAAGCGGAACGAAACACTTTTTCGTGCGTGCCACCGGCGTTCATCGATTTATAAGACGTTATCACGTCAAAAAAGTATGCAACATCATTTTAATTCTACCTATAAATTTCATCAATCGCCTAGAATTGTCTTTTCAATTTAATCAGAACCAATTTCGAACGGTACTAAAGATTTTAAACTCGTCTTTGGCTGTTTTGAATCTTTGTGCTATAACAATATTTTCAAATAATACAGTTTGTTTCCAAAATCCTGGATATATTTTTCGGTCGTTAAATTCATAGCTATAAATATTTTAAAATATATCCGATTTTCAAAGGTATAAACGGAGAAAGTTGTGTAGTTTTCGCAGTGGTTAGTAACGTTATATTGACACTAACGCTCGCGGGTTCGATTCCCACACAGGATAATCATTAATGTGCCCTCATAGAAAACCGCAGTCAAATAACAACTCCCTGGAGAAGGTTGTTATGGGCTGTCACCAGTAATCTCCAAAGGAGTTTTTAGTATTAGCAGCAGAGGTGTCACACACGATTAAAATTATTCATAGGCTACAGTAACCGCTTTACGCTTGATGGGCTGTATGCTTGTATACCTCCCTGCGTTGTATAAACAAAAAATGTATATATTTTTTAATATACGATACATTGCTATAGAGCAATGCAATCATTATAGAATGAGGATACCGTCAAAATTAAAAAATCACATAAATTTTAAAACAGACTAGGTATTAAAAATTCATGATTAATTTTAAAACAGGAACAACGACAAGTCGCTGTAGTTTACGAGGGCGCTGCGCGGCCCTGTTGTCGTCCCGCCCGCCCAGTACTTTTATCGGTGGATAATTGAATTTCCGCAGTCCGCAACAAACAGGAAGCCGTCGGTGCTGGCTCGCTGTGAACATTGCACTCAGCTCTCAAGTTATTATTTCCAATATGGCGCTAAAGTTCCAGTAATTGAGCTCTCCGCTCTCTCAGTTGGTACACCTATGAACAGTATTACAGGAAATAAGTGCCCATTGAAAAAACTAGCCGCGGCGGCATTTCACTTATCGCCAAGTTGAAAGAACAAAAGATTATAAGAAATACAAGTAAATCTTTACTGTTTGGACTACTAAAAAACTATTGGGCAAAATTAGTGGATAGAAAATAAAATCAAGCTTTATTAGTTCCAAAGTTATACCCACTAACTAGCAAACCATTTTAAGTTATTAATAAAAGTTAATCTATAAACTTAAAATGGTTTACTTATAAGACATTATCAAAATATATACATAAGTTAAATTTAGAATCTATCCATCGTTGATGGTCTAAAAAAATAATTGATATGTAAAGCTGAAAAGCATAATTAGAGGATTCGTTAGGCTCTTTGGGTATGGAAATTTGATATTCTTTTCGTATGGTAAAAATTTTGATGAATCAAAATATAGAACCAATCGGATGTTAACGCATTTGTTTCGAGCGGATTTGAGCTGTAAATTAAATGGAATCCACAGCGCAAATTTTTACTGAAAAGTTATTCTATGCTGTAACTTGTGTCTGATATTAGCATGCCCTTTTAACATAAAATAACACAAACATACGCACATTGATTGGCACACTCTTACTTATATACTCTAGCACTCTGTTACAAATAAAAATGTATTCTGTATAATAATAATATAAGTTTAATTTAAAATTAATATTTACAAATATTGGAATATGAAAGGACGGTATCGGACATAGAAATAGTTTGTTTTAGAGGGGCTTTAAGGACTCGCGAGGATCGTCTAACTAACCAAATGTTCAGTAAGATAGGGCTGGGTGCGGTAGGAAGCCTGAATGTACTTTGTTACCATCCCTTACGGGGGTGTATCTAGGTGTATGATTCGTCTGAGGTGTTGCCAATAAGTTCCATTCCTATGTCTAAACTTTGAGTTGTGGTTATATTCGATTCTATAGCTACTCTATTTTACTATATGTGAGTGGTCACGCGAAAAGGGACCTGGAGGGAAAATAATCGATTTCGAGAAAAATGAGTTTAAAATTTGGAGTCGTGCCCAAACATGTTCTGGTAGTTTTTTGAGTGCCGATATAATCGCATAAAAGGGAATGCGCGTAGTTCAGAGATTTGCGCGACAAAATAATTTATTAAAAAAAAACTACTCTACTTAAAAATATTTTGTTTACACTAATTTAAACTTCAAAAACCATAGATTTATAATCATTCGAAAACCAAAAAACCGTTTCCAATGTATTGAAGTCCCTTTTCGTGTAACTACACATATATAATAATTGTCACACATATGAAGCCCAGAGGGAGATGCAGGCCGTAGAGGGGTATATCTCTCAGCGATCCACAAGGTATGATGTTACAACTCATATACATACGAGTATTATATAGCGCAGTGCCTGTAAATTTACCATATACATCTAAACAAACAAACTATACAACATAGAGGCATAAAAAAAAGAATTCATCATCAATGAAAATGCTTTAATTGATTTTGGGTTCTTTTTATGTTTTATTTACTGAAATTGCAATAGAAACTGTGGCTCAAACCAAGCTTAAGCTTTGTGGTATATGTTCTACCTGTTAAACTTATTCACTTTATATGGTTTAGTTCTTCGATAGGTGGATACATGGACAGGGTTTTTATTCAATATTGGGAGACAAGCAAGCGACAAACAAGCAAGATGGCTTTTGTTATTTGAAAACCCCAGAGCGCATGACTTTACCTACATTTAGACTTATTAACTATTACCTAAAAGTTGTCTTTAAGCACCTTATTTATCGCTATTATGTAACATATACCTAGATATAGTCTACAATAGACAACTAACAAGAGGTAGGTACATCTTACCGACCAACTTGGGAGTTGGCAGATTCCCGTGTAAATATAGAAGTGGGATAAAGGGGCAGTCGCGTGCAGGCACCCGAGGAATAAAGCTTTCGAAAACTATTTAAAGAGGCTTTGTAGGCAGTCGAGATGGGTTTTGCACCGTTAACTATGGGTACGGGTAAAATTCTTGATGTTATTAGGTACGGGTGAAGATTTTTTAAATTAAATATATTGCCACAATTAATCCTAAGGTAGCGAACATTTTAGAATTCCATATCAACCTTTATTCAATCCACTGCTTGAATACTCACTTCCACCGAAATTGAAATTGGTGGAGGACAGACAAATCACCTGCAGGCCCACTGGCTTAGCTTAATGAATGCTTTAATCGATAGCGGGTGGGACAGAGTAGATCCATAGATAGGCTGTGGCAGATGCTGCTTAACTTGCGTATCCGATTAGACACAACGATGTCATCGAGCTCATACTTTTTGAGTACTTGAGTTACGAGTATATTTAAAATATTTGATGTCACAACTCGTAAGTCCAGTTGCCAATTTCATATTCTCACATTGTTTTGTGTTGTTTGAATCGAGAAATTTAAAAACTGGGAGCTTGAACTATATCTATATGGATTTTAAATATGCTTGGTACCACAATCTATATATGTAAGATGACCACAAAATATTTTTATCTTTTTCTCGTTAGTTTGTCAACCGATTTATTTTTATTTGATAGCTATTGAAGAGCTATAGTGTTATTAATAAAAAAAAAATTAAAAAAGGAAAAATACATAAATGGGTAAAGATAAAATAATTCAATGGCTTTTTTTTTGTTTAGTATTATAATTTACAAATGGTAAAAGCAAAAAAAAACGTAATTCAATTTGAAATGCAAACGTTAACAACCGAAAAAAATTGCTAAAACGTAAAATTATTTTCAACGTTCGTTCTTGTTCATGGCTATGCAAAACGAACAAACAAAATGACGAAAACAAAATAATAGGGGTTAAAGTATGAAATTGCCGCTTTTTAGGGTTCCGTACCCAAAGGGTAAAACGGAACCCTATTACTGAGGCTCCGCTGTCCGTCCGTCCGTCCGTCCGTCCGTCCGTCTGTCACCAGGCTGTATCTCATGAACCGTGATAGTTAGACAGTTTAAATTTTCACAGATGATGTATTTCTGTTGCCGCTATAACAACAAATACTAAAAAATAGAATAAAATAAATATTTAAGGGGGCTCCCATACAACAAACGTGATTTTTTTGCTGTTTTTATAGATAATGGTACGGAACCCTTCGTGCGCGAGTCCGACTCGCACTTGGCCGATTTTTTAATAGATGGCGTGAGATTTTCGAGTGAAACTGTTTTCACATGACCTTAGGCCGTTTTTCTTTTAAAAAATGTGCAACATTCGATTTTTGAATTTCAATTGTTTTTTTTATTCAGCTTAGACCGGAAAGATGGATACTTCGAAAATCCGAGTAATTTTTGAATGCGAGTTCCAACGCGAAACTAACGTGGCAGAAACGGCTCGCAATATCAATGCTGGTCTGGAGAGGAGACTGATAATGAACGTAGCATGCGTTTTTGGTTTAAACACTTTCGTAATGGAAACTTCGACTTGAAGAACGAACCACGTGGAAGATCACTCACACAGGAAAATAACGCGGAATTGAAGGAGATGGTGGAAGCCGAAACGAGTTAAACTACCCAGGAATTAATGGCATGGTTTTACGTTACCTTACCTACAATATTGACTCATTTGCATCAAATCATTAAGATAAAAATTTGAAAAATGGCTGATGATTTCACCGATCTGCAGAAAGATACGTATGTATCGGTACAGAAATACAGCAGATGTTTACTGTAATAACACAAACCTGGCGTAATATCTATGTATCGCGAGCTCGGTGGCTCAGTCGTGAATGACGCGACTTTGACACCAACGCTAGTGGCTTCGATTCCCACACAAGGCAAACATTTGTGTGCATGAACATGTCTGTTTGTCTTGGTCTGGATGTTTAAGAGAGGTAGGGCGCATCAAAGCAGCACGTCTGGGGAAGTACCTCCACCTCACAGAAAACCTCAGCCAAATGACAACTCCCTAGAGGGTTGTTGTGTTCCTGCGTGTGAGTGAGGTCACCAGTAAGCTCCCAAGGAGTTGCTGTGTAAGTAGCAGAGGAGGCATTGCGCGAGTGATAATATATGGCAAGCGTTAATAGGCTACGGTACCCGTTTTACATCAGGTGGGCCGTATGCTTGTATGCCTCCCGACGTAGTATAAAAAAAGTATATACCCTGCCCAATATCAAGCGGTTACTTGGAAACTTGCAGGTATTATAACTTTCAAGAGAAAGGCAACCCTCGAAGGAATTCCTATTTAACCGGTTTGTCACCTATTTCGACTTATAAATTTTAGAATCTGCATATTTTCTAATCTGCGAAGTATTGATGATGGTCAACCAGCATCTTAGAAACCTGATTGGTCTGAGACAGTTCTTTGGACCCTTTCTGAACTTTTAACATCAACAAATCATACTGATGCAATGACTCTAACTATACACATATACATCTGTTATTTACATTTTATATACTATCCCAAAATAACTTCCATTCCCCGCGGTATTAATTTCATTCATTCACTAATAAGAATCAAAATATAATTATGTACGAGTACGTTGTAATTAAATTGGTATTCGGCAGAGAGACGTGCGTCAAAGGCCCTTTGAATGTTCGCTACATAATATACGTACGAACAAATACAGCATACGATCTAGACTCGAGTGACTGCATTTAGCCCTGTCCCTATCAAAAAGTTCCACTTCGCATTATTCTACTTTGACCAATCTCCCGTAGAAACCTTTTAGCTAGGGGTGTCACTATTTGAAAAGTATTTTTTCATTTTATTTTGAAACTATGGATATATTTGAATTCGGTTGTCGAGTGGTTCGGTTTCGCTTATGGTTACTTCATCATCAAGGGTTTTGTGGGGTAAACAGAGAGAACCGAGCACCACAATAGGAGGTTCTTACACACCTCACTAGCTTCTTCAACAATAACAAATCTTCTTTTATGTGTGACACTCTTGTCAGAAAATTACACCACTACGGTATCAGGAACAAGGCTCTCGAACTTCTGCCTTCTTATCTGGGCAATAGGATACAGAAGGTCGATGTTAATGGTAAAAGATCTTCTGGGTTCCCTGTAGTTATGGGAGTCCCACAGGGGTCAATTCTAGGTCCATTCTTATTTTTAGTATATATAAATGACTTATCTTATTATGTAAGGGATAAACATGAGATTGTATTGTTTGCGGATGATACCTCTTTGACATTCAAAATTAATAGACGGTTAGGTAATTATGACGAAGTTAACGATGCTCTCTCTATAGTTATTCATTGGTTTAATGTTAATAATCTGCTTTTAAACGATAAAAAGACTAAAGTAATTAAGTTCTCAACACTTAATGTAAGACAGGTGGCTACCAATGTACATGTTAATGGAACTAATTTAGCCACTGTGGAGACAACTGTGTTCTTGGGTATAACAATTGACTTCAGACTACAATGGGGCCCACAAATTGAAAAATTATCAGGAAAACTAAGTTCTGCAGCCTATGCAGTGAAAACTAATAGACGGCTCACTGATATTGATACGGCTAGAATAGTTTATTTCAGCTACTTTCATAGTATTATGTCATATGGAATTCTTCTCTGAGGTAACTCCGCGGACATTAACTCCATCTCTTTATTGCAAAAGAGAGCCATAAGAGCTATCTACAAACTTGGTCCCCGGGAGAGCCTTAGAGAAAAATTCAAAGAAATAAATATTTTAACAGTCGCATCGCAGTATATCTATGAAAATCTTTTGTATGTCCATAAAAACATAGACTCATTTTGTAAAAAGAGTGATACTCATAGCATAAATACTAGATATAAGCATAATCTTGTGTTACATGCAAGCCGTCTCCACAAAATAAGTAATTCTTTTATGGCACAATGTATACTACCTTAGTTTGCTATAAAAAATAATTACACAATGTTTAAAGACATACAGCCCACCTGATGTAAAGTGTTTAGCGTAGCTATAAATTATAAGTAATACTCGCTCGCGCGATGCCACCTCACCTAACATAGCAACTCATCACACTCAACTTAATTTTACCTCTCTTAAAAAAATCCGTCAAGTGCGAGTCCGATTCGCGCTCTGAGGGTTCTGTAAAACATATTTCCGTAAATTATTTATAAGTATTTTTTTTTTGTGATTGAACTATAAGTTTACGGTTGTCAGATTTTTTCTTTACTTGCCCAAGACATTGTTTCTGACCAAATTTCATGATTCTAGATCACAGGAAGTACCCTATAGGTTTTGATTCTCTTGCGAGTGTCAAAATATGTGCTTAAACATGGCATAAACAGCCATATCTTTTGATTGCGTAGACTTAGAATTTCGTTTTTTTCACTGCTCAAAGGGATTACAGACCTTATTATTTAATATTAATTTTAGCTTAATAGCTCCACTCATTCCTGAGAAAAAGGACTTGACAGACAGACGAACAGACAGACGGAAAACAAAGTGATCCTATAAATTAGGGGTCAGTTTTTCCTTTACAGTACGTAACCCTAAAAACGAGCGAAAGGTTAGTAAAATTCAATGAATTTGTTTTTTTTTAATTCGACAGCCCTATTGGCGCCCTCTCCCGCTTGCCCCATGGCCGGCATTAATCAATTTCACTCATAACTACACGTCGTCACATATTAACTTTCCCGCGTCTGCTCGAGGCTACAGAATTAATCCAATATCCTCCGATTGAGGGCTCTACAACATAATGGAAGTATCAGCCATAGGTACTCCTAGGGTTAGTACGTATGTGATTTAAGGGCACAGATAGCCTAGTGGATAACTAGCCTGTTAACCGACTGATGACTTTTTTAGGGTTCCGTACACAAAGGGTAAAACGGAACCCTATTACTGAGGCTCCGCTGTCCGTCCGTCCGTCCGTCCGTCCGTCCGTCCGTCCGTCCGTCCGTCTGTCACCAGGCTGTATCTCATGAACCGTGATAGCTAGACAGTTGAAATTTTCACAGATTATGTATTTCTGTTGCCGCTATAACAACAAATACTAAAAAATAGAATAAAATAAATATTTAAGGGGGCTCCCATACAACAAACGTGATTTTTTTGCCTTTTTTATAGATAATGGTACGGAACCCTTCGTGCGCGAGTCCGACTCGCACTTGGCCGATTTTTATACTAGGCATACAGGCTGACTGTCCACCTGATGTAAAACAGTTACCGTAGCCTATGAACGCTTGTAATACATTGAGTATCACTTGCGCGATGCCTCCTCTGCTGCAACTCCTTAGAAGCTTACTGCTGACCTCAGTCACACTCACACAACATCCCTCTAAGGAGTTGTTATTTTGACTGCGGTTTTCTGTGATAAGGAGGTACTTCCCTTAAACTTTGTAATTATTTTGACGAGGTCTGTGGCGCACTGGTTAGTAAATGCTACTTTTGTTATTATGTTAGATGGGGAGGTGGTATCGCACGAGTTATACTTATTGTTTTACAAGCGCTCAGTCATAGTTACATCAGGTGGGTCATATGTTTCTATACATCCTGACGTTGTATATACATATGTAAAAAAAAAGATCCTCCTGGGAGCTGTTATTTGGCTGCGGCGTTTGATGCGTTCTACCTCTCTTTCGGCATAGTTTCACTTCGTTAATTAGCATAGTATGCACCACGTGTAGTTAGGTTTGTCTCTTAATGTGACAGTTAGCCAAATTTTTAGTTAGCTAAACACCAATGTTGATTTCTAAAGTGAGACACTCCTTGTATTATGAGCGCTTATAGGCTACGGAAAACAGTCTACATCAGAGTATGCTCGTTTGATTACAATAGTGTGTATAAAAAAACATCACATATTCTTTTGTAGTCAAAAATCTAAATTAGAGAATGGCTAAGCTTAATTTCTTATCATAGAGTAGTAAATGAAAACAGCTTGAACTCTCCGCACCATCCGTTCACAATCAAAGCGAAGCTCAATCTTTCCTGGTAATTGCTAGTAGCCAATAAAAAGACAATGGCAAACAATAACAGTATTATTAGTCAAAACTTCCCTGTTCCATCATAGCGATGATTACACTGATAGCAATCCAAACATCGTCGTAACGATCAGGATAACGCACATAGAATCATTTATCTGTTTATTCGGCAATAAAGTACTGCTGTAAAAGTCCCCCAAATGAAAACATGAGCGCGGGTAATCCACAATTACATGGAGACATCGGTAAGAGATTCCGAATAAAATACATAATCCCTCGCGCAGAGCGGCACAGTTGTCGAATTCGGCCGTTTGGTGAACTCGGTTGAAACGCGGTAAAACAAATGTTGCAGTAGGTAAAGATTATAGAGACGAGCGTAACATGAGCCTTCGAGCGCTATTGGATTTTCTTTAGATCTTCTTTAGATCTAGAGATGTAAACAAATATTCTTCAATAAATTAATTACACACTGCTATATATTTTATGCTACATCTGAGGCGTTAGTGCTGTGACCACTGTGTGACACCAGCCCTAGATTTCAATAAACTAAGCAATGTTTGTGCTATGCTTCCTTGTGCTATTCATATAAAAATGTAAAAGAGTTTACTACAAAATCAATGCATTCCTTACCCGGCAATGATCAATTTCGAAAGGCTAATTGGAAATTAGCCTTTGGAAATTTCCAATTAATTATTTCCAATTTACAATTAATATGTGTAATTAAAACGTAGTTTCAATTTTTTTCTGAATACATACTTATAGGTATAAACTATATGGAAAATACCCAGATAAAGATAGTCATGTTTAGTTTAGTTGACTAGTTGCACTGATCATGTGAGTGAGTAAAGACTTTAGGAGCAACTGGCAAGTTATAAGGCTACAAACGCCTGCAATACGGAAAGTATGACTGGTGCATTGCATCCACTGCTGCTAACATAGCAGGTCCTTTGGAGCTTATAAGTAACCTCACTCACACGTAGGAACACAACAACACTTGGCAGTTGTGAGTTGTCATTTAGTTGTGATTTTCCGTAAAATGGATGTACCTCCGCTGTAGGGCGGCAGCTTGGAGGGTCTTACCTCTCTTATATAATCCCAGACCCAGAGCTAAGTAATAAGAGATGTTCATGCATACAAATATTTGTCTTGAGTGGGAATTGAAATAACAAGTTTCGGTGTTGATGTGGCCATTGGTCGACCACTGTGCGTATAATATCAGTTAATACAATGTTAGTCACTGATTGTTACATTTGCCTTGTCCGAATGCTCGTGGGAGTCAGCCGAGTTCGGATTCACTCCAATAGTCCCTACTATGTACTGTTGGCGACACATTTATTAAATGAAATATATTGTTTGAACTGTTATAAATACATATCGTAATTGAAATTATCAAAAATAAATCCCAAAAACAGGGTGTGTGTACTTATACGTAAGAAGTTATACTTCTTTCACGTAACAAAAGTAAAATTTGAAAATGAATCTCAAAATATTTATTCCCGCGTGCCAATTCCTATAGTATTATATATAAAATTATCAATAAATATCATTCACCAATTTCACTACCGTCGTTGAATTATTATGTACTGGAACCGACACCGCGAACCAAATATTTGCGCTATGCTTTGTTGCCAATCGGCAAGAACTCATTACTGCACTATGTTGAACATAATGCGTAAGCGCGAGAGTAAGTCGCGAGTAAGTCGCGAGAAAAGTACGCCTTAGAAGCGATTTAGTGCTGTATCTTTAAATCTTTGGGATAGACATCTAAATTATTTCAGCGCTGCAGCGGAATTTAGTTCTAATTATTATCAACATTTAACAAAACTTTTATATAAGACAGCTCCTCTACATAATGACTCAATGACCACCGTACATAATTTTAAAACAAACACATATATACTTACATAAAAATAAATTTTATCTGTACTGATATGAAACATGCGTTGTAGATTCATAAATAAGTATTTGAATAACTACCTTAAATGTAGTCATGAACAAAACATAGGACATCCAACCAACTGAGTGGTGTCGATTATAAATGTCGGTGTCATAAAAATTCACTCCCGTCATTTCTCCCTAGCGCGCCAAAATGAGTACAACTTAAAAAAATATTTCTCAAATCAGAATCAGAATATTCTAGTATTCACGAAACTGTTGTCCAATCACAACCGTTATCTTTAGCTATCCAAATTGAGACAATCCATTGAAAACCTTTACAAGACCGAACACTTGAGTCGGGGACTGTACACGACATTGTTACTACTTCAGAACTAAAGATCCTCTCCTATTTTCCGATAGGGCGGGCATAGTATCATTCAACTTTTTTATTATCTCTGAACAGCTCCGCCGCTTTTCTCTATCGATCCTCTCGAATAGCTCTACTTATGGGAAATGTTCAGCTATTTCCATTACTATTTTCTCGTATGTAATGACCATTATTATGTACATGCTAGCCGGGTTTAAATCGATGTAAGATTTACCAAATACGTTCGAAGTTACCAACAATAAATAAAAATAATAATAAGTTATCAAAAATAAATCCCAAAAACAGGGTGTGTGTACTTACACGTAAGAAGTTATACTTCTTTCACGTAACAAAAGTAAAATTTCAAAATGAATCTCAAAATATTTCATCCCGCGTGCCAATTCGTATAGTATTATGTATGAAATTATCAATAAATATCATTCACCAATTTCACCCTTAAGTTTTATTCAGGCTCGTATAACGCTAGTTCTGTATGTCACAGAAAAATAAATTTGGCTCTCATATTCGTAAAAGGAAAATATTCATTTATGTACATAATTGCCTCATGAATTAAGAATTAAACGTAAGAAATATTTTCGTCATTTTCGTATATAAATAAGTTATTATTAATATAGCAATTGTATACTCTGATTCTCATCTCAAAATCTTGCTTTCCAAGCGTTCATAGGCTACGGTAACCGGTTTACATTTACAGGTAACCGTACGCAGTATGCTTTTCGACGTTGTAGATACAACAAAAAGTAAAATGTCCCTTGTAGATATCGCGATGAGATAAAAAGTGAAAAAAAAATAAACATAGTGAATGAAATGAATGTGAAAAGAGATACAAATCATAGAATAGTGACACTCTGATGGAAAATGTAAGGAATTCGATGTACATCTAGACTTAAATAGGACAATTTTTGAACAATTTTGAAAGAAAACATAACAGAAAGAGATACAAGACATCGAAAGGTGACGACCGATAGGAAAATGAATCGCTATCGTAATCTTTGATCACTCAAAAAAAAAAAACCGATATGTATCCTCGACACGACCGTAAAATTTACGTGAATATGTTTTCGTAAGGGGTAAACAGAAGTTAGACTATAAATAAATAAATAATAAATAAATATTGTCGGACAAATTACACAGCGCCAACTAGCCCCAAAGTAAGCGAAGCTTGTGTTATGGGTACTAGACAACTGATAAACATACGTAAATACATTTTTTTTTTTTGTAAATACATACTTATCATACATAGAAAATACCCAGACCAAGACAAACAGACATGTTCATGCACACAAATGTTTGTACTGTGTGGGAATCGAACCCACGAGCGTTGGTATCAAAGTAGTGTAACAACGCGTTTCACCACTGCGCCACCGAGCTAGTCACTATATTGAAAGGAAATAATATTATGCAGCGAAATGACTTCAAAACGGCGGCGCTTTTCCACCCTGCCATGCGTCACAATCCACACTCAACGTACGAATTATTTGATTACTTAGCTATCAAGTGGTGTAATTAAATTTTGGATATTAACGACAGATATGTAGCTACAATATCAAACTGTATCCCCAGTTTTGTTTAAATTTCCTCCCACTATGAACTATGCAACTTTAAAGACTAGTAATCTCATCAAAAAGCGCACAAGGCGGTGGTTAACACCAGTCCTGCACAACGAGCTGCCGGCGTCAGTTATGTCCGTGGAGGCGAACACAAGAAATATGTGTAAAAAATGCTCTTACACATTACTTGTCTTTGTGCCCATAAAAAAAAACATCTTTTAAATGTCCTAAGTAAATAATGTTCTTAAAAGGCCCTAGAAGAACTAGTCACCAATATTGTTCCCGACGGGGCTAATAGCAAAACTCCCATTAAAACGAAAGACATAAACCAATTTCGCCGTCCACTTTGACGGGCTCAATCCAAATTCAATTTTTCAACACCTTCACTGATTTCGAATAATACCTCTAATTTCCATCGCGGCCAAATCCAAAACCTGGCAAATCGGATTTTTCAACGGCAAATGGATTCTACTGGCTACCGTAATGTGATATGCTTTTGTGTTGTTCTGATGATAAAGTAGTGTCGGATTAAATTAGAGTTTCGTAGTAAAATATAAAGAGTTCATTACAAAATCATAATAATAAGAGTGATTATGATTTAAAAATACATTTTAATTATAATGGTAAAATATACTTAATTTAATTGAAGAGATTGATGGTGTCATTGCGCGTCTCACCCTAACCCAACATGAAAGTTAAGCAGCGTCGTCCGTGGATATGTCTGTGGATGGGTTTATTTATCTCAAACTTTTTCGTGTTTCAGACGGTACGTTAAGCTCTTCGGTTGGACCCAGTTGCTTCCGATTGATGAGAGTCAATAGTTTCGCTCCGCTAATACGCAGCGTAGCGGAGAACGTTCAAAACTGTTGAGGCTCGGTCGAAACAAGTATTCCAGCACTGAGATGAGAAGGATTGACGTGGAGACCTCAATGAGAGGAGATGGTGACGCTTTTAATAAATTTAAGTAGTGTCTCCATAAATAACGTGCCCGTAATTTCTAAACGAAGAAAGGGATGATGATTATAATAACATTCCTTATATTCATCACAATTAGCAATAAGGTATTTTAGTTTATTGTATCTATGAATCAACGGTCCCTGGTTGGGCGTGGGCGTGTACCGTAAAATTTGTGATTTCGGATTTTTGTTCTTTTTTGTTTTTTTCGTTTGATTGTCACTTGCTCGAGGTATAAAATATCGTGAGGTAATTCGCACGTCCAAGAAGTTATATTTTAAAAAGACATATGACTTACCTAAGAAAGATCTAGTTTAGTTTAGTTAGTAGTCGCTCTATGTAAAAATTAGTAGCTGGGAAAGGAGAATTTTTTTTTTTTTGTAATTTGATAAAACTTGCTAGAAAATTCAGAGATTAGTCTCAGAATCGAATAAATATCTAGTTAATCACTCCAAAAATCTAGAAATGAATAAGATATAGTATATGAAAAAAAATGAGTTTGTGTAATTCACATGAAACATGTATTTTATTTTATTAAAATAGTTTTTATTTTATAAAATCTTCTTTCGCCTAACAAAACAAAAGTAATTTCAAAAATTATTCCAAAAATAGTCACGTAAAACTGGCGAATTTACCAAGCAAATTCGTGGTGTCGATTTTAGACGTCGGTGTCGTAGTAATTCACATATATAGTACAATATATAGTATAGCAATATATAGGTATACAATTTTCATTTAAATGAGAAAATATTGTGATCTAGCGACGTATTCCCCTACCTTACACCCTTGTTTCCTCTAATTACAATTAATGGTTACGTTGCTAAGATTTCGAGATATTTCAATCGCCCAACTAGTCCCGCCTCTACCTCCGGTAATAGCTTCAGATCGGATCTTATGCCCATTTTGTCACTTAGAGATAACTGATACAATTCAGCACAATCAAATGACTACATCCATCACCCGAGCCGTCCCGAAGTTTGCTCCGTTCAAGCTGGCCAATGCACATCAAAGGGCCAGCAATTGTGTTACCACTGCAAACAGCACGGATGGTAATTAAGCGCTGCATGCGCGCCATTTATACCAATTATCGTAGGCATAGTAACAGAAACGGGACCTCTACAGGGTATTAGAAAATTAACTATCAAGTTGATTGCCTGTATCGTAACGGTAATCAAACTGAATGTATTTTCGATGCTTACGTACTATTTTAAAAGCAACATATGAAGTGATTCTTAGTCATTTCTCCTAATTATTACTCCTATTTAAATATCGAATTTAGATGTTTTTGAAGTAAAACATCTTTGCGCATGCCTGACTTGGGGAGTAGGCTAGTGAATGCGTGATGGGAGCGTTACGAGAAGTGTGATCGGGCGAGGCGAACGGAAGTTGAGAGGGAGATATAAGTTAGTGAAGATAGAAAGAGAGTTACGTTTCGTATATTACTGTAGGAGCAAGAGAGAGAGGTACGAGTACACGTTTTCTTTCTCTCTTTCTGTCATAGCGATAGTTTCGTATATCTATGATACAATGCAGGCCTATTGTCTGTATCACACAATGGAGCTAAAGAAGTTTTACTTCAGTCGTGTGGTTTAAAGTACACTCGTTTTTTTATAAAACTTCAGAGACATACAAGCATACGGCCCACCTGATGTAAAGCATTTACCGTGGTCTTTGAACGCATACAATATGTTATGTATCACTCGCGCGATGTCAACTCTGCTGCTAACACAGTAACAGGAGCTTACTTTACTACACAACCCCAGTTATTATTTGGCTGCGGTATAATGAAATACAAAAGGAAAAAATTACGAAACAGATATACAACGCGAACTCTGCAAGACGTGTCTAAGTGCCCGCGAGGGCCCAATGGCAAATAAGGAATTTTTATCTTTTATATAAACATAAGTCTCGTGTGGTAATCGAACCCATAATCCTTCGTGTTAAAGTTGTTGTCGTTAACTGCTTGACCACCGAGTTCATAAACACAGGCTCAGGTTATACTTGTTGGTAAACAGCACTTGTATAAAAGCACCTGAAGATGTATCGTATTTTCTAATAACGTTCATAACGAGAAAAGGTAGTAAAAAAGTTTTATGATAAGCCGAGGAAGGAAAGAAAACTTGGGAATAAAAACGGCAACTTGAATGATCTCAACTCTGTCGCAGTCCTTTGCGTGGACTTATTTCAAAGTTTAATATCAAAGTCACCTTTCGATACTTTTCCACCTCAGGTAAAAATGCGTTTCCGTCGGTTAAGATATTGTAGACAAGACACAAATTAACTAAATGACATAAATAAGTCCATTACGTGACACATATTTTAATTTAAGACAAAAAAAAAATAGTAAGTCAAATTTAAAGTGTTTATTATGATTTTTATCTGAGTATTCTGTCATCAAAATGGTTTGTCTAAATTTCGCTAATGATTTTATTGTAAAATTATACGTTTTGCTGGATCAATTCCTTAGTTCCAAAGGGCCTAAGACAAGAATCAAAAAAATAAACCAGTTGAGAATGCGCTAGCTTGCATTGCCAGAGGAACACCTTGCTCGTCAATTATATAACAATTCAATTTTTTTTTTTATTTGTCGGCCATTTTGACCATGTGCCTTAAGAGATAGGAACGGTGTTCCTGAATATACCTATTCTAATTTTTTATGCTGAATCTGAAGTCAAAATTCGAATATTCCAAAAAAAGCGATTGACGAACGCACAGACAAACATATAGAATTCATATAGGAACGGTGTTCCTGATAAACATGAAAGAAGTGTCTTATTTAAAGTATTGTCAGTTGCAATAAAGTATATAACTATCACTCCACAGGTAGTAACCGTGTATGAAAAACAAATATACAGTCAATCACTTTAATAAACTGGACCCCGGTTAGAATTCTGGTGTGTACCACTAAATTTGTATTTTCGGATTTATGTATACATATTTGTTACTATTGTTCGCTCCATGTAAAAATCCGTATCCTATGAACGCTTGTAAAACAACATTAACTATCACTCGCCTCGACGCCTCCTCTGCTACTGACACAGCAAATCCTTAAGCTTCCTTCTGACTTTACTCACACGCAGGAACACAACAATTCTCTAGGGAGTTGTTATTTATACGGGGACTCAAACGGAGACCTATATTTTTTAGTTGTAGTTATTTGTAAGAAATAAAAAATGCAATAAACACTAACATATGAACTAGGAATACGGACAAGATGTGATTCGGTGCGTGTGTTACGCTATGTTTACGTTAGCTAGCATTGACAAGATATAAAGCATGTATGCATGATTTGCTTGTATAAGCTGATGGAAACATAGCTTAACGATTGTAAATTCATGTCTTATCTGTATAGTTTATAGTTGTTGGTAAACAGGAAGTAGTATGGACGGGAAATCTCACGGCACATACAGTGTCACGTACCGATACGAGAGAGATTTCCTGTTGATAAGCTTTAAGTATTAATAGTCTGATTGAAGAGATCGATGGCATCATTACATGTGTACATGCAAGTTAAGCAACGTCGGCAACAGCCTGTCTATGGATGGATGTATTTAACTCGATCTCCGTATTTCTGAGGGCACATTGAGTCCTAGGTCTCAGCTGTAGTCGATAGGTAACAGTCGTTAAGCTAAGTCAGTGGGTTTTAAATGTATAATTTTTAACTTTCACGGTAGTTTCGGCCATTATTGTATTATTTTAAACTTTTCCTGTAAACTTTTCCTGTTGTAACACTCATACGATGTGAATAAGAAAATAAGAGAAATTCTTATTTTCTTATTATGACATATAAAGCGGAAGTGTTTGTTTGTTTGAATGCGTTAATCATCAGAACAAGCACTCAAGCTATTATTTGCTCAATTCTTGTGAAAGGTTATCAACAGAACGATACGATTCTTAGGATCTGGAAAAAAAAGTAAGAAAAAGCGGTATCCACGGAGACACCAGGATACACGCATTAGAGTCGGCAACGCATGAGTGACACCCCTGGTGTTGCAAGTGTCCATAGGCTACGGTGACAGTTTACCATCAGGCAGGCCGTATTGCCATCTTAGTGGTATAAAAAAACGCGATCTACGTCGCGTAGTTCATCCAGTTTATTATAATAGCCAAACCTTATAACTAGTTTTCATGGTGAGAGTACTTGGAAATCTTTTTCAGGAACACCGTTCCTATATGAAATCTATATGTTTCTTTGTGTGCGTTTTTTTTTCAAATATTCGAATTTTGACTTTAGATTCGGATTCAGCATAAAAAAGTAGAATAGTAATGTTCAGGAACACCGTACCTATGTCTTAAGGAACATGGTCAAAATAGCCGACAAATTAAAAAAAAATTGAATTGTTATATAATTGACGAGCCAGGTGTTCCTCTGGCAATGCAAGCTTGCGCATTCTCAACTGGTTTTTTTTTGTAAATACATACTTATTATACATAGAAAATACCCAGACCAAGACAAAGAGACATGTTCATGCACACAAATGTTTGTACTGCGCAGGAATCGAACCGACGAGCGTTGGTGTCATATTAGCGTAAAAGCGCGTTTTACCACTGCGCCACCGAGCTCGTCGAATATTCACCAAAACTTTGTGTTTTAGCTCATCATCACACCTCCCCGATTCGAGCCCACGTTTCAGTGCGAGAATAATTCAGCCAATACGCTGAAGTGACACGACGTTGATCCGCGAAGTAGTGAATGAAATTTCTGCATTCTATTTCACTCACGTAGCAGTGAGTTGAGTACCGAAGCGAAATCTTTCTATCGGTTCTCCACTGGTTTACTTCATGGGTCCTGGTCCTGTATGATCTGTGGAGCTATGGACAATCTGTCTAGCCCGTAGTATACTACGTCCAGTAGCAAACGAAACTATGGCGAAAGAGAGGTAAGGTGATATATAATTAGGAGTGTAATTCTACTAGAAAAATAATTCTATAACTTAACCGCAAATCCCTTGCGGTGTAGGTAGTGAGAAATACACGATCATAGCCAAATAATAAATATTGTGAGTTTATATTCGAATAAATTCAACAGGAAGCTGTTGGGAACTTGCTGTATTAGCAGTAGAAGTGGTAATGTGCGATACCTACAATAACAATTACATAGAGCGTAGACGTATACTTACGAATGAGGTCACTGGGAAGCTCTTGAGAATCTATACGCGTACGCGTTTCACATCAGGCGGGATACTTAGTTGTCACCCAATGTACAAAGTAACAAAAAACATAATAAGAAGGCACAAAAGGACTTTATTTAAGTTCACATCAAACGAGCAATTTAAAATCTGTTTTACAGGACTCGGGGCATATTGTCTTAGTGTTTCTAATTAAAATGGGGTGTTTTTGAGTTCTTTGTTATCAGGTTGAAGGTCAAGTTCAAACGATTTTCAAATAGTCTAATTTTAAGTTTTTGGTAAATTCAAATAAATACATTTAATTTAATTGATGAAGAAGAGAAGAAACCAGAACCAATGTAACGATTACGGTTGATGATGAAGTGTTGGAACAAGTAGCTGAGATTGCATATCTTGGATGCGTTTTCAACAGGGATGATACTTACACCGCTGATATGACTTACCACTCGTCTTAACGAGAGTGTTCTGGGAATAGTGTGAATAGACCGTTAGGAAAACTTCTTGACAATAAAAGCATGAGCCAGGAGGCACAGCTTGCTATAAACAATGCAGTGCTGGTTCCAACGCTTACTTATTGAAGCGAGAGCTAAACGCGGTCGAAATGCGAACGTTGTATAAAATTTGTGGCGTAACGCTTGTAGACCGTATTCGTAATGATGTTTGAGAAACAGTGTTAGTCTGAAAGACAATGTCGGTGTTAAAATAAGAAGAGGCATGCTCCGTTGATTCGGGCATGTAGAAAGAATGTAGGAAGAAAGAATTACGAAACAGATATACAACGCGAAAGTAAAAGGATGTAAGAGCCGAGGAAGGCCAAGACTTACCTACCATGACCAAATTGATCGTGTTCTATCAGAAGCTGATCAGGAACCTTAGAAATTGACGAGCGTTCATAAGAACACTCAATGTGAAGGTTGACGCGAGTGTAGCTTGTAAGGAACGTGTCATGTGGCGCTCGGTTCTCTACGTTCATTTAGGTACGTTTGAGAACAGTGGATGGATAAAGAACCAGCTCTTAAGCGGCCGGTTCTCGATTCGAATCCTGGTTCACACCAGGTACATTCTCACGCATGTACCACTAAATTCGTGTATTGGTGTTGTAATTGATAAATTGCTTGGCGGTTAAGGAAAATACAGTGCAGAAATAAGTACCTCAAGTCCCATTTTCCATCTGGGTTGTGGCCATCTGATGGCAGCCACTCCGTGTCAAAATCTTTGTCAAATTATTAGGATTGGGCAGTGGATGCCGCCAATCTTATTGGATTAGGAAACGGGGTAAAGCTAAGAAGAAGTATAATATAGGAATGTTTGGTTGTCTTAAAATCTCGTATCCATAAGATGCCGATGATAAATATTCTGTAACTTTTTCCATTTCATATCTTCATCGAGGAGCAAACCAGTTTGACCATCTTTCTAGTTTTTCTTTTAGCTTCATGTTTGAACTTCAAATGAGCAAATCTATATATCTATACTAAAATATATATAGAAAGAGATTGTTTGTTTATTTGAATGCGCTAGTCTCAAAAACTACCAGGCGTACCTGTATTTTTTTTGCATTGATAGCCCAATTCTTAAGAATGGTTATTTTTAGCGTTATGACGTTTATTAAACCATTAAAATTGACGGGATCCGCTGCCTAAGCTTAAGGTTTGGTGAAGATCGAAGAAGATCAGCCGTCAGACCTGTAGAACCCTGTGGAAGACCTTTAGGTTACACATCTTCCTTAATAATTATTTCTTGAATTTGTATGTTTTCTCAGGAATTTTTTCTTCATCGCAGGGCTAGTGATAATTGTAAATATGAACATAAATTCAAATATACGAATTTAATGGAACATGCTGGTACAGGTACAGGCTGGCTATACTGGGCTATAACTACTCTTCTCGTCGTCAAAATGACATAATAAGTAATAAAAATGGTCATCCTTAAATTGTACAGAGTCAAAAATATTATTTTAATACCATAGCGAAGGAACCATAGATATTATGAAATATAAATAAACGCGAACCCTTATTACACGGAGCGAGTTATATGCTTACATTCAATTATGAAGACCGCATTTCCGTTGATTTTTTTATTTCAACCCTTTTTTGTTGCTTTCGTTTTCGAACCCTCTTTATTAACAAATTTTAATTCTATATGTGATTACAGTAAACGAAAGTGAAAAAATGATATTTAGGCCATTTAGTTGTGTATGCAAATTTCTCATATTACATTATTAATATATGAATATATATAAAATTTAATTTAATTTACTATTAAATTATATATGGGTACCTAACCTAACATTATCTAGTAATGAATAATATGCTGATATTTTCAGTATCAACATAGAAGGCAATGGAATTTCGCTAGGATTTCTTTTTTCCAAGAAAGACTGCCTTTTCGATACACTTTTATCGAAATACAAAATGATCCAAATCATAAGATCCCTCTTTGAGATACAACAACTATATTTACAATTATGCGAGAAATAATAATACTCCACTATTTAGGAACCGGCGAGCATGCACGAAAAGAGCTATGAATGATAAAGAAGCGAGTGAGATGTGTAATGACCGAGTCAATTGACGCACGACAACCTCTGCCTATCTCGCAAGGGATTTCTTGTGAAGATGTAGTAGTAGTATATACATGTATCGGTCTATGAAAGTGACAAGATTGTGGATAGATAAATTCTTTAAGTTGTCAATACGACACTGTGGATATTTATCAAATTAATTAAAGGAATAAAGAAGATTGCTAAGCTAATACTAAGGTAGCGAACGCAATGAAAACTGAGCTAATTCAACACTCAAGTTCTTTCTGGTTTAATTAGATCGGCTAACCGTGGCACCTGAGGCGTTTACGTCTGCATCTGTCCAACAATCCAGTATATTACTACCATTAGAATTATTTGTAGGATACGTACTTTTTGCTATTGTAAAATAATGTTATGTGTTTACAGGCTTTTTGTACTTATTGTAAATATTGTCGGACAAATAACACAGCACTATTTAGTTCCAAATTAAAGCTTGGACTATGAACTAGACAATCAAGATGTCGACACTGGGAGAAAGGGAGAGTGAGTGCAAACGGCGGCAAGTGACGACGTCTTGGGACCGTCCACTCGTTTCGTATTTTCCTGAACATTGATTGCAAGTGTTGATTTAAAATTATAGTGTGATACGAATTGCATTGTATTTCTCATTGCACAGCTACCCACCATACGCCCGCATAATATCGGATAGTCCGAAAAAATCATACGACATCTATGGTGGTTTTAGGCGATATCTGCTCTCATTCTTGTTCGACTCTTTTACCATTTATTCTTTTCAAATGTTCAGGTAGGGCATATCCAAGCAGCGCGACTGGAACCTCGCAGAAAACCGTATCCAAATAACAGCTTCCTGGAAGGTTGTTGCTGTGTTACCATCCTCTTCCATCTTTACTGCGAGTTTACCAATACGCTCTTAAGGAGTTGTTGTGTTACCATCAGGGGTAGCAACATACGGTTGATACTTCATGTATCGCACGTATTCATGGGCTACGGTAACCGATTTACATATTCGTAGGCCGTATGCTTGCCTCTCAATGACGTATAACTTTTTTTTATCTCACAATACTAATGTCCGTCCATGGATTACCACGCACATCGCTCGTACATCGCTGTGAAGAAGAATAAGCCTACAAAAAGTGCACAACTTTGGAAAGTATATAATTATATATATTTGTTGAGACCTCGATGGCGTCGTTGCGCGTGTCATTCTAACCGAACTCGAAGGTTAAGCAAAGTCGACCGCAGTCTGTCTATGGATGGTTTTATCTGCCTCGAGTTTCTCCGTGCTTCAATGGGCACCTTAAGCCGTCGGTCCCGGCAGTTTTCGATAGATAACAGTCGTTAAGCTAAGTCAGTGGCCCTCGGCCGGCTTGAAAACGCTGGCCTCCTTCGGTTGAAGGGAGACCCCGTATCCCGGCAGCGGGATGAGTAAGGGTTAAAGTGGTCGACTATTAAAAATAAACTAGTTATTAATAAGTCATTAAGCTGTAAGTCACAATATTTAAATTGGCATCACCTTTGTTTTTAAAATTAAATATTGTTTTTGTTTCAATTTCATCAAATTTCCGGCTTTCAATATAACAAACTTGCTTTATGGAAGTTGAAAACAAACATTTCAATGGGTCGTTACGGTACACTGTGACGTAATTTCATTTTCACGGTTAATGGAAGTGCATGGAAGTATTGCGTCTGGATGTATTGTGAAATGCACTCAATGGAGTTCATTTTATCTCACATATTAGATAAAGTTACTTTCTGTCATTTATCAGATAGGTAACTACTTGCATTGACGAGGTCTGTGGCACTCCTATGACACCCCTAGACGCCCCTAGAGCTTGTGAGTTCGATTCCCATATATGACAAACACATGTGTGCATGAACATGTTTGTTTGTCTTGTCTTGGATGTTTTTAAGGTAAAGCCCGTCCTAGGACGTACTTCACCATCCCACAGAGAACTGTAGCCAAATAACATCTCCCTGGCGGTTTGTGTTCCTGTGAGCGAGTGAGTGTGGTTACTAGTAAGCTAAGGAGTACCTGTGCTAGCAGAGGTGGCAACTTCTTGATACTTATTGCAAGTGTTTAGGCTGCGGTAACCATTTGACGTCATTTGTGCCGTATACTTGCATACCAATGTTGTATAAAAATCTCTCATCAATGGCCGCATCAATATAAAGTAAAATAAAAGTTGTCTGTCTGAATATATTAAACATTTAGACATCGTAGGTATAGCATCCGTAGGTTGTTGGTGTCATTTTTGAATAGATTATTCTCATGACCTCTTTTATAATTGTTCTGCTACATTTAAGTTTCTGAATACCGTCACTATGTATATCCAGTGCTATATATATATATATATATATATATATATATATATATATATATATATATATATATATATATATGTATACATATATGTATATATACAAAGTGATGTAATTCCAGAAGCGTTTAATGCTACACGAAAATATCTAAATTAATACTATATTACAACAGTATATCTTCACACCAAGTCCCTTGTGGGGTAGCCAGAGAGATCCGAGCGCCACATGATTCGCTCCTTACACACTCACTTGCTGCACATAAATAACTCTTCCCACGCACTTTCGCCAGTTTCTAGGGCCGACATCACCTTCTAATAAAACACGATCAATTTGGTCATGGTAGGTTAGTCCTTCATTACTTTATCTAAACAGATATCTGCAAATGTAGCACCTTCAAACTTCATCTCATCATCGTCATCTCAGCTTGTTTTTCGTCCACTGCTGAACATAGGCCTCACCTCTAGAGTGCCATTCGCCTAGATCCTGTGCCACCTGCATCCATCGACTGCCTACAAACCACTTGAGGTCGTCGCTCCATCTAGTCGGACGGGCGTCCCAAACTGCGTGTACCAGTACGGGGACGCCATTCGAGAGCCTTTCTTCCTCAGCGGTTGTCGGTTCTACGAGCTATGTGGCCGGCCCACTACCATTTCAGCTTGCTTCTTCACTTGTCTTTTCATAATCAGTTTGTTTGGTTTCATTGTTCAACATCTAATGTGACTTATTTAGTTCAAAAACACGTACTGAAAAGTAGGTCCCTTTTTAATTGAAAATGTCAACAATATGTTAACTATTATGAAAGTTTCAATAGTCTAGAATGAACACTGTCTTTTTGTTCTAGTTATTGTCTTGTAAGTTCTAGATACCTTCAATTTTGGAAACAGTTCTGACACTGTGTGACGTAATTGTATTTCGTCCGTTAATGTAAGTGCATGGAGCCATTGTATCTTGGCGTTACGAGGGGCGTTAAGTGTACTCGGTTAGTACTGACGTCTTTAGTTACTAACCAAAAATTACTATATTTTGGTTTAGAATACAGACAGCTACAAGCACATCAATCATCATCATGCTAACATAAGTTGATTGTGGTTAACTTTCGCGTCTTTCTTATGTTGTACGTAATAGTTAGGACTACGGGTCGTTGGGGAAACTTCAAGGTCGCTCGGCGTGCTATGCAGAAATGACGATATTGGCAGCAGAACTAAGGTACATTACATAGTCCAAAGGATAAGAAGCCTGAAATAGGCCGGCCACATAGTTCGTAGAACCGGCAACCTCTGGGGAAGAAAGGTTCTTGAAAGGCGCTCCGTATTGATACACGCAGTGTCCGACAACCCCCCACTACATGCAGTGATGACCTCAAGAGGTTTGTAGGAAATTAATGGATACAGGTGGCATAGAATCGAGACGAAAGGCTCTCTAGAGAAGCTGATACAAATGATCACTTCACTTGCTCGACGATGAGGGAAAACATCGTGAGGAAACCCGCTCGTCCTAAAACTATGTTTCGAAAGATGTGTGACCATAAACTAAGAATTGTCTGGTTTTCCTCTGTGTTGTGAAGTTTTGCAGTCAACCCATGTAGAAACAGACAAACATGGCAGTATTTTTATTATATAATAGATAGATAATTGTTAAGCAGTCTTGAAGAATTTCATGTTTTAGTAAAACTTCTTATGAAATTACATAGATTAGAAGTATAACAAAAAATATTTACTTATCTCCAAGTAAAAACGTCACTAGCTTCGTTTAATTATACAGCAAGTACTGACTGCGGCCTGTTTCATTTCTATACTTCGACATTGCTTCGTCCTGTATTATTTCAAATTCTGCCCAAAAAAAACGGAGTATGCCTTTCCTTATCTTTAACTTACATATATGAATATAAAATAGCGCATAGGTGAAGTGAAGTGACGCAGACAATCCTTCTCTCAGAAACAACACTATATTGACTGCAGATATTAGTCACAATAATGAAACACGGTACAGATAAATACTTATAAGTGAGTCTAAGAATGTAAAGACAATTGTGTTTGGAAGAGAAGAAATCAGAACAACCCCAATAATTACGTGGTTTTAGCAGCCGTGAAAGGTAATGATGTGGCGAAAGAAGTGGAAACAGAGAATATTGTGAAGTTATTCACCTATAGTACCTGTATCGTGTGAAAGAGCACGCTCTTGAGGTAGCAACAGAACACACGTAGCTCTATAATATAATGTTTGTACTGAAAATTGTAGCTTTGTTAAAATAACATAGGTCTGACGGCTCGCAGCTCTTGCTCTATGAGTAACCGAACAAAGTTTTGGAAACCGTTTGGAGAAACCTTACTTTATTTGAAATTCACTTTGTAATAATATATATCTCACTCGCGAAGATTAATAAAAAAAAACCAGCTTTCATGTAGGGAATGAAAGATATGTTTTTCAAAATGTTTTACATGTATTATAAGCGTGTGCTTTACATCTTTTACATATATACCTGTGGTTCTCTTGTGAATGTAGAATATATAAGAACAAAGAATTAGCCTGTTATCTGATGAATCTAGGTTGAATTCTAGTGTATCGCTAAGTTCATGTTTTCTGATTTATGTACATATTTGTAATCATCACTTGCTCTGCAGTGAAGTAAAATATCGAAAGGATACCCGCACGTTCAAGAATATATAATTTAAAAGTCATATGACTAACCTAAGAAAGATCTGATTTTCCAGAGAATCTGACGGCAGTCGCTCCATGCCAGAGTCATTATCGTCGCCAAATCATTAGTCTTAGGCAGCGGACCCCAACAATCTTAATGGATTAGGAAATGGGATAGTGGTTGGAAGACAACTAGTGGTCGTTCAGTCGTCAAAAGTGGACTGCAAATAACGAAACTCACAAGTTTCAACATTGTCGATAATTTGACATATTGCACATGAATTTTATTTATATGAACTCCTTTTTAGAATGTACTTAAACTGTACCAAAACTTACACTTCTTTGTGTACCTAATGCGTTTAAAAAGAGATTTACAGGATCTACTTATCTCATTAGGTATACTAATATTCAACCAAAATCATTATTGAAAATCTGAGGAAAAATATACCAATTTGCAGTAGGTAAAATAAAATCCAAATTTTCTTTTCTACTATTTCCAATTTTATTAATGATTGCACGAAAACTCGTCAATAGCTACTAAATGAAAAAGAAAAGAAAATCTATTGGCAAATAGAGTAAAATATAATATATGTTTAACTGTTTTAAGTGTATTGTCTTTATCTATTCATATATCCATTTGCAATAAATTTCATAACTAAATAGTCTCTAAATAAAAGAATGGTGCAATACAATCAAACAAACGCACAAATACAACGAACTACAAGTGTTTCTCGGTTGGCACAGGTTCTTAACCATTGTTCAAGAAGGGTGTGAGAATAAATCGATCGATCTTGAGAAGAATTCAACCAAAGAGTGATCGGAAGGGGCAGAAAGAACAGTTAACGATGGGAAGCTGAACAGTTTTTTCTTCCCCTCCCAACCCCTCCCGTTTAATCTTCACAATGAACCGTCTTCTTCACCATAACTTTTCATATTTCCATGTCCTGGATTAGTCGCATGACATCACTAGGTTATGTCCTGATGAGCAGTGCATATTTGCTGACAAAAGTCTCTGGCTGCAAGCGTCTAGAAAGTAGGCTAAGTTCCTACTCTCAAGTAGGTTAGATATTTTTTGTCGTCTTGGTATATATAATCCCATTTACAGGATGTATGAGTTGCGTATTAAGCGTGGGCATACATCGATCACTAAGGTATAATTTTGAAACGAAGCTACAAATATTCTGATTTGCATAGTAGTAGTTACCATCATTGTGTTTGGTCGTATTAGTAATACAGAAATTGTTGGTATATATTAGGTACGTGCATAACTTGAATTTATATTTATTATTATATATGAAAACTGATTGTGAAATATAAATCATTTGAATAAGAATAATTATGGCCGCAATGAATAATTAATAAAAAAAATATAAAACACATCTGCTTTATCTTCTAAGAATACTTTAAGTAATGGGTACCTATACAGGATTGATAAGTAAAAACTTTAGCAAACTTTTATGAAAATATTACTTTTTTAATGTACTCGTAACTCAAAAAAAGGAGGTTCCAAATTCGACTGATTTTCTTGTATGTATGTAACGAGATAGCTTCGTCAATTGTAAACTAATTTTGATGATTACTTTATTATTGTGTAGAGTATATGTGAAGGTTGGTTTCACATAAGTTTCAGTGAGGTAGCGTGTACAGTTTTTCAGATACTCTTGAAAACCCAAATTCACCTGTGTGTATTTAATCGACTTTTCACCTGATATCTTAGTCAATTGTGAACTGAACTCCAGTTGTTTTTTCAGGAACACCATTCCTATCTATATCTATAGTTTGTCTGTTCGTTTGTCTGTGTGTTTGTCACTGTGTGCGTTTTTTTCGAATATTCGACTTTTGACTTCAGATTCGGATTCAGCATAAAAAACTAGAATAGGAATGTTTAGGAACACCGTTCCTATCTCTTAAGGAACACGGTCAAAATAGCCGACAAATTAAAAAAAATAATTGAATGGTTATATAATTGACAAGCCAGGTGTTCCTCTGGCAATGCAAGCTTGCGCATTCTCAACTGGTTTTTATTGAGGTTTTGATATAGATACCACGAACTTAATTATTAACTAAATAGTTATGAAATAAAGCTTTTTAAATAAAAAAGTTAATTGAAGACCTATTTACATAGTTGCTATATGATCTGTTGTAATAACATAGTTGCTATATGATTGTGTGTAAAAAAGTTTTGTAAATTAAAATGTAGCTCATAACACGTAAGTTGTATATATTTTTGAGCTTACCTTTATTTGATACCCCACTTTACAGGAGACCTTTTTCATCAATCTGCACAATATGAAGTACCTACATAATGCGATATATTGTTTTTACCCCATACATCTGAATCTTTTAGGAATTTACAACTTATAGTGGAATAAAGAATAATTCATACACATGAAAGTGTTATCTTCGATATTTTTTGGTACAATCGTGTAAAAAGTTCAAACTTAATTTAGTTGGTGACTACCTATAGCCAAAGCTTGGAGTAAGCTTTCAGCTTTAAAACCAGCTTCTGACCAAGCTCGCGTTGAGAGCCTATTATTGCGATGATAACTAAACTTTGTTTATCTTCAGATTCTAGGCTATCTCTTCATAAAATCTCATTACCAAGTAATCATAAATTTAGAAATTTAGTTGTGAAAGTATCAAATAGGCAGATAAATAGACAAAATTACTGGCAAATTCACATTAATGTTTATATATATATATATATATATATATATATATATATATATATATATATATATATATATATATATATATATATATATATATGTATATATATATATATTCTTTAATATTTTCAGATAATTTACACAGCGCCATCTAGTCACAAATCTAGAAAATTACACTGTGGGTACTGCACAACTTATAAATACGTAATACTTTTTTTTACACTTAACCAGGAGAAACATCCATGCTCATACATACAAATATTTGTCTTGTGTTCTAATTGAACCCACAGACTATTAAACTCACCATTACTACTCGATCAGCGGGCTTATGAATCCACTAATATTAAAATAAAGCAACTTTGTCTGCCTGCACGGTTTTTCCTTTTAATAAAGAAACTTAATACAATTAAGCGTAGAGTAAGTCTAAAATCGAGAGATCTATACATTAATGGCCATAGGGCATTTAATACCGCATTAAAACATCCTTACGCAGATCAGCTACCTAGGCCTAAGGGCCTTGGCGAAGATTCTGATTTAGAATTGGAGTCACTGCCATCAGATCAGACCTCCACAACCCAGAGAGAAAACCATATCTTTCTTAAATGGGGTCACACATCTTTTGAAATATTATTTGTCAATTTTTTTACAAGTATACAATAAACTTAATGGAAATACAAACTTGGAAATAAGTCTGAAAATATGGAATTAGTAGGCTGTTTCGTTAAACCCCATTCTATCATTGTAATATCACTATAATACATAGCTTGCAATCGCTTTGTATACCTGTCAGTTATACAAACCGCAATATACCATATAGCTAAGAGCATCGATTGAACCAATTAAAAACATGTGCACATTAACCAGCCATCAAGGAAAGCCTATTAAGCAAAGCGAAATGCACCAAGCATTGTTGGAGGACAATAGCACGTATACTAATGCCGCGAAACGAATTGTGACCGGGACAAGTTCATTGTAGCTTGAACATAAATAAGCATTTACTTGAAGCCTGATTGTTTGGCTCAAGTCAGAAGCGACAGCGGTTGGTCTGCCGCACCCTGGGTCTCGCACCCGGTCACCCCAAATATCTCGCCATTAACAGCATATACGTACCTACTCGCACCCTGAAAGCTAAAGCGGTCCCATTCGCCTCTTATTAAAAGACCTGATTGAAATGTGAAATTTGGTCTGCTGTAGCCTTCATTCGCTTGGGAATATTAACTTACGTAAATTAAGTTTTACTTACTTATCTTAATATAAACCGCAATGTCTATTACAATAACAGTTAAAATAATTTAGAAATACTACATATCAACATTTAGTGTATAATAAACTAAAGAAAGAGAGAGAGAAAAATTTTATAGAGTACTAATTTTATAGATATTTAAATTATTTCTTCGAAAATTATAACTTTTATTAAATTATCTTGAAGTACCACCGCTGTTTTATGTATACGTTAGAAAATATTCTTTATAATAACAGACATTATGCCGATTTCACGCTAAATTATTTATTATATTCATTGCTTCTTTAACCTTCATATAAACTTTTAATAACTTTAATATTAAGTCTGTTTCGATACATAACAATTATTTTTAGAGCAAGTTTTGATTAACATAGGCAATCTAGGTTACAACATCACAATATACACACTTTTGAAGCCTTGAATATCACGACTTCTATAGAAAAATCCAAGTAAGAAGGGTTAATAATTTTACAAATACTTAACTGGAATCCGTGTCTCCTGGAATGGTAGTCGATATAGCCGTAGGTTCACATTCACCTAGGTGGGACGAGTGAAATTGATGTGACATTTAATATCGCCTTCCTTAAGAATTATGGATAAGACACAATTATTTGATTCTACCTTCAATATTATGACGATTTTCTACACCACTGCTGACTTACCTGGAACAATAAGCACATAATATAGATTATCAACTGTTCGCCGCAGCTTGTGCCTCCAATTTTCGTTTCAATTGGCCCACAGAATATTATTTTACCGTACTAACTTTGAATTCAAATTTGATTTGTTCCGATTTTATGTTAAAAACTTTCAATCTACAGTTTGCCACCTTAAGGAACAAAAATCAAAAATTTGTCAAATATACATTCGTTTATTTCTTATTTTACCCCCTTAGGGGTGGAATTTTCAAAAATCCTTTCTTAGATAATGCCTACGTCATAATAGCTAGCGGTGTGGCAAATTTCAGTTCACCAATACGTCCAGTGGTTTGAACTGTGAATGCGTATATCAGTCAGTCATCTTTGCCTTTTATTTATCTATATATATATATATATATATATTAAAGAATAATTTATATAATATATATATATATATACATATTAAAGATTAATTATAAATATTTGCCAACAAAGATCCTTAACACATCTCTGCTTTATAAATCACTAGCTGCTGCCCGCGGCTCCGCTGACGTGGAGTCAAATAACGTAGCCTATGTGTTAATCCAGATCATAATCTATCTACCTGCCAAATTTCATTCAAATCCGTTCAGCCGTTTAAGCGTGAAATAGGAACAAACATCCATACATACAAACTTTCGCATTTATAATATTAGTAGGATAATAAAAACGTTTTTACAAAATATTTGAAAGGTACATCATAAATACTCTAAAAGTAGGCTTATCACTGAATGGATAATATCTGACTGACAGAGATGATGGAAATAATTCAATTGTCAATTAAAAAGACTTAAGTACATTGGCAAAATCCTTTTAGCACTTCTTTTTCGAAATATTGGTAGTAGAGGTAAGTGCCCTTGGAGCCTAATGGCAAATAATTTTAATCCTTATCTATTATCTTATTAAAAATAAAATATTATTAAATCTAAATAAGAATAATCAGAAAAGTGGAAACTAAATTTAAACTAGCGCCAAACAAACATAGTAATTACATGAAACGTGATGGTATCAAGTTGGCAAGCATACATTTATATATTGATTACTTCTTTAAAGTATAAGGAATAACAAAGACATTTTTTTTAAGAAGAAGATAAGAATTCTTTATTGTATTAATTTGGGTACAATGAGTTCTTAAATAAAGTGATTTGTTTCACCAAATCATACCTTTCCAGGCGTACAATAAATTACATGCATAAAAAAGCTAATAACAATCATAGTAATGTCAAAATGTTACTTTTCGTTTAATATAAGTAATAATTAGTAAATAACAATTTCCGGAAATAATGTAATAATAGTTAATATCAATTAATTATGTAATGTTAATGAATAATAGCAAACTAGAAAATTTACACAATATCATCTAATAAGCAACAATTAAAATATGAAATTACGTGATGTCAATATGGAATTACCACAGTTAAATAATAATTATTATGTCAACAATATTCTTGTGTGTCAATTAAATAATAAACTATAAGGTATCTAAATAAAATAATATTCATTTATATTCTAAATATTCAGGAACACTGTAAAAACACCTGTCGCAAAGCCAGTTTGTCAATAGTTTGCGAAACTTAGGCAGTGGCAACTCTTTAAATACATCAGGCAATTTGTTAAATATTTTTATTGACATTATGTAGCTATTGTTAGATGTGATAGTCAATCTAGTTAGTGGTCTAATAAGATGGTTCCTATATCGTGAGCGAGTAACAATATGAGTATCCACATCTTTAGTATGTTGAAAAAGCTGACAATTTTTTCGTACAAATATACAGACGTCCAGTATATAGATGCAAGATAGTGTCAATATTTTATATTTTCTAAAATACGGTCGACAAGAGTCAGTTTGTTCAATGTTAAATATGGCACGTATACATTTTTTTTGCATTATAAATACCTTGTCGAAGTCAGTAGATTGACCCCATATAATAATACCATATCTTAAGACGCTGCAGACATATCCGTAATATGTTGTAATGGCAGCTTCAAGGGAGACTAGTGTTCTGATGCGTCTTAATGCAAAAATAAATGAGCTTCTTTTATTACAAGTTATTTGAATATGTTCCTTCCATTTGCAGTAGTTATCTAATGTTATTCCCAAGAATTTAGTGCACGAAACTTCATCTATTCGATCGCCTTGATATGAAATATTTAATTTGTGAGTTTTACTTTGGGGTGTACAAAATTGTATAAGTTTAGTCTTAGAAATATTTACTTTTAAATTATTACTATTTAACCAATTAATAGCATCGTCAAGGGCACATTTTATATCTTGCGCATATTTAGATTTTTCACTTCCATTTACAACTATGGTTGTGTCATCTGCAAATAAAATGCACTTTTGGCAAAGTGCGTTAGGTAAATCATTGATATATATTAAAAATAACAACGGCCCAAGGATACTACCTTGTGGTACGCCATATTTATTTTCGATAAAAATGGATCTATATTTTTCCATGCTATTACTTTTTTTGCAGTAGTTTAAAAGTTCCGTGCATTGCATTCTGTTACAAAGGTATGATCTGATCCAATCATGAGCAGGCCCACGAATACCGTAACGATATAATTTATTCAACAGCCGCTCATGGCATACAAAGTCAAATGCTTTGCTCATGTCCATGAATAATTCAGTGACAGGTATTTTTGAATCTCTATTTTTGAGTCTGTAATTTGCTTAATAAGTTGAAAAGCTGCCAAAGAGGTACTTCTCGACCGTCGAAATCCGTTCTGTTCGTCTGTAATTATGTTGTTAGCCTTAATAAAAGAATTAAGTCTAATAAACATTAGTTTTTCGAAAATCATAGAAAAAACAGGTATTAATGTTAATGGTCTATAATTATCCATTACTTGTCTGCTACCTTTTTTAAACAGTGGGATAACAATAGATAATAACAGTTGTCTAGGGAATTCACCTGTAAGAAACGACAGGTTGATGACATTGAATATTAGTAGTATGAAAAACAACAACTGAACAGGACTGTACTCCGCTAATATTACATGGCGTTGCATCAGCTCACTCATCCGCTATTTCTTACATATTGGAACACAACGAGGGGTACAACAGGGGGGGTTCCTAAAAATTAAGATCGTAGCACCGGTGATATATTGAAGTGGGTGAACAACGCAACAACATAATAAATCATAAGCAATTATTTAAAACAGAGCGTTTGTTTTAGTGAATGGGTTTGGTTATTGTCGCTTGAGCAGCAAATTGATGCGAAACTCGTAAGAGGATTAAAAATGTATTTATTGTTTTTTTTAATATAATGAGGAATAAACATATGGCCGATCGAATGTGAAGCTATGACCGTTAACGCTGGAAACTGAATGCCTGAATAGCGCTGACACATATAATGCTTTTCTGTAAGGTAGTTATCCCCATCTAGCCGCATAGTATTATATTATTGTTTGTCAGTGGCAGCAGATATATGCATATGACTCACCTAATGTAATGTAATTCCCGGAGCCTATAAATCACCCTCTCAGCTAACAATCTCTTTTTTCGTATAGTGTTTTTTTTGGTTAGACACAATTTTTTTTACTATAGGTACGAGTATAATGTAGCACAAAAATAATTTAGTTACAAGTTAAATTACGGTTTTTAATTTTTTTTTAAACAATGTCGGTAGCCAAGTACCTACCAAATATAGATATAGATAGTTTAAATCCGAATCGAATCAAATCAAATTGATTCAAAATCGATCGAACTGAATGAAACCGGAATGGAATGGAATAAAATTTTATTGAATTAATTTATAGTTCATGATTAAAACACAAAAAAACCTAACAATACGTCAGCGAAGCCGCGAAGAGCAGTCGATAACGCTCGCAACTGATCTTTAAATGAAGTACGTACTTATTATGGTACCATAAATTTACGTCGCAACTCGAAACACGCCATTTTGTCAAATCATTGGAGTTTCCGAGTCGAGCCGGGCCGCCCGCCCCCAAATTGAATTCCCATTTGACTGAGTCCGGTAGCCGGATTTTATTCCGGCAGTTGCCACTAAAACTGTATTGGTGTTGTCGTTCCATAAGTTTCGAGGAAGTGAGAAAATGTGCTCAATAACACTAGCCGATATTATTATAGCACAAAAGTTGAAAATTATATGATTGCTTGGTTGCGGTCTACGGCAGCGACGTGTCAAAAGGTAGACACGTTATACACGAACATTATTGTATTTTAAAATGGCGCAAGTAGTACTATATCTACGTACAGTTATTTATTATGACACTTTGCTCTAACAAAGAGACTAATGATAGACACCTGTCGTTAGATAGCGATAAATATACATCTTAAGAGATTTATGCTTTGTGACGAAAGACGTATAGCCGCGACGCGAGAGCGTGCCCAACTGAATGCGAGTTGGGCATTTACCTTACTTTCGTATTGCCATTCTAGAGCGTGTATGACGTATTTATAACTATAAAAACATCTTAGGTTTTACGGGTTTCCTTTTCACTGTCTCTCAATTTACCGCCGAAGATGAAAATAACTGTAAATTCATGTAAAATTACTAACAGGTAGAATAATTCATTGAGATGAAATATGTTTTGTAGAATATAGATGATAATTCTTCACACGTTGCCACTTCTTGCTTTTAATATGTCACATGCAATCTCACTAACACGCAGGAAGGCAGCAATCTTAATTTTCCTTGTCAGGAAATTGTTATGAGGGGATTTTTGTACGACGATATGGGAGGTATACAAGCATAGGACCCACCTGATCTAAAGCAGTTTCTGTAGCCAATAAACGCTTGCATTACGATAAGCATCGCTCATTTGTTGCCACCTTGACGAGCCCGATAGTCAAGCTGTTAGCAATGACTACCTTAGCACCGAGGGTCGTGGGTTCGATTTTATATATACGAACTGTCTGCACTGAAAACAGCAGCTAAATAACAACTTCCTGGAGGGTTGTGTTTCTAGTCAGTGAAGTTACCACAAGCTCCTAAGAAGTTGCTGTGTATGGAGTGGTGGCGCCGCGCGAGTGATACTTCTTATATCATAAGCGTTCGCAGGTAGAGGTAGCCACTTTATATTATGTGAGCCGTACCACTATAAAAAATAACTATAAAAAATAGAACTATTATCAAGCTGCAACTCAGCTCGAACTTTGAATAACATTTCGTACTATACGCGACTCACATTTGTCTTGTTTTTAGAACACCTCTGTCGCTTGTCCTTAGAAGGAAATCCAAAATCAAAGGTTATTTTTTTTTTTACTTATATAATGCCCCAGAATATAATGTTTAATAAGTAATTTTGCCGTCTTTCGTTATAAAATTTCATTGCATTTTTTCGTATCTCTAGGTAAAAATAAACCCTTTATAGTTATATATGTCTGTCTGTTTATTTCAAGAAATCAAACCTAAGATGACCGAAAATCAGGACAATGTAAGAAAGGTGGTCCTATATAAGTGTTCTTATTATACTGAAAAACAAAAAAAAATTACCTTATCTATCTGTATATTATGAAATCATTAATGAGTATGGATCACGAATTGGGACAGAAAACAGATTTTAAAACTACAGTAACCTTGTCGAAATTATGTTATTTTAAATTATGTATAAATAATTATTGTAATTATGGCTAAAACACATACAACTGATATTTCAAATGTTGACACGGAACCATCGATGTGCAAGTCCAACAAGGACTTAGTTCGGTATTATGTTAAAATACCTTTAGGCCTAACAACCATAGCCCACCGCTGATTACGTTGATTTGCCAGTAAAGCTATTTCGATTTATATCAAGTAAGTTTATCCAAATAACAATTACATTTCGGTGCTTAATCCAGAAGAAAACCGGTTGAGAACGCGCAAGCTTGCATTTCCAGAGGAACACCAGGCTCGTCAATTATATAACAAAACATTTTTTTTTTAAATCTGTCAGCCATTTTGACCATGTTCCTTAAGACATAGAACGGTGTTCCTGAACATTCCTATTCTACTTTTTTATGCTGAATCCGAATCTGACGTCAAAATTCGAATATTCGAAAAAAGCGACAGACAAACACACAGACAAACGCACGGACAAATATATAGATTTCATATAAGAACGGTGTTTCTGATCAGGTAAATAGACTTCAGTTCAGTTGTCATCTTTATTGTATGCATTTAGCACAGCAACTCACTGCTGTATATGGAGTATATCTCTTTTATTTCGTTGCATGTTATTCTAACGACTAACATCTACAGCTTGAGGATGTCTCGTGGAGAGGCGAAACACGTGTCGGAGAGACAGCCGCAGCAGCCGAGGCAGCAGCGGCATACATCTATAATGTTTATTTGCCATTAGGCCCTCGTGGGCATTTGAAAACGTCTTACATTTTTTTAGATAAACTATATCTTACTGAATTCTCATCAGCATCTTAGATTTACTCCGTTTCTTTATCCAGTAGGATTGGTGGAATCCGCTACCTAAGCTTAAGGATTTCGCGAACATACTGATTTTTACATGGAGTGTTAAAACTAGCCAACCCAGAAGAGCAACTATATCTTTCGTAGGTTAGATCACACTTCTTTCTATATATAATTTCTAGGACGTACAGTTGTCCCACGATGTTTTCCTTCAGCTTTTAAGACATCAGAAAATTATCTTAGTTGCCCTTTTTATTTTTTTTTTCTTACATACTAACAGTTCGGAAATTATCATTGGTATTGGTCTTACTATGAGAATTCAAATCACTTCACTGTAATTCAGCTGCGATGAAAACCGCATACGTTTTAGATTTGAACTGCCAAATAATATTTGAAAAAAACATAACGGTCTCAACGCTTACTTATAGAAGCGAGAGCTAGGTATGGCAGAGAGAGCATGAAAGTAGGATAAACGCGGTTGAAATGCGAGCGTTGCGCAAAATTTGTGGCGTAACGCTTGTAGACCGTATTCGCAATGATGAGGTTAGAAGCAGAGTCGGTCTGAAAGAGAGCGTCGGTGTTACAAAAAGATGTATGCTCCGTTGGTTCGGCCATGTAGCAAGAATGCAGGATAAAAGAATGACGAAGCAGATATACAATGTAAAAGTGGAAGGATGTAGGAGCCGAGCAAGACCAAGACTAACTACCATGATCAAATTGGTCGTGTTCTATCAGAAGGTGATGTCAGGAGGAGTGAGGTCAGGAACCCTAGAAATCGGCGAGCGTGCATGAAAAGAGCAATAAATGTTAAAGAAGCGAGTGAGGTATGTAAGGATCGAGTCACATCGCGCTCGGTTCTCTCTGCCTACCCCGTAAGGGATTTGGCGTGAATTTATAGATAGATAGATAGAACATAATGCCAAAACATTATATCCATTCCAAAATATACTAATTTAGCACCGGCACAAAACATTTTGCATCACATAACACAAAACAGAAAAAATGTTGAATCCGTTATTTATTATAGAAACCGTATCTGTTTTCTTTCAGCGAAAGTTTTCGCTCTAAATTTCGTAAAGGAGAAATTGTTTTAGGTATTTCTCGTCCCTTGTTTCAAGTTTGGAGGCTTTAAAAGGTTTCTTATTGGTATTTTATTTTAAAAAATATACAGCCGTGTTAATAAGGCTTCCTTTTCTTTACAATAGAAAGAGTAATTGGTATTGTTTTACCGTTGAATGATTGTTTTGCCTGTACTTTTTATATTCAAGATTGGAACTGTGAAATTTGATTCGCTCTTATTAACAGAATGAAAAGAATTTGCTAAGGGTTTTCATGGCGAAATCAATGGGGGACCTTAGCGCTATGTTCGATGACTTCGATAGTGTTTTCAGCCAGGTCTCATGATGAACATGTACAATACTAATGGATTTTTTTTATACAAGATCGGAAGGCATACAAGCATACGACCGACCTGATGTAAAGCGGTTACCGTAGCCTATGAACGCTTACAATACATTAAGTATCACTCCCACGATGCTTCCTCTGCCTGGTAACATAGCAACTCTATTAGAAGCTACTGGTGACCTCACTCACACGCAGGAATGCATCAACCCCCTAAGGAGTTGTTATTTGGCTGCGATTTTCTGTGAGGTGGTGGTACTTCCCCAGACGAGCTGATTTGATGCGCCTTATGTATCTTAAAATATCTTAACATATGTTGTAGGTTCATGTCCCACTTATGTTGGTCACGGTTAGGAACACTAAGCTCTAAGTTCTTGATGTATATGTCTACCTATAACGAGTTATTCAGTTCGATAAGTCAACAGACGAATCCAACTCAGCTGGGCAGCGTTCGGGAAACTTCAACGCATCTTTTAATCCCATATACCATAACGCCTGAGAGCGAAGTCTTTGAAGAATACGTGTTGTCAATGATCACATATGGAACTGAGGTGTGGCCCTTCACTGTGGAGCGTACGGCGAAGCTCAAGGTCGGTCAGCGTGCTATGGAAAGAACTCGGGGTTTTTGCGTGATAGAATCAAAAGAGAGGATATCCGTAGTAGAACCGCTGGGGAAGAAAGATTCTCGACTGGTACATGCAGTATGGGACTACACTACCCTACTACATGGAGCGACAACCTCAACTGATTTGCAACTTGATGGATGCAAATGGCACAGAATTGAGTCGAACGTCTCTCTAGAGTGGAGGCCTAATCTCAGCAGTAGACGAATATGGACTGAAATGATGAATTTCATGACGACTGAGAGTTTTATGATAACATCATTAATTGTGTTCTGTGAAGTACACACATTGCACATTATTATAGTGCATACTTTATTGCCCCAAAAGAATACATAAAAATACATAAAAAGAAACATAAACCAGAAAGTACCTGTGTAATGGCCGCGGCTTTTTCGCGATGCAATCTCTTCCAGACAACCTTAGGGGCGAAGAAAGGCAAAAAATGAGGCAGAGTGGCGCAGTGGAAAACTTAAAATGACAGAGTAATAATATATACAAGTATCAGAGTAATATATACAAGTATACATAAAGACATATGTTACATATACTTGTATATATAACTTATGTTCACATATTATACGTGTAGGTTTACCTCAGTTCGACTACACTGGATAACGTTGTGTAATTTGTTGGCAAATATGTATTTAACTCATTTATTCTAACCGTATTATATTTAAATATGTCTATCTATAACTTTATGCCGATTCCTTGCGGAGTAGATAGACGGACAGTGCTATAAGATTTAATATATGTGTTTATGTTACATCCTGTAACATGTAACATAAACATGCTTTACTATTCGAATAAATATCCTGATGTTTAAAAAGATATGATAGTTATATAAGATCCACAAATTGACTGTGTTATACTACTTACTTCAGGTGACTACAGCTCAATTTAAAGCTGTTACCGTAACCTATGAGCGCTTGCACAAGCGTAATACAGACGGATGGACAGACAGACGCATGGACAGTAGAGCATAGATAGCCGTTTTCGTAACACACACGACATTTTGAGCGCGAAACCCTAAAAACGAATCTCAGAAACAGTGTTATTCGACTATATATATTAGCGGTTACAGGTATGTATTACAGATACTATTTCTAACACATAAAACGTACTGCAAACGTTACTATAACGGGAACTAGTTAAATCATTTCTCGCACTCAACAAAAACACATCCTCTATATAAAAATTCTAATACACTTAGAGGGAAGCGTCCATTTTAATATGTGTCAGTTAGGGTATCCGAGCACGGCGTCGCATGCAATTGTTATTCAATAGCACTTCATGAAATATGTATTTATTGTGCCGACGCAGGACGCTGAAAATTCATACGGTGCTGTATTACAGAGACTCCTTGCCTACCGGCCGGCCGATTGATCAATTTAAATTCAGCGAGTGTCAAATTAGGTTTAGATTGGATTTAAAATAAGCAGCGGTTGATGCGTATGACTTATTAAGTGAAGCAGATCATTGGTACTGAACCATAACGCTGTATATGAACGATAATAAATCACATAGAGTAATCAAATATTTTTTGCCTAATGGTTGTTGTCGAATGTCGTCCTCATACTGGTACACGCAGCATGGGATGACTTCTGACTGGATGGAGCTCAAGAGGTTTATAGGGAGTAGCACCATCCAAGGTGGCATATGATCGAGACGAATGTCACTCTAGAGTGGAGGTCTTTGTTCAACAGTGGACGAGTACGGGCTGAGATGATAATGATGAATGGGCAAGCAGCATTCTGCAGATTCCTCTCTTAAATTGCACATAATTTTCAAGAACACCGTTCCTATATGAAATGTATATGTTTGTCTGTGCGTTTTTTTTCGAATATTCGAATTTTGACTTCAGATTCGGGTTCGACATAAAAAAGGAGAATATGCATGTTCAGGAACACCACTCCTATCTCTTAAGGAACATGGTCAAAATGGCCAACAAATTAAAAAAAAAATGTATTGTATTGTATAATTGACGAGCCAGGTGTTCCTCTGGCAATGCAAGCTTGCGCTTTCTCAACTGGTTATTTTTCAGCACTCTTTTTCCATATGAACTTTATACTCCTCCGAAAACAGTTGAATCACAAAGTGACAGTTAAATCATAGTACAGTATCTATCTGTCAATATCTTCAGGACAAGTCCCTTATGGGGTAGACAGTAAGTACCAAGCGCCACAAGACTCGGTGCTTACATACCTCAATCGCCTGTGCTCTGGCTCTTGACACCACCTTCTAATAACATACGACCAATTTGGTAGTAGGTGAGTCCTGGCCTTCCGACATTCTTCTACTTTCGCGTTGTATACCTGTTTCGTCATTATTTCTTCTTGCATTCTTTCCACTCGTCCGAATCGACAAAGCATGGTTATTCTTATATTAACATATTTTTCTTACATGTTCCTTACGAATTCGATCGCGACTCCACAGATTTTGCTAGATTATTTTACTTTCATGCTCTCTCTGCCAAACCCGGCTCTCGCTGCCATACTACTAGAACCAGCAGCTGGCATTGTGTATAGCAAGCTGTGCCTTCTGACTCAAGTTTTTGCTGTCAAGAAGTTCATTCAACGCTCGTAGCAGAACTCAAGATCTATTGCTCATGTTCCATGACTTGCCGTATCAAACTCCCACGCGCAATAACTGCGACAAATTGAATACTCGACTTCAAACGTTTACAAAGGAGCTATTAAATCGTAAATGGGGCCTAGGCTAACAAAAAGGAACTATCGTGAAATCGGCGGATATTCGTAATAAGTATCAATTACTGTAGATAATCCCAGGGTGGCGCAATCGTCCAAGACGAAGGCTCAAATGATCCGCCCAAAGTTCCCAAATACCCTCTGTAACTTTGTGTTTGCCGGATATCGACTTATTTGGACAACTTGGTATTCATAGCTGTCATCTTGATGCCTATTTGCTTAGAGATATATACCTATGTTTCCTTATCCTATTAGAACTATTATAAATCCGTCTTAGAGTACAGAGGAATTGAATTTAATTGGAAGAAAGGTAAACGGATTAAAGAAATCATATGAGAGTAATGGGTGTTGATAACTAGATTATGACAGATGAAAGTATGTGGATTATACCGCGCAGACCCCAGAAGGACAGTCTAGGGTAGGATAGAAACGTTTTATAATTTTATGTTTATTATCTATAATGCTATATATCTTCTATACATTTATACAGATAAATAAAATTGGAGTGTCTGTTTATAATATTAAAATAACCGCTTTTTACTAAATGCATATGGATATATTCACGGTACATATTCCAAAATGAATATTTTTGTCTGTCTGTCTGTTTGTTCCGGCTAATCTCTGAAACGGCTGGACCGATTTTGACGGGACTTTCACTGGTAGATAGACGACTGTTCAGAGCACAATATAGCGTACTTTTTATCTCGTAAATATTTAGGGTTCCTGCGTAAAATATGAAAAACTGTTAAAATTAGGGGGAAATATCTTCCCCTTCGGGGGACTTTGCACTTTTATTTTTATTATTTTCACAGAATACGTATTTTTTGTGACATAAAATAACTACGCATTTTTTATGTAATAAAAATAAAATAAATATACGTTGCCACCCGTAAAGGTTAATAGATGGCGCTATATGAAAATTGAATCGCTCTATGGTTGCATCTAAGACTCTGAACTTTGTTTTTTTTAAACAGAAAGAATTTGTGGTCTATAGAGAAATAAAGGCTACTAAAAGCCAAATCTCATGCGTGCGAAGCCGCGGGCTTCAGGTAGTATTATATAAAACTATATCTATATTTACAGAATGGATTTATGTCTACTTCTTAGTGTCATCCCGATTCCTAATCTGTTAGGATTAGTAGAGTCCGCTATCTAAGCCTAAGGTAGGTAGGTACCTAGTAGGAGTAGGTGAAGATATCGATTTTTTCACGGAGCGACTGCCGTCGAACTTCCTCGACACAGAGAGAAAACCGGACCTAGGTAAGGTTAAACCTTTTAAAATATCAATCAATTAATTAAGTTCATGTACCAGCCGGTTTCCTTACGATAATTTTTTTCACTGCCAAGTTAGTGATTATTACAAATATATACGAGTACATATATTCGAATTTAGTGTTTTTTTTAATACCACTAAGGTGGCAATCGAGCCTACGGTCTGCCTGATGGTAAGCAGTCGCCGTAGCCTATGGACATTTGCAACACCAGGCGTGTCACTCATGCGTTGCCGACACTGTAAAATCCTCTTCACGTACGCAACCATTGCGATTCCAGTGTGAGGGTGAACTCCCCTCCGTAATACTTGAGTCATTTATAATATTGTTGTAGTGAACTGGTGTACGTGTGTTCTTTCTTTCGCCTATATAAATTATTCTATCAATGGATCTAGGTTGGCTGGAAGAGACCTCTTTTAGAGATAAGTCCGCCTTTGTGACGCTAGCATTATTTTTATTGTAAATTATTTTGTGCATGCACAACAACAGTGCATGACTGACGTTTCTTATGTTGTTAGGCTACGGTTAACTGACAGAGCTCTTTTTCTTCTTCCTACGGGTCCATTACGATGTTGGGAGGATACTAATTTTGACCAGGGGCGACTGCCGTCAGATCTCCATAAACCAGAGGGAATACCAGACCTTTCTTAAGTTCACACGGTCACACGGCTTTCGTTACATAATTCCTTGAACCTGTGGGGTTTCTCACATGGCTTTTCTTCAAACCCGATCAAGTGATATGAACATATATCTGAAAACAATAATTTAACAGTACACCACGTTTCGAACCAGGAACCAAACGGTTAATACCCGGTTTGTTATCCACTAGACTATCACTGTAGCAATAGCTTTAGATGCCTGTTAATTAATCGATCAGTAATATACTACATAATTCAGAACATTGATTGAACTAATCGAAGATACGTGAAATTTAACCAGTCGTCAAGGAAAGCCTATTAAACAAAGTTCAAAACTCAATTGAAGGTATTACAAAAAATGAGAATTTCAACTGGTCCGCTACATGATGAAACTCTGCTGAATAAACTAAGTCATAAATAACTAAATGTTAGTGTAAACATAAGTGCAAACATAGTACCCTCGCCCACAATCCTATAATCCCCGGAGCAACGCCGGACGCACGAACGAAATGATACAGCACACGGCATCAACGTTGAGTCAACAACATTCTGATTGAACTATCATACTGACTGGCGATAGATATCGGCGTCAAGTCGTATGGCGAACTTAAAACACGGGAGTCAAGTGCGAGATGTTAATTCAATGGACGTGAGTCGCTAACCATCGTATTTTCGGTAAAAGTCAACGTACTTACGTTGTCAACGAGCGACGTACGCGCATACGTTTTTACGACTTTGCCTAGCAAAAAAGATATTAACACGTTGTCTCCCAGATACCAAGTTTTCTGCTAGTAAGAAGCTACGCTCTCCACACCAACATACGATAACGTAGTATAGATTAGGCTAAGTGTTCGCTGACAATAGTAATATTGTAGTAGTAACATTAGGTCCCGTATGGGCTGGCAGTCATTAATGCAGTGTTAAAATACTTAATAAAATCTGTACATTTTAGAAATCTGCAGCGTAATAATAACTCCCTGCAGTGTTGTTTTTTAGGGTATTATCCATAGAGTAGACAGGATTTCTTATTAAGATATCTTTTTGTCCGTCAGTTCGTCAACAAACCACCAATCAAAATCTAACGAGAAGTTAATTAAAGAAAGTGCTATTATAATTCAGCGGTCTTAAAAAAAGGAAGAGTTTTTTCGACGCATTTACACTATTATGCACTTTCATCCATTTCTCAAATACGCCACAAATACTTTTTTTTTAAAGAAGACAAGTGTCTAAGTGGTCTTATATGAACCTTCGATTGTTAGTTGTAAAAATATGTAAAATACACCTTATTTTGTTGATTTTCTGACTTTGAATAGCCGTATGTCCGTAACTTGGTTATGATAATTCTTTTATAAATTTCGTAATGATCACGTAACTTTAGTGAAGTTTGATGAGGCTTAGATGAAAAGTTTAATTATTATGGACCAAAAAATACGCAAATCAGACTTCGTTCAAGAGCATGTATGTATATACAACTAAGAGGAATAGATATATACTACGATATTTCCATTTGCGGTTTCTATTCCAGATGGCGGGCAATCGTAGAGACTACCGCAGCAGCCACGGCAGAGACGGCATGTATCTACTAACAGTAAAGGGTGAGGGGCGGTGGGTGCTAATTCGTGGTAGCGGAACTACAAAGCAGATTAGATCAAAAAGCATGTAAATTTAACTTTCGCAGAATAATGCTGGATCTACTAAATAATTTTAAACAAACAGTAATTTTAATTATAGAATAACTATTTAATAATTTGTTATAAACAAAATTTTAGCTACTTCAGTGAAAATCAACAAGAACAAACATCTCCATTATTGTTTATGTTTTCAATCTAATAAATAATGTTTACAGAAACTTGGGAGCTCGTATTTACGAAACAAAAACCCAAATCGATTTAAACCATAACATCAAACTAATCAAGATGCAAGCCACGTGATTTATTCGGCGTCAAAGTTGAAATTAATTCACAACATCGAGGCTCTCTCGTGCCAGTCGCTACAGCGGTTTTAATATAGATGACATTTGTTCCAATAGCGTCAAAGATCTCTTATTATGAACAAATTCCTTGGCGTTCGCTCGGTGAACAACTATTTCATTCTATATCAATGTTACGGGGAAACGTCTTAGTGTACCGACACACTTGATGAAGTTACGCAGACGAAATTTGATGTTATTGTCTTATTTTGCGAAAGTAAAATTTACATGCAATGTGATCCAACTTGATTGCTGTTGGAACCGTTTGGCGGAAGCAAATCAAGTTAGATCAAATTGTATGGAAATCAGTGTGTAAACTTATAGAGATTTGTCACTTGCACCAAAATGTGAAGTAATATTGACTATTTACATATATCTTCATGCTATATTCTCTTGCGGGTTTGGCTGAGACAACCGAGTCACATGACTAGGTCCTTACATGCCTCGCTCGCTTCTTAAAATTCAAAGAAAGATATATGATTTTTAATTATTCTTCCTAGTGTTAATCCCTTTCCCAAATTACCTTAGGATTAGCGGAATTTGCTAATAATTTCTTGGGCGAGCGGGTTTCCTTCACTGCCGTGCAAATGATTATAAACATGTACACAAATCTGATAATACGAATTTAGTAGTATATGCCCATGCTAGGATTCGAACCTTCCTAGTTCTAAGTCTAGGCTATCGCAGCACAAACCTCAATTCTAAGTAGTGTCAAAGACCATTATACAGAATTGTTGATAAACTACTTAGACTTTTTTTTAATATATTGTCCACTCTTGCACTATATCGTTATTATCAGTACGCTTTGAGTGAGTGTTTCACTCGGAATCATGTGAATACATATTTCTGATTGACTGAGATAATTTAAGCATTACTTTGAAATTGTGCTACTGCTCTACATTTTTATACTGTGGCAATCTCTGAACGGAGCATTATTCGTCGTCGGCCAAACTTTCGGTTGCGTAGTTCGGGCAGGTGTGGTACTACACTAATGAGTAAGACTGGTGGAATTGATGTTAATTGAAAATATAATATTTCTATACATTGCTTAAATAATTACATTTATTTCTTTCATGATTTAAATGAACTTTGGATAGATTCACTATGGTGAATGCCTGCCCGATGGTAGGCAGCTGCCGTAACCTTTCGACCATTCTTCCGATTAAATGGCAGCAATGCATAGATAATGAGCGTAAATATTTTGATTAAATAAATATGTTGCATCTTAGACAAAAACGTGTTTTATTTTTTCAGTACAAATCGGCAATTTCATACTTTAATCCCTAATATACTTAAGTCTGGCCATAAATACTGTTACAATTAAAAATAAACAAAATATTACATTTGAATTTGGAATCTGTCATTTTTATATGATTGTTCATTGAGTTTTTCTCATTTTGGCGCCTACACATTGTACAATATTTTGCGATATTAAAATGGAGTGGGGTGATAAAGATAACCGGATCGCTGTGATTGCATTACTCAAAGTAGGTATGGAGCCAAATGCAATTTTTAAAACTCTCCATACGCTTGGTATTAGTAAAATGTTTGTGTACCGGGCTATTAATAGGTACAATGAGACCTCCTCTGTTTGTGACAGAAAAAGATCTGGCCGTCCACGTAGTGTTCGTACGAAAAAGGTGGTCAAAGCAGTAAGGGAAAGAATTCGAAGAAATCCTGTCAGAAGGCAAAAGATTTTCACCTAGAACCATGTTGCGGATTTTAAAAGATGATTTAGGACTTGCAGCCTAAAAGAAACGTACTGGTCATTTCTTAACTGATCATTTAAAAAAGAATTGGTTGGTAAAATCGAAACCACTACTGAAGCGGAACGCAAAGGGTGGTCACAGAAAAATTTTGTTTATGTATGAGAAAATATTTACAATTGTGCAACATTTTAACAAACAAAATGACCGTATTTATGCTCACAGCTCTAAGAAAGCTTCCCAATTAGTCGACAGAGTGCAACGTGGGCACTATCCGACTTCAGTGATGGTTTGGTGGGGTATTAGCTATGAAGGAGTGACTGACCCATGTTTTTGTGAAAACGGTATTAAAACATCGGCACAAGTATATCAAGATACCATTCTTGAGAAGGTAGTGAAGCTCCTTAATAACACCATGTTCAATAACCAAGAATGGTCCTTCCAGCAAGACTCGGCGCCGGGTCATAATGCTCGGTCTACGCAGTCTTGATTGCAAACGAACGTTTCGGATATCATCAGAGCTGAAGACTGGGCGTCGTCTAGTCCCGATCTTAATCCGCTGGATTATGATTTATGGTCAGTTTTTGAGAGTACGGCTTGCTCTAAACGCCATAATAATTTGGAGTCCCTAAAACAATCCGTACGATTGACAGTGAAGAATTTTCCCATGGAAATAGTGCGTGCTTCTATTGATAACTGGCCTGAACGTTTAAAGGACTGTATGGCAGCCAATGGAGACCACTTCGAATAAGCTTTTTATATTTTAAATTGTTTTCTATTTATGTAAACTAACACACTGTAAAAGTAATAAATGTTATTTGCAATAGAAAAAATATTTTTTCTTTGTTTCAGTATTTATGGCAAGACTAGGTACATACATCGAGATGTAGAAAAAAAGAGAAAATCTAGAGTTATATTACCCGGTTAAATTTTGACTACAGAAGGCTATTTATACTGCAATATGTAATAGCAATACTTGAGAAACAAGTAATTTATCGAAGTTCCCTGACCTACTGGAGCTGGAATATGAAAGTTCATCGTAAGTTGGTCCACTATGTAAGTGGATGGGACAAGAAAGGCGTGACTAAAGTGGATGGATCGTCTGAAGAATATTGTGAACGGTGAATTTAAGGAAACGATGAGAGAACTAATGACTGAGTTATAATAAAATTTTCAGCATTACTTATATAATATTATAAATGAAGTATTTTATCAGAAGGCAATGTCAGGAGTCCCAACGTGCATGAGAATAGGACTGTTAAATAAACGAGTGAGATGTGTAAGGATCAAGTAACCTTTGTTGGCGTTGTCTCTGCTTACTCCGTAAGGGACTTGGCCCGAAGATATAATATAGTAATTGTTTGATAAACAATGCTAGAGATAGACCATATTTGATATTATACTTACGTATTAGGTAGCAGCTTTTCCGATTATCATATAAAGATATATACTACTTTTGAATTTGGCTGTGTTATCGCTATTATTGTTAATTTAAATTACCTACTGTACTATTACTATGGTATTGCTTTTGACGAGTTCGGTGGGCTAATAGTAACCAACGGCTAACACCAAAGCCCGTTGGATCGATAAACATTTGTGTCAATGAACATATCTGTTTGTATTAGTTGGGGTGTTTTTAAGAGCACTAACATGAAGAAATCCGCAGTTAAATAAGAACTCTCTGGAAGGTTGTTCTGGTTCAGTGAGTAAATATGGTTAGAACCTCATTGGTATACCAGTGAAATCCTAAGGAGTTGCTATGTTAGCAACGGGGGAGGTAACGCGCGCGATACTTCCTGTATTGTTAGCGATCATTGTCTACGATGATCATTTTAAATAAGATGGCCCGCATTCTTGCTTGTCTCCAGACGGTATATAAAAAATATTTCATGGATAATTCACAGAGGTTATTTATTTTTTTCGCTCAGATAAAGTGAGATTACATCCCGCTTTGAAGAACTTTCCTCCGAGGCATTAGATTCCGCGAAATATTCTTCGACGAAAAGCTAATTTTCTTATAATTTCATTCGTAACGTAATGAGTAAAACTAATAAGCAAGAGCCAATAGAGTTCCAAGATCAAACGGAGAAAGGTGAATCTGTAAAGGCCGCTAACACAGGCACAACTTTGCCTGTTAAAATAACATTAATAACCATAGTTGAGCAAATAAATCATAACTTTAGATTAGACAGCGCTCGCTGGTAATCCCTCCACGTCGGTGCACAAATTACCTTGCAAAATATTCTGTAAGGCAACAAATCATCGGGAGATTTTTCAAAAAATATAAAGCCCGTGCAATTGTTCAGGCCGTAAATAAAAATTGTTTCGAAAACACCTCAGCAGTTTTAATATTTTAATCCGTTGCGGTGGAGAGCATAAATTTCGTTTGACTGCTCGGCCGGGCGTCGATTCTGGTGTCCAAATTTTTCATTTAACAAAAAGAAATTAACATTCAATATTACATTAGTTCTATAGAAATGTGATTTATATCACGAAAATAATCTGTAGCAATTGTTATAATTAATTATCTTTAAAAATATAAACTTAGTGACTCCCTCATTTCGTTTACACATCGCTACGAAATAAAACGTTACTTTGCAATTTTAACCATGAATATGTTTTGCTTCTGACTTAGCTTCTATGTCTATTGACAGCAGCAAGGACTGAGATTACCCTACCTTTCGAAGTACAGAGAAACTCGAGATAAAAAAATCCATTCACAGATAGGCTTAGGTTGCTTCAGATGTGTGTTCAATTATTACATGCGTAATGCCATCATAGAGCTCCTTAATCAATGCAAACGAAATATAAGGGCTGTGAAGAATATTTAAATTATAAGCATAATACTGTCTCAGAACGATTTCATAGTTAAATGAGAATGTATTGACCCGTCACTGGGATCAATACTGAGCCCACTATTGATTACGTATGTACTCGTAGTAGAGCTCATCATACTTATTGATGGTAATGTATTAGTTCGGAATGTTTGGTCAAAGGTAATTAACAACTGTACTGGAGTCGATCACTCGCAGAATTGTTCCGATTGGTCGCTTGCAGTGAGCGCAGGGTATTTATCCAAACGAACGCTTTGGTGTTGCTAATAAATCAGCCGTTTTGTCAACTTTACCGTTCATGTTTAAAAGTTTAGAGATTTTCTGATTTGATTTGCTATTCGTTCTATGAATTCTTAATGGTTTTGTTCAAATAGCCACACAATTTTAAAATGTTGCTTGGTAAACTTTTCAAAATGTTATGTATTTTCTTACTCTAGGTATATAATTAGAAGCATAAACATTATTCCTACTTTTTTTTCCTGTTTGTAAAGAATCTGAACAATATTTAAGACTATGAATATTTTGCTAGAACATGTTGTCTTCAATTTGATTTGAACTTTGATCTTTATGCACAAGATTATTTGTACTACTGTTATAAAGTTATTAACCCAAAATTAAATACATGATCGACTTTCTTAATATTAAATAATGCCGATGTAGCAGTAAGATTGCATAACGTCTTAGAATGCCGAATATATCATTATAAAGCTAGCAGACTTGCAATAAATCGATAATTAAAAAATATATTCAATACTAAAACATTATACATTTAATATTACAACGCATGATGTGATAGTAACGAAGTGATTTCATTTAAATGATATATTATATAAATCTAGAAGCAATTCATTTTATTTACAAACCATATTCCTAAGCAAAGGTAATGCAATATTCATTTAAAACAAACTCTCTAAAGTAACTTATCGTAAGGTACACATATGTACATAGCTTGTGAAGTCACACAGCATCATGGGAAGGTACACGTGGAGTCAAAGCGTGCATTTGTTTGAGCTGTGGTAAACGCGAGCAAACATTTAAACAGAGACAGAAAAGCAGCTATTTCAAACACTTAAAGTGAGACAGAAAACGTTTGCGAACCACACAGACACGGAGCAAATAAACTTTACATGATCAAGGGAATGTTAATTGAATTAACTGTTTTTAGATTTCAAAGGACGTCAAATGTTATTCAGAAATATTTGAACGAGTTCAAGATGTAATCTGAAAAATGTATATAAAGTATTATGAATGAAACATTCTTATAAGAATCTGAACCATTTTGAGATAATAATATTTGCATATTTGATTAGCTTGTTAAGATACTTTAACTTGCGTGATATCATTAAAAGCGGTGCCTGCGATTGTATTATAAGAATATTTTGAATACTATAATGTTCTAAAATTCATAAATCTGTAACGAAAAAGAAGAGACTGAATGTCTAACTGGGGATAAAGACTTCTAGGTATCTGGGAAAATGAAGTTTTATTTGGAAGTATCTTAAGGGATATATTTAGTTTCGAAACAACTCGGAGTACGGAGATATGCGCGAAAGGGCATGTCGTGGGCCATCTACAACTGTGTACTTTATTCAATTTCCTGGTATTTGTGCGAGCGTAGTAAAAATTCTTCTGAAATATTTCTTATTTCTCGTGAAGGATATCTGTCTTTGTTATCACCTGTCAAACAGCCTCAAAGGGTACCAGGTAAAGGTTTTACATTTTTTTTGGATTATCCATTTCTTTTACATCTGTCGTGAACGGAAATAAGAATGTCGCTGATTTTGATAAATCTTAGTTCGGTAATGTTATTATGTCTGTATTTTATTTCAAATATGAGTTTGGCTTAGTTTTTCGAAGATAATTACATAACAATTTACTTTCCCATACGTAATATTTCATATACTATATATATACTTAGTATTTCTCAGGGCCTTGGTGATGTGTTGAAAAAGGGCCAAATTAAAAGTACCCAAAACCGAAGAGCGTGCATGAAGAGGTTGATGACTGTGAAAGAAGCGAGAGTGGTATGTTTGGATCAGTGCACCTGACGTTCTATAGTCTCTGCCTACCCCAATGGGAGACAGGCGTGATGATATGTATGTATGTATTCTCAGGGTATGAAGAGGTTTTTGCAGGGTTGGCAGCGCATGGGTAATAAGCCCTGGTATTCTAAATCTGTAAAGCCTACGGTAACGGTTAGGGACAGGCAGTAGCCGAAGCCGAGGCCTTACCTGCAGAGATGTTCGACAGGGTGTGGCATTAGGTAGGTCTTACTTTCGAAGCTACTTTCTCGTAGGCTATCTGTAACATTTATTACACCGAGCTCGTCAAAATTTTTTATATCTCTGGAGTTTAGGCCAAAACTTGCCTACTTTTGGCCGCATATAATGCAGAGTAGTTCGAATAGTCTGCAATCCAGTGATTTCTGATCGATTAGCCGTATCGTCTACAGGAAGAGATATCGCTTTTTTGTGTGTGTTTTTGCGGAAAACGTTCGAAAGAGCTGTTTGATTTGAAACCAGTGGCTGAGTTCAACTATAATTTCATCCATACCACCTTGATTATCGACATTTTATCACGACACGCATCTTTAAGCATATTCTTCCACGGACTATAAAGTTGTAAAATCGACTTTCCTCATCCATATCGCAGAACAAAACGCCATTTTATGTACACCGTCTAGTATAACCATACATAGTGATATAAAGTGGTTCCCGTAGTCTATGAATGCCTTCAATACAGGAAATATCGATATGTAGCTGTCACCATTGCTGATAACACAGCAACTCCTTAGAAGCTTACTTACCAATAACTTCATACTGACCAGTATTTATCTCAATCATTAGCAGAAATACAAAAATCTCTTCAGTTTCTCTCTCTTGGGCTGCTTTGATGCGCCTTACCTCTTTTGAAAACATCTAAAGCAAGACGCAAAGACACAAACATACATACAAATGTTTATCGTTTCTGGGAATCAAAAATCCCACGATCTTTGGTATAAAATTAGCCTTACTAATCACTCCGCTATTGAGCTCGTCAAAGAGGCCTGCAAGAAAAGGGTTTATATTTGGCTTAAAAGGCTGACAATAGATCGATCTATAGGCAGTGCGTATAGGTACATGTATAAAATCTCTAATACATATATAAATCCAAATATCAAAGGGTGCCCATGAAGGAATCGATGAAATGAGAATGCCCCTTGCCCGGATGCATGCTGAAAGGGTAAATAGAGGCTGCTTCCGGAAATAAATATTAAAACCTTTTTTGTATGTGTCCGTTGTGCGAAAATTCAAATATTTTGTTGAATATGTCATGGATTGTGATGATTTTCGTCGATTACCTATTTCCTCTACATCCGCCTAGTTTGTTGTAATTTAAAAATAAGAGCTTCATTGATTTTTATGTATATATACATATAATATATATATTTAATAACATCTTTATTTAAATCAACACTAGTATCTATTATAAACACGATAGATATTCTGTCTGTTTTATTTTTATTACACCTTAATGATCGTAATATTGTTTTTTTTTTCTATATAACGTCAGGAGGCATACAAGCATACGACTCACCTGATGTTAAGCGGTTACCGTAGCCTATGAAGTATTATTTTAGCGTATCATTCATACAAGATCTCACACGCAGGAACGCAACAACCCTCTAATGCAGCTGCGGTTTGCCAAAGTGGAGGTATTTCCCAAGATGGGCTGCTTTGATGCGCCTTACTTCTCTTGAAAACACCCAAACCAAGACAAACATACACGCCCATGATAGTTTATGTTTACTATATTGGCTAGTAATTGGTATATTTCAAATATTCATACTTGACGTAACAGAAAAAGTATAAAGGTAAAACAAGTATAATTTTTAAAATAACATAAATGTGTATTAGTTGTAAAAGAAAATGAACATAATAATTATTGTCAAGTACATGAAATTTGCAATTAAAACATAATAAACAATCCAATCGCCAATTGAGAACCTTACAAAATCAAATCCAAAACATCGGCCACTCAAGAAGACCCATTTTAATTAAACGAGCGGTATCTGTTCAATTGGAAGCCTTATATTCGCTTTTACGTCTCAGCCTTCATTTGTTGCGAGGAAATTTAAATATTTTACACTTGAAGGAGCCTTTTCCATCGTTACCTTAGGCGTTTTAATGGTCTTCTTCCACCTCTCTGCCATTACTTCAGCTTCAATTAGATGGTATCGCACGTTTATAGTTCTTTATGCATTCGACGAGTCAGATTATGCTTTCGAGTCTTTGATAATGTCGTTTGATGGTGCTCCGATCATTATGCTGGTAATGAAATGGTTCTACGATGGTTCTTATGTCCGATATTTAATGAATGTTTGGTGTTTTTCTATTTTGGTTGTGTTACGATGGCAGTGTCAACTTCTGTTTATCTGGAGGTTGTTTTATGGCCGCAGTTTATTGTGTGTGTTTTCATTCTTCGTTGTGATTCTAAATGTAGCGTTCTGATTTTGAAAATAATGAAATATTATCACCATCTATTTTTGGATGGCGCTATATTTTTGATCGGTTTTTCTGTTTGAGGATATTACCTATTTATTATGTTTTTAAACACACTACAATACAATGTAATTAGTAGAGTCACTAATTACATTTAACATACTATCATTATGTTATTATTATCTTTTGAACGTTTAAATAAACGGGTAATATTATTATTATATAATAACTAGTCCGAGTAAATACTAGTAATATTACCCGTTTCGAATTTTATTACTGTATTTCATCACCTAATAAAGTCTATTAACAATGTAACTTGCTAATTTATGCACATTAATAAATCAATTCAGCACTTCAAACCAGGTTTGCTGCACAGATATAGTTTCTCAATCCCAGTAAAGCATCTTTGCGTGCTTTTAGCTAAGGTTGAAATTCCCATATCGTTGTATTTTATAAACTGCAAATACACTACCGCCAGTCGTAAATGTAGTAACTCGTCCGTCACATAAACAGTACCATCGGGATTTGTGGTACAAGTTTATAGAGAATAGCGAAGGTATCGCTCTATTCAGCGTATACAGGTTGGAATTAACACTGAGCTATCTTAAACTAAATTACCACTTCTGTTGTACATGCACACAGTATTTTAAAGCTTTATTATTCTATCGTATATTGGTTGATATTCAAATTTCGACACAATACTCGGTTATACGATTAATTTTACGTAACGGAATTATGATTAATTTTACGTATTTGTAATTAGTTTTCTTTTTCTATAGGCATGAAATAAACAATTCGAAGAAATAATAACTAAAAAACATGCACACTATTAGAAAGAAAGTAGCCTATTACGAAGATTAGTTTCAGTATTGCAGCAATTGAGGCAATTTTTGACCAGATGTCACATAAAATATTTATAGAACAACTCAGAGAACATTGAAAATAATTCATACAAAGGCATTGAGCACTTATGTCAATATCAGGAGGATTTGTTAAGTTTAGTACCTAGACGACATAGTTCCGCTAGATGTTTATTATTTTTTTGTACATAATCGCATTTTTCAAGAGAGACTCTTACATATATAAAAATAGAAAGCAAAATCTATATAGTATAATAATCTATTACATAGTACAATAGTATTTTAAGACAAAATTTTATTGAAATCGTTAGAACCGTTTCTGAGATACTCGAAATATATTTATATATCTAGAAAAAGTGCTCGTTTAAAGTGATAAGGTGATCATATAGGTAAAGTATATGACGAGCTCGGTGGCGCAGTGGTGAAACGCGTTGTTACACTACTTTGACACCAACGCTCGTGGGTTCGATTCCCACACAGTACAAACATTTGTGTGCATGAACATGTCTGTTTGTCTTGGTCTGGGTATTTTCTATGTATGATATGTATGTATTTACAAAAAAAAAAAAATGTATTTACGTATGTTTATCAGTTGTCTAGTACCCATAACACAAGCTTCGCTTACTTTGGGGCTAGGTGGCGCTGTGTAATTTGACCGACAATATTTATTTATTTATTTATTTAGTATATATAAAGTAACAGTACTTTACATAAACCAAGGTATGTACGAATGTTACACCACGCCAATTGAATTCAAGACGTTTCGTGATCACTGTATGAAATTGTGGGTTAGAAGTAAATAAATTACTATTTTGTTCAATTTATTTAATTAATTATACGCTATTATCAGTTTTTATCTTGTCCAGCTTCATCTTATCACTTGGACCACACAAAGAGGAATCAATCACTGATCCGGTGTCCCGCGATCATTTACTTATTCAGATTTTATGTCACACCCGAATCGGGTCCCAACTTTATGAGCTATCAGATGAACGTTTGTGCTAACATACTGGGATTTTCTCAAATTCTTTCTTATAGACTGTACACTCAGTGCACAAAAAAAGTACAGTGGCAGTGTATTGGATTTGTCACCCGTAGCCTACGAATAAATAATATTTATTCGTAGCCCGTAGCATGTTATTGTAAGGGCTAACATCTGCAGCGCCTGTAGATGCCTTGTGAAGAAACGAAACACATGTTTCAGAGACGATCATAGCACCCAGGGCAGCAACTTACAGTTTCATATCACATAGGTCGAATGATTATTCTAATTAGATATATAGCAAGTTGACGAGCTCGGTGACTCAGTGGCGAAACGCGCTGTTACGTTACTTTGAGACCAACGCTTGTGGATTCGATTCCCGTACAGGGTAAACATTTATGCATGTCTGTTTGTCTTGGACTGGGTATTTTTAAGATAAGTAGGGCGCGTCAAAGCAGCCCGTCTGAGAAAGTACTTCCAACTCACAGTAAACCGCAACCAAATAACAACTCCGTGGAGGGTTGTTGTGTTCCTGCGTGTGAAAGGTCACCAGTAAGCTCCTAAGGAGCTGTGCTAGCAACAAAGATAGCATCGCCCGAGTCATACTTAATTGTTCTGCGAGTGTTAATCGGCTACGGTAACCGCTTTCCATCAGCTTCCTCCCGACGTAGTATATATAAGAAAAGAGATTATATTAGCCCGATAAAGGTCATTCATAATCACTTTCTATCTTCCGCTAGAACAGAAGGAACATTCACACTTTGTATGGCAGTTTCATTGGACTAGTCCTCCCCATGGGTATCGCACAAACAAACAAATAGTAAATTAATGGATTCAGGCTTTATTTGGCGAAAATCAAATTTAGAGATACTTTGTTCTAACTGTTTTGTGTGCTTCCGTCACCAATTACTTCATGTGAATTAGTGTCAGACAGCACCCACACATGACAAGAGCACCTGAGGCAGAGACGACTAGAACAGTAAACGTAGCGATGGCTTGCATCTGTAATGGCAGTGGACTGTTACCGGGCCGGCGCTAGTCCGCTGAAACTAATTAGCGGCGGAAGCTCACAAAGTCGTTTACATCAAATTACCTCAAAACTTCACATTCTTAACGCCCAAATCCATACATTTTGCTTTCGTTCGTTTTTTTTTGTTGGATTCCCACACAATGCATACATTTGTGTACATGAACATGTCTGTTTGTCTTGGTCTGGATGTTTTAAGTGAGGTAGGGCGCATCAAAGCAGCCCATCGGGGAAGTACCTCCACCTTACAGAAAACAGCAGCCAAATAAAGGGTTCTTGTGTTCTTGCATGTGAGTGAGGTCACCAGTAAGCTCCCAAGGAGTTGCTGTGTAAGCAGCAGATGAGGCATCGCGCGAATGATAATTAATATCTCGCAAGCGTTAATACGCAACGGTACCCGCTTTACATCAGGTGGGCCGTATGCTTGTACGCCTCCCGACGTAGTGTAAAAAAAATGTACTATTTGTTTGTTTGTATCATCGTCTAATTCATACGAAATAGCGCCACTAGCGCCCATCCAGGAGCGGACTACTTCAATGAACTAACTACCATACAATGTGTGATAATTGCTTTTAAAATTACTTCTTCCTTCTAATGTTATCTCGTTTTCTCCATTAGAATTGATGGGATCAGGATTTGACGAAGATACTAATTTTGACTACCATCATACCTCTACAATCCAGAGGGAAAAAGAGGAAAGGTTTGTTCCTATAGCACGTGCTTCAAAATATAGTCTCTTGTATATATGTGAGTTTTTTCATGATAATTTCCTTCACTGTTAATTATTTACGTTACATATGAATTTAGATGTACATCCCCTCGCCATGATCAGAACCAAGCCCCAAACTGTTTACATACTCGTTCATTATGTCATCATTGTTCAAAAGAATACCTGAATATAATTACCACCAACTTCAATATATATAATCCCCAAAGTAAGCAAAGGCAACTGATAAACATACGTAAATACATTTTTTTTTTGTAAATACATACTTATGATACATAGAAAACACCCAGACCAATACAAACAGATATGTTCATGCTGTTCGATTCCACAAGGACAAACGTGTGTTCACACAAATGTTTGTCCTGTGTGGAATCGAACCAAACACCGTTGGTGTCGAAGTAGCGTTACTAACGACTGCGCCACCGAGCTCGTCGTGTTTGCCAATCGTTTACCTCATGTTATTCAAGGATATCAGTATCACGCATAGTGAAGATCTATCACGTCAAATCCCTTGCGAAGTAGGCAGAAACAACCGAACGCCATATGACTCGTTCCTTATACTCCTCACTCGCTTTTTAACATTCATAGCTCTTTGCATGCCTGCCGGTTTCTAGGGACATATATAGGTAGATATAGTATGTTGAATATATGTTTACTTCATTTATTAATAGTAACATAAGGTATATTCGTTCTTACTTATATTCTTCAGTAATTCTTGCCCGTGATGAATACCAATAAATATCCGGATGTACATCCTCATTGGTATGCGGGAAGCAATCATTGAGCCTAATCATAAACAAGGCACAGGTTATGCATACAGTAATTTCCACATCTTGGTGTATGTATTGCATGCAGCGTGAAGTGACCATGTCATACAATCATACATATGTGTTATACTTTTTCAATTTACATAGCTCTGACCAGTGATACACACACCAACATCATTTTTAAAGTAGTAAGTAAGTACTTAAGAAAGGTAGTTCAAAGCAGCCTGTCTGGACAAGTAAGTCCATCTCACAGAAAACCGCAGCCAAATAATATCTCCCTGGAGGGTCCTGAATCCTGCGTGTGAGTGAGGTCACCAATAAGCTCCTGAGGAGTTGCTATGTGTGTGTTGCTGTAGAAGTGGCATGGAGTGAGTGATATTTAATGTATTCGAAGAAGTCATAGGCTATGGTAACCGCTTTACATACGGCGGGCCGTATAACCTCGCCTAAACGTGGTGGATCCTGTTCATCAACACACGAGGCTCTGGCGAAAGATTAGTAGAGCAGCTGAATACAACTCCTTGGAAGGTTGTTACATTCTGAGTGAGGTTACCAGCAAACTCCTGAGGAGCTGCTGTAGCAGCAGCAAAATGGCAACACGCTAGCGATTCTCGTTATATTCTGAGCATTCATAGGCTGTGGTAAGCACTTTACATTAGGTTAGCCGTATACTTGTACGTCTCCAGACGTTGTATAAAAGAAAAGCAAGTAATAGAAAAAATTGAGTGCAAAAATAATCTAAAAATGTAGGGGTGACTGATTGTGCACATGTAAACATATCATTACGGTTTAAATTTCACCTTTAATGCAATCCCTATAAATTGGGAATGGGAAGTTAGAAATATATAATAAAAGAGCTAAAATGATATAAAGACGGATTCTGAGGACGATGATATGACAGCACATAATTGCACAATTTCGGATTAGAGAAAGAAAGAAGGTATATAACTGTCTTCTTAGCCTTATCCCGTTTCATAATACATTAGGATTGATAGGATCCACTACAGTCGCCTGCCCTAAGACCTTCACAACTCACAGAGAAAACCAGACCTTTCTTAGATTAGAGATTCCTCACTATATTTTCCATCACCGCTGAGCAAGTGATAATCACATATATGAGTACATAAATTCGAAAACACGAATTTAGTGGTACACGCCAGGATTCGAACCGGCAATCTTTTGCGTACAAACAAGCTATACAACTGTAGCAAAGTGAAAGGAGAGGACGTCTCCCAGTCCACGCCTATCCGTGCGAGTCGGCGGAATTCCGCGGGGGTTATTAAGTAGCTCGCAATTTTCATAAATGCACTAATATTTTACAACCGCACTGAGTATTTTGAACCGTAAAGACGCGGCGACTGTTGGGACACTTCGGGGGCGTTTAGTGTTTTATATGCCGAAGGGATTTATGTTATTACCGTCCATATTTCTGCGGACTGAAGCCGCTGAGAGGTCACGAAATCTTGCTGAGCTGTGTCATTTCTTTCTATCGTATCGGCGCGTCCCGCTCCCTCGCATCTGGTTGCTTTAAAGCGATGAATATTATGGGGGGTGTTATTCGAAGCACGTACGAGGGCGCAGCGTGCGCGGCGCTCATGAACTCCGATCCTTAACTGTAGGAGATATAACGTTAACAATGAAAAAATTTCGCCCGCGAGCGAAGGTATAAGAGTTGTGATGACAACTTTGCGCAAACTTCGTAATCAGTTGTAACGAATTTATGTCGTGTGCGTGAGTGTACCGCCCAAGTTGCGCCCTCGTCTTGCGCCCAAATTATTTCGCGAATGTAATGTTTAATAAAAGTTGTTTTTGAAGCTCGGGGGTTAATTGACGGTTGGGTATTCGTTCCGCCGTATTATTCCCGTGTAATGTAATTTTTAAGAGGGTTATGGTACGATGCAGTGCTAACGAGCGTTTAAGGATCACTTTACCTTGTTACTGAACATAATTATTTAAAAATATTATTAGAATTTTGATACAGTGTTTTTTTTTCGTGTTGTGTTTTTAATTCTTTTATAATAACCTGGTTGAGTAGCGAACAAGTTGCCTTTTTATTATGAAGCAGATATCGCTGTAGGCGCTCGAGGGAGCTTCGTGGCATTGTTTTGGGTATACGCGCGGTCAACGTCTTGCTCCATAGCACCATCTCAGGAGCATTCGTATGACCACGATGATAGGATTCCGATAATTCTCCAGAGAATTGTTTTATTTTGTCAGGCCTCTGTAAGATGAAGATATGTCCCAGCCGCCATGTAATTGAAAATATATTTCATCAGAGTCTCAGTACTTAGTCTGGAAGTTGTATAACATGCAGGTGAGGCTACTTTGGCTTTGAATATGGTCGCAAGTCACTTACATCCCTAAATCTAAGATATTTCAGTACATAATATTTATATTATATTTCCACGTGAAGCCCCTTAAAGACTAAGAAGCTTGAAAAAAGGATAATTTATTTATTTAATAATTTAAAATTATAAGAATATGTTCTCTCTACACGAAGCTGTAGGATGAAGCAAGAATGGTCTCATTTCATTCATTGAATTTTAAATTAAATACCTGCCTATTCCATTATGTTCTTGTGATAAAAATCAGTGAAAGTGGTTGTTGTGTTCCTGCGTGTGAGTGAGGTCACCACTAAGCTCCCAAGGAGTTGCTGTGTAAGCAGCAGAGGAGGCATCGCGCGAGTGATACTTAATATATCGCAAGTGTTAATAGGCTACGGTACCCGCTTTACATCAGGTGGGCTGTATGCTTGTATACTTCCCGACGTAGTATATAAAAAAAAAAGAATTAATGACCTGAACCTGAAAGGTTTGCGACCATTTTACGAAATTATGTGGCATAAAAACAGCTCAATTCACAGCTAGGTGATATGATGTAAGTGTACTAAAAACGCTCTATATTTGTGTCACACTGGTTGTCTCTCCCAGTGTTTCTCAAACTTTAAACAAATAAGATAAATATTTAATCCCACCTCGGGAGAAAATCTTGAAATGGCCAAACGGCGCACAAACTCATGCAAAACAAAGTTCCGATGCAGAAGTCTTTAGAATGCCATTCTGCTTAGTTTTCGTATTTCTTAATACAACCTAATGCTTCGACGCAATTTTTAAGAGACAGCGGAATTAAATTTTGGTTTAATAATGTCATATTTTTTCACGATTAGCTTTAATGTGGTGACTTTTTCGAAAGGTTGTTCGAAAAGCAAGAAATACTTGTGCAATGGGAGTGAAAACAGGCACAAAATCAGCAAATAATGCTACCAAAAATATAAATCAGAATTTAAATTAACTTCTTAAAAAAATAGCCTAGCACAGAAAACTGGGCGGCTATATTTTTATTATTATGCACTAAACAATAGACGTAGGTACTCGTAAAATCAAATTGAATAACCAAAAACACGCCATATTGATAGAAATTTAGAAAAATCACTTAAAAATGTAAATAAATATACGTTACTCGTTCTGGAAATAAAGATTTGACTGCAAATCTTTTTTCTTCCGTCGGCACGATTGCGCTTGTCATTTGATTTTATAATATCCATTCCTAATTCATAAGTGTCATTTTGTTTTATTAACATTAGATTTTTTTGTGATTATTTTTCATATGCTACTTGGTATCAAATACCCCAAAACATTATTTCCTTTTTTTATTATGTAAACAAAAATGCGCATACATATAAGATTCATTGAATGTCAGGTTTTAATAACGCAAGTAAACCCATATCGAATGTAACATTTTAATTTTGATAATTTACTAGGTACTTATTTTAAAATGTTGATTTATATAGAAAGTTTTGTTAATTATAAAATTGTAAGCATTGTCATAATTTCAAAGTAAATGTAGCAAGTTATAAATTCAATTACAAAGTTTTAGATACCATATTTAATGAAACCGTAATTTCATTAAGTTTATATGGGGTCACATAGAACTCCTATTTTCAAAATGGTTACAAAAATTACGAATAGATCATTATTTTAACATACAAACAAAAAACAATAACTTAAGGGTCGAATTGAGTAACTTTACCTTTTTTAAGTAAGTTAAAAATTGTAGAACTCACTATCTCAAAATTCTGAATTAAATATACACTATCTTGCGATAGACGCTAATTGATACAATCGAGAATTTGCAATTTTTTAACATTATATATCATTGTTAAAGTAAATAACCAGAAAAGCAAATCAATCATTCTACTGAACGGGGAATATGACCGAGTTGGTGTTACCTGTACACATATTTTATCACAAAATTATTGGATGTTGCCATTTCTTTAGTACAATGTGAGTCATGTACATGTGAGTCAAATCCGATTCTCATACATTTTATTTCATTGACTTTTAATACTCCAGAATTTCGTACCCCAATCTGCCTACACAGCAGTCATACTGTCTATCATATGGATAAAATGTGTTAATTCTCCCCCCCCCCCCCCCTCCATAAAAATTGTCGCTCTCATCAAACTGGCATAGTTAAAGCAAGTTACCTGGCACGATGAATAAAAGCTAGTAATCACGATGGTGATATAGTCCCAGTGTAAAAAAATTGTTACCCGCTAACGCTCATAACTTGTGGCATAACACAAGAGCTGAGCTGGGATGAAAGAAACTGCACCTTTAGCGAATACGTGGAGTCAATTTGCGAGTAAAGTTTTGCCGTCGGTTTGGCACTGCACTGCTAGACTTCTTTACTGGCTTAAACATAGTAGTTAGTGTTTGTTTGTTGTGTCACTAACCTTTTTTCTTACACCTTAGGCCAGCAGTAAAACAAACAAGAATATTTTTCTTCTTAGCGTTGGACATTTCCTAATCGAAACGTCAGGTTCAACAAAATAAATAAAACACGCGATACTTCCGTTAAAAATTGTTTAATTCAATTTCCTAATCCATCAAGATCGGCGCGGTCCGCTACCTAAATCTAAGGATTTGGCGAAGGTACTGATTTTGACATGGAGCGACTACAGTCAGACCACCACCACCCAGGGGGAAAACCAGACCTTTCATAGTTTAGGTTACATGTCTTTCGAAATATAATTTCTTTTACGCGCAGGTTTTCTCATGATGTTTTCCTTCACCGCCGATCAAGTGATAATTACAAATATGTACATAAACCAGAAAACACGAATGTAGTGGTACTTGCCAGGATTCAAACCGGGAACCAGTTGGTCTAAAGGCTGGTTCCTTATCCACTGGACTATCACTGCATTTCTTTCATATTTATGTAATACAAATAATTCGGAATAATAGCCTACGGATTTGCTTTACATCAGGTGGGCCGTATGCTTGCATGCCTCCCGACTTAGTATAAAAAAAAATTGTTGGTTGATATTTGAAGCTTTAGTAACAGCTTTCGTGGGCTTGGCTGACCTATTTATAGGTTAATCAAAGACACGGCCCGCAATCAAACATGAAGCAATGATAGCCCAGTGAATAAAGAACCAGCCAATTAACCAACTGGTCGCTGGTTCGAAGACTGGTGTTGGAACCTTTAAACCTTTTTTGTATTTTCGGATTTATTGCTCGGCGGTGGATAAAAGCATCGTAAGGTAGTTCGTATGATCTAGAACCAGTCCAGAACATATCCAGTCCAGTTAAATTTCGAAAGACGTATCACCTAAGATAAGAAAGGTCTGGTCATCCTCTAGTTTATAATATATCTAAATCACACAAATATTTGTTCTGTGTGGGAATCGAAATCGGGTGTTGGTGTTAAAGTAGTCATTGGTAACCACTTGACCGCCGGGCTTGTCAAATAACTATGTATCAGTAAAATGTAATAAAAATCGTTAATTCATCTGTTAAACTATTACATCCGAAGAATCAAGGTGAAATCATAAATTCACTGACGTCGAAATTAAGAATTTTTTAAGGTGACGTCAGGAGTCCATGGATCTGGCTAGAGTGTATAGCTATGAATGTTAAAGAAGAGAGCGAGATGTCTAACGATCGCGATTTATAGCGCTCGATACACTTTACATACCCTCCAAGGGACCCGGCGTGAAGATATAAATAAATAAATGTGATATATCTCTCTTATACTACAATGGGTGCCGGTACCCGAGACCACGATCAGGAATCTCCCTTGCAGGCGACCGTAGATTCTAAATTTAATAATGACCTTGATTTATATGTTTTTTCCAAACGGCATGCAATCGCAGAGACGACCGCAGCAGCCGAGGCAGAGATGACCGGAGCAGCCATGGGAGCGACGGCATGCATCTACTAATCTCACATACAGATGTAACGGTATCTTAAGACAAATATTTCTATTGTTAAGGCACTAACGGGGAGAGAGCCCGGAGATCTGTAATACAGGTTCCAAACTTAGTACGGACTCCAGCCTCTCACAAGGTTTTCTTATAATTTCTATGTGTACTTAGTACTTGTGTAATTTGTTACAACCTTTGTGAGAAGAATAAACGTTTATTATTATGACGATATTGGTTACCAGCCCGCGCTAATTCGTATGAACTAATCAGTGGCAGAAGCTTACGAAATAGTTTAGATCAAATTGCCTATTTACGCTCAACGCGTGGACGTACATAAAAATGTGGGTACCCTTTGAATCGAAAACCTAATTTCCCGAGCTCGTTACAATATCTAAATAAGCTCGTTCGAATAGGGTATAAGATTCCCTAAATCCACAAAGAACCTTCTGTATCCAGGGTGCCAGAGGCGGGACACGTACTGTAATACACCCATGAATATTAATGCAGTCACTTTATTTGCGTATTTATTAGCTCCGGCGCCGATAATAACTCCTCACACGCTGTCATTACGTTTTCGCGGTTCTATGTAATTATATTGAGGGTAGACTTGTAGTTTGTCAACATTGTATTCACGATATAGTCGCAGGATCGGCGAATGTGCACAAAAAGAGCAATGAAAGGTGTGCAAGGGCTATTTGTCGCTCGGTTCTCTCTGCCTGCCCCTCGGGTTCATATTGGCTCACGTAAAAATTATATTCCTATTTTTTGTTTTACTACCGATTTGTGTTCATAATTATCACTCTTCATAATTTTTTTCCTCATACTTTTTGAAGTAAAACTTCTTAACGCACGCTGGACTTGGGGAGTAAGCTGATGAATGCGTGACGAGAGCGTCACGAAAAGTGTGATCGGGCGAGGCGGACGGAAGTTGAGAGGGAGATATAAGTTAGTGAAGATAGAAAGAGAGAGAGTTACGTTACGTATATTACTGTAGGGGCAAGAGAGTGAGGTGCGAGCACACGTTTCTCTCTTTCTCTCATAGCGAGTTAAGTTTCGTATATCGAAGACACAGTGCAGGCCTATTGTCTGTATCACACTATGGAGCTAAAGAAGTTTTACTTTAGTCGTGTGGTCTAAAGCACACTCGTTTTTTTTTTGTTCATAAATTTTTATTACCAACGGAACTCATAGCAGGCAGTTATCATATATTTTTTTTAATAATACTGTCATTACTGAGAACATGTTTCAACTCATTTTTTTTTTTCAGAGCTGTTTCCTTTAGCACAGACAATGTTCAGTACTTCGCTGGAAGGTCGCAGTTCTAGGTAACACTCCTCCTCGCTTCGCTTGTCGTCGTAGGTACCTATTATTTTTACTACTACCTTTTATTTTTCCATTTGCAATCCAATGCGGATAAATAAAACTTATGATTAAGGAACCAAAGTGTTAAAATAAAAAGAGGTATGCTCCATTGGTTCGGACATGTAGAAAGAATGCAAGATGAAAGAATGACGAAGCAGATATACAATGCAAAAGTGGAAGGATGTAGGAGCCGAGGAAGAACGAGACTAACCTATCATGATCAAATTGATCGTGTTCTATCAGAAGGTGATGTCAGGAGCTCTAGAAACCGGCGAGCGTGCATGAAAAGAGCAATGAATGTTAAAGAAGCGAGTGAGGTATGTAAGGATCGAGTCGCGTGGCGCTCGGTTCTCTCTGCTTACCCGGTAAGGGATTTGGCGCGAAGTTATAGTAGTACGATTAAGAAATATATGAAAACAAATATTAATATAAAACAAATTTATGAATATTAACGTTATGTATTAGAATGATTAGGATTTTCAAGCATTAGTATAAGAAAATATATGAAAACAAATATCAGTATAATCTAGACGTATTATTAGTGATACTATGAATTCTGATGATTATGAGTTTCGACCATTAGTATTAAATATTTTTATGAAGAGTGATCATTATGATGTAAAATGGCATGAGAAATATTTTCGGACTTCCGATAATAGGACTTTTAACAGGATTAGGACTGCTCTTCGCTAAGAGTTTACTGGTAAACTCACTCACAAACACAACAACCCTCCAAAGAGCTGTTATATGACAGCGGGTTTTTACGAGGTAGAGGGGAACCACAGCCAGATGTCTGCTCACTCGTACAGCTTTAGATGTTAGATTGATTATAGTTCTGCTTTGATTTGAAAGATGTTTATTTAAATATTTGTACAAAGGATTGTTAATGATAATGTGGTGAGTTACACGTCTGCCGTGATGGAATACAAATCGTAAATTGATGTATGAAATTATAAAATGAATGAATTAACTAACTATTGATAGCGCGGCAATTCGCTGATGAAGCAATATGTACGCCTGTATCGTACAATGTCTTTTCAGAAGAGTTTGATATTCCCCTCGAAGTTTTTCGGCAGATCTCTTTCTAATTCATAGTAATTCTTTCGCGCTTCGTTTACTCTAAATCTTTGATTTTAATAATAAAATAATTTTGGTCAGGTTATTTCCCCAGCAGGACTGTTTTAGATAATATGCCTACAAAAAGTGCATAACTTTGGAAGGTTTGTACACATACATATACGTTGCTTCCAAAATTAAAATCGAATAGCACTGATAGCGCAGTGGATAAAGAACCGGCTTATTGACCAAATGGTCCCGGATTCGAAGCCTGTACGAGTAAAGTCATGTTTTCAATTTTATGTAAATCATTTGTAATCATCACTTACTAGGCGGTGAATGAATACATCGTGAAGAATCCCGCATGTTCAAGAAATTATATTTCGGAAGACATGTGACCTAGCTTAAAAAAGTTCTGTTAAAAAGTTCAGTTTTACCACTGCGTCGTTGAGGTCTGGCTACAGTCGATCCATGTAAAAGTGAGCATCTTCGCCTAATTAGGCTTAGGTAAATAAGTATGTCCATCAATGGATTACGAAACGGTACACAACAACGGTACAACTTTGGAAAGTATATAAGTGTATATATAATAGCTGCTGCCCGCGGCTCCACCCGCGTGGAGTCAAATAACGTAGCCTATGTGTTAATCCAGATCATAATCTATCTACGTGCCAAATTTCATTCAAATCCGTTCAGCCGTTTAAGCGTGAAAGAGCAACAAACATCCATCCATACATACAAACTTTCGCAATTATAATATTAGTAGGATATACTTGTTGAGAGCTCGATGGCGTCGTTACGCGTGTCATTCTAACCAAAAACGCAGGTTAAGCAGCGTCGACCGCAGCCTGTCTATGGATGGGTTAATCTATCTCGAGTTTCTCTATGCTTTGGAGGGCACGTTAAGCCGTCGGTTCCGGCTATTATCCATAGATGGCAGTCGTGAAGCTAAGTTAGTGGCCCTCGGGCGGGAAAACACTGGCCTCCGCCAATCCGCATTTGAGCACCGTGGTGGAATATGCTCTAAACCCCTTCGGTTGAAGGGAGACCCGTATCCCTGCAGTGGGATGAGTAAGGGTTGATGTGATGGTATATATTTGTTGTTTCCAATATTACTATATAGTATGATAAGTATCACATTGTCAATGTTCATTATCGTCCCTACCATTTCAATTCAGTTATAGCTGGAACCAATTTGGCCTCTATTTGCAAACGCTGTCACGTGAACTGAACTTTCATAAGGTTCCCTTTTTATGTACACCGCTGAAAAAGTTTGGAGTGCTTCGATTGAATTATGTACTGGTTGACAGCGAGCTTGGTGACGTCATACTATGTTGATGCCTCAACATTTTACGTGGCGAGGTTATTAAATTTATGTTTTATTTAGAAAGACAACACTTGGTTTTGATTCCCAGCAATATAAGAGAATTGTCAATAAACAAATTTAAAACTACCATTAAAGCCAAATTGTGTAGCAGGGCATATTATAAAGTATCTGACTATATTAATGATAAAAATGCATGGGATTGAGTCGATCCAATTATAATGTAATTAATAAATTATGTAAATTTGTTTGGATACCAAAAGAGGGATGCCTGAGTTTTTTGGCAGTATTTTTATCAGTGCTCACCTAGTCATGAACTGCACGGTAGGGAAAAAAATTGTGACGATTCCAAACAAATGTAGCTATTTTAACGGAACAAAAAAATTTTGACTTTGACTTTGATGTGAATACGTTTTTAAATTTGTTTTCGTAGTGTGGGGGGGGGGGGGGGGGGGAGATAACTGATGCTAACCAAATCAGGGAATGCAGATTGGTGTTGTAACTACATGTTTATAGTTTACATCTGAAATAACACCACTTGATAGCTAAAGAATCAAAGAATTCGTTAGGTTGAGTGAATACTGGGACGTACCATGCGCGGCGATCAGTTTGGTCATGGCAGTTAAGTTTTGATCTTCCTCGGCGTTTGTGATTCTTTCCACGTATTTGAACCAACCAAGATTTCTTAATGCTTTTATTTAAACTGTTTCACAAATTACTATAAACATATGTAACTAACAACAAACATACGGGTTAAACATCAAACTAATGGTAAAAAGCTACTCAGTAAAAATGAACAAATAACAATGTTAAAGTTGACAGCTCAGTTCATCCGTATCTATAAAACAACATACACAATAGAGACACGAAAGAATACAGGCGTTATTTGTAAAAAAGAAAAACTTGATAAAACAGAGAAAGTCCATATAGCTGACGAGATTAGTTGAGCGCGAGATAAAAACACAAACTTGCCCAAGTTTATCTATTTCAGAGTTAGCGAGAAATATTTGGGGAGGTCGGGTTCCCGAGTAATGACAGTGCAGGTAGGTAGCTACGCGAAAGGAGGTGATCTATAAACGTGTTATGGCGAAGTTTTTGGAATAGAATTTATTACTCGTATATAGTAAGGGATATTTATGCAGCTTATTATAAGCAAAACTGAACAAATAATGCGGGAAGACCTTAGAAAATATATTAGAAAATGATGCAAGTAATTGATTTTTCGACTGATTCTACTGATTTTCAAATTGATTTTTAATACAATTCATATCTATCTATAACTTCACGCCAAATCCCATACGGTGTAGGCAGAGAACCGAGCGCGACGTGACTCGATCCTTACATACCTCACTCGCTTCTTTAACATTCATTGCTCTTTTCATGCACGCTCGCCGGTTCCTGGGGCTCCTGACATCACCTTCTGATAGACACGACCAATTTGATCATGGTACATAACTCTTGGCCTTCCTCGGCTCCTACATCCTTCCACTTTTGCATTGCATATCTGCTTCGTCATTCTTTCATCCTGCATTCTTTCTACATGTCCGAACCAACGGAGCATGCCTCTTCTTATTTTTTTAACACCGACGCTCTCTTTCAGACCAACTCTTGCTTCTAACCTGATCATTGCGAATACGGTCTACAAGCGTTACGCCACAAATTTTGCGCAACGCTCATAAATACAATTCATAAAGAATCGATAATTACATTTGCTGTAGACTATGCGAAGTTATGAATAGGTACTTAAAAGAAGATGACTTGATTTAACCCTTCGAAACCCGGGTGGTCGTATATGACCGCGAAATATATGGGAAAACGTATATAACGGGTTCTGACTGGTCACGTGATGATTATTCTTTTAGGAGAAGAATAGATCGTGGTCGGTAGCGCAGTGGTTACTTTGTGTGCATGAACATGTCTGTTTGCCTTTGCCTGGGTAGGGCACATCACAGCAGTCGTTTAAACAGCCCGTATAGGGAAGTATCCAACTCTTATAAAACCACAGCGAAAATAACAACTCCCTGGAGGGTTGTTGTATTCCCGAGTGTGAGTGTAGTCACTAGTAAACTTCTAAGGAGTTGCTATAAATAAATAAATATTGTCGGACAAATTACACAGCGCCATCTATCCCCAAAGTAAGCGAAGCTTGTGTTATGGGTACTAGACAACTGATAAACATACGTAAATACATTTTTTTTTTTGTAAATACATACTTATTATACATAGAAAATACCCAGACCAATACAAACAGACATGTTCATGCACACAAATGTTTGTCCTGTGTGGGAATCGAACCCACGAGCGTTGGTGTCAAAGTAGCGTAACAGCGCGTTTCACCACTGCGCCACCGTACAGTAATACTACAGTAGCCGCTTTACGCCAGGTGGGCCGTGTACTTGTATGCCTCCCGGCGTTGCACATAAAAAGAGAAAATAAAATACAATACATACAAATTATGTTTTATTTTGGATTTTTACCCTAGATCTATCAAATAACTTAATGTAGACATGAGGCATCGATAATAAGTTATTTCTGTAATGATTTTTTTTTATACCACTAAGGTGGCAAACAAGCATACGGCCTGCCTGATGGTAAGCAGTTACCGTAGCCTATGGACATTTGCAACACCAGGGTTGTCACTCTTGCGTTGCTTACCCTGTAAGAACCTCTTCACGCCTTTCTTGAAGAACCCCACACTGTAGTCCCTTGGGAAAACCTCGGCAGGGAGCTCATTCCACAACTTAATAGTTCTCGGTAGAACACAGGAATCGCACAGTACGCGACCATTGCGGTTCCATTGTATGAGGGTGAAATCCTAGCCGTCGGCGAGCTGTGCGATTGTAAAACGAGGCTGTTGGCATGATATCGAACAACTCCTCAGAACACAACCCATTATACAATCGGTAGAACACGCAAAGGGAGGCGAAATCTCTCCTGAAACTCAAGGGCTCAATACCGTGTGTGTGTTTAGGATCGTCGACGATTATCACAGCTCGTCTTTGCACCGAGTGACAAGATCCTAGCTGGTAACCTGGTGCCCCCGCCCAGAGATGACTACTGTACTCCATATGCGGTCTGACTTGGGACTTATATAACATAAGTCTTTGCTATAAGTCTTTGAAATAAATTCTAGGGCTTATTCACAGATATTGAGCATAACCTAGCGTGTTATTCAAATAATGTCAATATAATATACACCCTTCGATGAAGCATGTAAGTTAAATTCAAGCTTATATTATTCAAATTGAGGAGATGTCTGACAGTATACCATTTCATCGAAAATCTGGGCATATTCGCGGGTGATGTCAGCTGGTATATCGACTCAGCAGACACCTGTGACGCGAACTTTGATAAAATATATTTAACATAATCTCACAAGTTTTCCGTCGCCGAAAACTTGTAGGTATACAAGCTTTTTACGAGTAATTTGTGTATATAAGATGAGTTATAGAATATAGTATATATATTTATATATATATCGGAGTCAACGTCACTGCACGTCGCTTTACCAATGCTGGTATCGACTACAATGAACTGCATTTAATTTTATTTAATAGTTTTTATTTTTTCACGCCAAATCCCTTACGGATTATGCAGATAGAACCGAGCGTCACGTGGTTCGGTCCTTACAACGCTCTTCTTTCTCTCTCTCTTCCCACGCTCGCCAGTTTCTAAGACTCCTTACATCACCTTCTGATAAAACACGATCAACTTGGGGAAGTCTTGGCCTTGCTCGGCTTCTACAACCTTCTAGTTTCGCGTTACATGTCTGTTTGTATACTTGTTGAGCTGTTCCCCAGATATTGATTGCATTGAAAACTTACGCATTAAACATAGAACCACGTATTTTCCCGAAGTCGGCCACAGTTAATGTACACAATAACAACTTTGAATCAGTTCCAAAATGGTTCCGAAAAACAAACTACAGGGAATAGAAACATGAACAAACGCAACAGTAAATTACAGCGATCCGGTTTGAACTGGTTATTTGTTCAGATGCAATCTCTTCCAGTAGCGTATATGATTAAAACAGTGCATAGGACCCTCCTATGGGAAATCATCGGGCGAACGCACTGCATAATTAGCACTCGCAAAGGATTCTGATAGAGGGGCCTATTTCCATGTCGCACTGTTTGAAATATGATTTTGTTGCTCGTTACTTTATGATTCAAAGTAAGCGCAATATTTTCAAAGGAATAAAGATTACAAATAAAGAATCAGATTAATCTTGATATGAAGGATGAAATTGGATACATCTTTCTGAAGTGAAAATTTAAAGTTCGGCAACTCCTATCTCTGTCGAACTATTAAAAAGTGGAACGCATTGCCTGCACCTGGGTTTCCCCCTTCCTAAAACATGGGATCCTTCAAACGAAGCGTGAAGAAGCACCTTGCGGGCCAGCATGGTAATGTCAACTGACAGGACATTGTAGTCCTTTGTCAGTTCCCGCTGCAATTTGGGCTCCTCTTTTCGCTGACTAACAGGCGAAGCGGAGCCACTGAGCTAAGCTATTATAAAAAAAAATACATTAAAAGTAGCACATAAAATAAAATAAAAACTAATAAATTAGAGTTCTGATGTCTGGACCTAAGGAAGTATATGTAATATCAAGTTTAATAAAAATGCTTTTGATAGACGAGATCCGCGGTCCATAAGCGGCTAGGAATGCCTACGTTAGCTCTAAGATGTTTGGGATGAAATTCCCACAAGACGGACACTTTATGTCCATACTCATATCTTCTTCACTTGGTCTGGGTATTTTCTATGTATTTGTAAAAGATTTATTTCACTAGGTATGTATATATATATATATTACTTTGTGTCTAGAGGGCGCTAATTTGTTCGCAGATATTTATTCATTATTTATAATTGTACGTCGTCTGCTAAACAAGCATTTCGCTCTCGTGATGTGAGTTGCCACTGCCGCTCCTAACGTAGCACACTATATAGTCTTAAGACTGTCAATAACAGTAAATAGTTGGTTGTCTAATTTTAGATTTAATGTAATGATTAGACCATGATGAGTACATCAAAAGATAGGTAGGACGCATCAAAGCAGCCGCACCGGGGAAATACCTCCGTTTCACGGAAAATTAGTCAAATTACAACACCCTAAAGAATTGTTATGTTCTTACGAGTGAGTTTACGTATGGTTCTACGGCATTGCTATGATACCAGCAGGAGTCACAATGCGTGATACTTTCTATATTTCAAATATTTAATAAGACGTTGTATAAAAAATACCACAGATTTATGAACATTCGAATTACAATCTAAAGTAGAAACATTGTAATGTATAGCCGTAACGGTTTTACAAAAATATTCTTTACAAAATCACGCTACGGAACCATATCGCACAATAGTAGAATAATTCCTCGATTGCGCCGCTGGCTACTCGAGCACAGGAGCGTTTGTGCAAATGTACGAAGCGGACATTCCACACAAATAAGTCCCAGCAAAGGGAACTAAAATAAAACTGTTGCGACTTACACGTACACACTCCTTCAATTATATCGGAGTTGCAAATATGGCCGCCATTTGAAATTTAAAATTAATTTTGCATTTTAAGCGCGGTCTGCGAATATAATGCGGGTAAGCTACATGAGGTATCAAGAGATTGGTCGTACGTTTAGACGTGAGCATATCACGCTTTGCGTTCTATTTTAATTCCTGCTACGTATGTCTTAAGAATAGTTCAAAGATCAAAGGGTAAATCTTGATGTACTGTTAAAGTGGAAGATAAGTTAATACCCCTTATAATTATCTTACAACAATAAGGTTAATTTAATTAATTTGCATGCATTAGCACAATATAGGTACAAATTGTTAAATGTTGTGTTGAATTGTATACGGTTAAAACAATTATCTTCAAGTGAGACAAAATTACTTCAGTGAAAGCAAGCTTCTTTAATTCAAGAAAATGGTTCACTCATACTTTATTAAAAATAATATTTTCTTAGATTTATTTTTCGTATGTTCTTCGTTCCATTGTTTTACGTCAAGATTAGTTTCATTTGTTTTGATAAAATAGTATATTTTTCATTCAAATTGTTATTTTCTTGAAAATATCGTTACAAAATTTAATTTAATGTTTGGCGAGCTCGGTGGCTCAGTTGTGAAAGACGCGACTTTGACGCCAACGCTCGTGGATTCGATTCTCACACAATACAAACATTTGTGTGCATGAACATGTCTGTTTGTCTTGGTCTGGATGTTTTAGGAGAGGTAGGACGCATTAAAGCAGCCCCGTCTGGGGAAGTACCTCCACCTCACAGAAAACCGCAGCCAAATAACAACTCCCTAGTGGGTTGTTTGTATTCCTGCGTGTGAGAGGTCACCAGTAAGCCCCTAAGGAGTTACTGTGTAAACAGCAGAGGAGGCATCGCGCGAGTGATATATGTTACAAACGTTAATGGGCTACGATAACTGCTTTACATCAAGTGGGCCGTATGCTTCTATGCCTCCCCGAAGCTGTATAAAAATATATATATATTGTAAAGATGTTTGTAAATAAACAATTTGACTTTATGAGTGTATATTTCGTCTGTATCTAATACGTACGTACGTACTTACAGCAAGTGTGCGTTTAACCTAATTTGTTTAGTTTTCTTTAGTAATAAGCTTGACACTGCGTTATTTTTAATGGATTTACACAAGGTCGGTTGTGATGATGCATCATTCTTTTCTACTCTTTGTTATGTCCAACTCGGCTGGGCAGCGATCGGAAAACTTCGATACATCTTCTTGCCCAAAATACCGGATTGCCGGATTTAATAATCTAAGAGCTGATAGTAAATTAACGAATTGCAAATATTCAGAAATTGATTTGGTACCAAAAGCCACACCCAGCTGACTCCAATAAAAGGGCTCCCAATTTAGCGGGTGTCAGTGAAGATGATTAAAAACCGCCGCTTATCACAATAACAACGCCATTAGCAACAGACATTTGGCTGCGTGCGTTTAAACCATCCGACACGATCCATTGAGCTGTTTTATGTCTATATTCGTTGTAACTTAACTTTAACTTATGCTTAATTAGATATTCAGCTTAATGGGATTATGGCCCGTCAAAATATTTTTTAATAAGTTTGCTGATATGCAAAATGACGCTTCGCCTTTGCAGAACTATTAAGAATTTTTGTTCGTGTGGGCACACAGGGCGGATCTGAATATAATTATAACATTTTAGCAACATTTCAGTTCTATCTGTTTAGTGAACAGCTTGACGACTTCGTAGTATGTGATTCTATACTGATTAAATTTGTTCGCATGTGCCGAGTTAAAAAGAAAATTCTTAAGCCGAGGTTAAAATAATGCACCAACACAAGGCATTTTAATAAGTCAGGCGGAATAAAAAGAAACAGGCTATAAAGAGTCAGCCTAAACCATAACATAATTGGACATTTTTATATTTTTATACATAAATCGAATAATTTGAGTCTTTTTCAATTAGTGACTGCCGTGATAAGATTCCTTTTGATTTGAAAGATCGTACAAATTTACACATTGGTGTCCATCTGATAACAAGGAGAAAAATTAAACACTAGTAACAAGATTATTCATGATGGTGTGTGACAGTAATATTGTTGTCTCATATATATATAAAATGGAAACAGAAAAAAATCACGAGATACACCCAAAGCCAATTATATCGTTTCAAAGTCGAATCGTGATCGTGTCGTATGTGTAAATGCAGTCCATAGTTCCCAACTAACTTTATGATTGATGAGGGCGGTGGACAATTTTTCCATTCATCATAGTTAATTTTATTGAAGTGTCATGTATGAGGAACGAAGGTGCGTCCCGTGTCTGTCCACTGAACAGGTGTGTTAATTTGCCTGCTTTTATTATTGCTGATACAAATCTTGCTTTTTAAATTACCTTTAATGTCATTGTTGTCATTAAAAGTACATTTTAATAAAGTATTCAATATACTGTAGGAGGCTTATGAAAATTTTACTCTATTTTGTTACATGTTCATAAGCTCTTAACATGTGGCTCGATTATTAACTTATAAAAGCAATTTTACGCCTAGGACTTTTTATGTGGATTTTTTATTTAAAACACATGTTTTGTATTTTTTTACAATAAATACAACTACAAATCTTGGTCTCTAAATTACCTTTAAAGTCATTAAAGTTTCTTTAAAAGCTTTTTAATATGTTAAGACAAATATATACGTTAATATAGATAGATCAATAGATAGGTAAGTCATTTATTTGTATCTCCATGAAACACAACAGTAAATATTAACAGGTAAACAAAGTGAAAACACAAAAAAAAAATTCTAGAATAAATTGTGTCGCAGTGATACAAAGAGGCTCAGTGCATTATTTGCTCAAAGAACAAACCACAGATTTTCAGCATCTGCCTGAAAGTTATGCGAGACTAGCGTTGCAATAAAACCGCACACTACGTATCAATGTATAAATGCTCACCGCTATATATATATACATGCATATTTACAAGCAAGTAAGAGGTTATGAACAGTGGATTTTTTGTGAAAAAAGCAGCTTCATAGCATTATCCCGTTTCCTACTCCATAAAGAATGGATCCACTACCAGGGCTTAACAATTTGGTGAAAATACTAATTTTGATATGGAGCGACTGCCGTCAGACCGACAATCCAGGGGTAAAACCAGATTTTTCTTAGGTTAGGTCACACATCTTACGAAACATAATTTCATGGATATGGGTGTTCTTTCGATCTTTTACTGCACTGCTGAGCAAGTGATAATTGTAATACTGCACATAAATCCGAAAACACAAATTTAATGGCCATAATAATGGCCATATCAGAATTCGAACTAGGGACCAGTAGTCAGCCAGCCAGTAGACTGCTACTTTACCCATTGGTCTACTACTGCTCTTAAATAGTTAATAGATTCAGGCGTTATTTTGCGAAAGTCAAATTTACATGCGATTAATTCTAACATGACAACTATTACATAAAAATCGAGCTCGGTGGCGCAGTGATGGAACACGCTGTTACGCTACTTTGACACCAACGCTCGTGGGTTCGATTCCCACACAGTACAAACATTTGTGTGCATGAACATGTATTTTTGTCTTGGTCTGGGTATTTTCTATGTAAGTATAATAAGTATGTATTTACAAAAAAAAAATGTATTTACGTATGTTTATCAGTTGTCTAGTACCCATAACACAAGCTTCGCTTACTTTGGGGCTAGAAGGCGCTGTGTAATTTGTCCGACAATATTTATTTATTTATTTATTACATAAAAATGTATTTAGCTCTATAGTGTATTACAACTATCAAATTATGCATATAAATTTCAAGCTGAAGAAACCAAAGGTTTTTAGATAAAACTGAATGGAACTGAAAACATAATTGTTTGATGAAACATGAAAATTATGATTGATGATATGATAATTCCTATAAAAAAAATATGCGTAACTTCGTAAAGTTTAAGGTTTAGTAGCAAATATTATCCAACCTGACTTGGCGTCTTCATGTTTAACGATACGATAGCTTTTAATTTTTTAACTTGGTTATTGCAAATATTTGTAGTAGTATACAAATTTACCTCTCGTAAGTGAAACACACTGTAAGAAACATGGACGTATGAATCCTGATGGTATTTAACCATTTTTACAATTTGAAAGTAAAATGTTTCTAATAAAACATTCACAAATCTTCTGCTACATTTAGCTCCCAATTATACCCTACTAAATGCAAAAGACGAACAAATTCCAACTTTTTTCCATCCGATAAATTGGACATTAGTTCTAAATTCTCTTTATAGATACCAAACGTCTAAAGTCTCGGGCAGGAATCGCCGTTTAATACCGAATCCTAGGGTTTAAGGTGCAAGGAGCTAACCCGGGCCTGATTTATTCGTGACATATGCAGTCGCAAGCAGATTTGCCCGTCCGTACGGAGCTTTGATGCAGTTTAATGAAGATCTAGTGTTCGGCTGTCTTGCAGTCTCTGGTAAGACGGACAGTGTTACCGTTTGGGGAAATTTAGCATTAACATTAACAATGCTAAATTTAACAAAAATTGAAAAGGACCAGATTCCTACATGAGTACAGCTCATGACAGAGACATGCTGATGACAGATCTGCAGAATGTCTAAAATTAGTATTGTACCTATGCTTATAACTATGTAAACTTTAAAAAACGAACAAACATTAAATCCGTAAACAAAATATTATAAACATCACGTAATTTTTAATATAATGATTAAAATATTTAAACCTATTAATACGTAATATTGTGATACGATATTGGTAAAACTTATGGAGAGTTTGCAGAATTTAGCAGATGGTACTTCCTCTAATCTCGTCAAAAATAATAAAAAAATTGTGACGCGATTTGAAGGAACCCGTTTAATAAATGTCGAAACTGATTTCTGTTTTACAACTAAACTAGACAACAATTTTGTTACAGTAGCGAATATGTGTTTATTAATAACAAACGCTCTTAATTAGAGAACAAAACCTAAATTCAAAAAGGAAAAATCAAAGTAAACTTCTCTAATTAGTCGTTTATAAAATAAGAAAAAATTAAGATAGCAAGCAAGTAGCAATAAAGAAGTAAAAGTAACAAGAATCAACTGTAACAAGAGTTAAATAGCGTATAATTTCCATCAAACCCCTGAATAAAATTACAAACATTAGGTACACACATGTTACGTCTCCCAAAGATCTAACCGAGACATTTGGAAGCGTTTCTGAGAAAGATTTCGTAATGAAGACGCGGGGTGTGCTCAACACCCTTTTGTTTTCCAGTGAGTCTGTGTTTTAGAGCTCATTAAATTAAAGGATGAGATTTACACTCGTTAACGGGCTCCATAGGATCCGTCAGTGGCGTTTTTGTCAGCTCCATTCGCTCGTTTTCCTCTTGTTTCAGTGTTTTGTTCACTTTCACAACAATAAACGGGGTTTGTTCTAAGTGTGCTGCAGTTAAATTGATACTTGTAACTTTCCTATTCTACTCACAGCGGCGTATTTTGTAAATTATATTTTTGATTAGTTAAACTTCTTAGTAGGCGGCAGCTTACCTGTAACAAGAAAAGTTATAAATATAATAATATATATAAAGTTAAGAAAAGCATAAGTTAGCACTTGGAGATTAAAGATGGCTTGCTTTTACAAGACACCTATATACATAATTTAATAATAACTAAAGGAAGTTTGATCTTTCCTAGGACAATCAAAGAGGAGGCGACTTTGTAGGAATAGATTTTTAAAAATCGAGAAAATTATTCGGATTTAATTTAATAGAAATTATTATATTAAATAAATAATATTCAAAATAAAATGTCATTTTATAAAATATAGTTATGGTGTAATTAAATTTATTTTATTAATAACTAGCAGAAGTTCTTTCCTGTGTCGTCGGCTAACATTTTACCAAATTAATTGTTTAGTCGAAGACATATTTTTTTAAATAATTGAAACATAATAAGAAAATCCATCTGAATTAATTTGACAGAAATGCATACGTTAATCAAATAATATTGAAAATCAAATCAAATACCTGAATGGTATTGGAATCGGAATATAAACGGAATTTCGCATGTTACTGTTGCAGTTCGATTCAGGTCGCAATTTCCTATTTTACTCTCCAGCCGCTTTGTGATCTGTCGCTATTCACTTCAAAGTACACTTTGAACTGTAATTCTAGGTATACTTCGAATCAAAAGCTATTCTGCGTGAATCTGAACCTAAGGGCTCTTACTTAATTTCAAGTTATCGTATAATTTTAACGTCAAGTTAGTAAAGTTAGTTATATTCTTACGAACGCACTCGATTGTCTCATAATGTATTGTTTCACGTATGAATGATTTTTATCATATAAATGTATGAAATCATCTGTATCATCTTCTTATAGTGCAGTCAATATGGTATAAAAATAGGTCGATTCTTTAAAATTTTTGAATAACAGCCGATCATTTTCAGGGTCGCTGATCACGCTCCCGTCGTCAGATTTCCCAAATTTCTCTCCCCCCCCCCCCTCTCTAATTAACCCCCCATGCTGTCAATCCAGCATTTTTTGAAAATATCCATCAGAATTGGATGAAACGGTGGACTCGGGGGATTTCGGGGTTGCTGATTACGATCCCGACTTCTGAATTGAAAATTTACCTCTTCCCCTCTCCTCTATCTAACCTTCCGTGCTGTTGCCATGGAAACCGCATATAATTAGGTAAGGTGGTGAAGGTTTCCTCACGATTTTTGCCTTCACCAGTGAACTAGTGATAATTACAAATATGTACATCAATCCGAAAACATAAACTTAGTGCATACCACGATTCAAACCACGGACCAGATGATCCATAAGTCGGTTCTTTATCCACTGGGTTATCACTGCTCATGAAATTATTTGTATATTCAGCTAAATATAGAGCTAGGAATAAATTTAAAATAAATGGATGTACTATCTGTTAGGAACTATTTTTGTAATTGTCTTTGATATGTCTTTTTATAATGTTTTTAAAGTATTGTCAGATTGAGAGTTCGATTTCAGTAAAATATTCATTGTCAGCTTGCTTCTTATTTTTCTTTAAATAATACATACAGTCCCAGTCCCGCACACTATCAACATAAACCCAAAACCGACTTACTTTGTAATTATGAAATAAATAATTAATAATAATAAGGCTAATAATACTCAAATTTTGAGCTATATGAGCCAAAAATGCAAAAAACATGTGTTAAAATCTCATTTTGAACAAATTTGTTAAGATTGCACCCAGATATCAACTGCCCTTAACTAAGATTTTAGTGTTCGTGCTTTTACAGGCTTACAAGGGTTTCTAAAGGTGTTAAAAGCAATATAGAAGAGATAAAAGCGATATTGAAGAGTTAACAAATAAACTTAGCATGGGTGGTGGTATTAAAACTTTAATTAACACTACAGGTACAGTTAGTTTTGGAGGTAGTAACGGTTAGTGTACTTCGGTTTAACCTGTATGTATGCATATGTTCACGCCAAGTCCCTTGCAAAGTAGGTAGAGAAAACCGGGCGCCATAAGATGCTATCCTGCACACGTCACTCGCTTCTTTAATATTCATAGCTCTTTTTATGCACGCTTACCTCCCATCACCAATATTGTTATGGTTGGTGAGACTTAGTCTTCATCGGCTCCTATATCCTTCTAATTTTAATTTGTAGGTATATCTGTTTCGTCATTCTTTAATCTTAACATGTATCTGGCAGTTAAAGTACTCCTTCTGTAAAGCATACGCTCCCTGCAGTGGGACGAATAAGGGATGATGTGGTAGGATGGTTTTAATGACATATCATTAAGGATCCCAAGATCGTACATTAAGAAATTCATCTCAAATACGTTCAAAGCAAAACTTTAAAATGCAATTGAATTCTTGGAGTCTGAAGACAAGACTCAACACGTTCTGGACCACTGTATTAAATTTAGTTTTTTTAAAGCCCTTTTTATACCGGATTACATTTAGAGGTCCGTAAGAAACAAAATTGTAAATAATATCCCGTAATAATAGTTTTGAATATTGAAATATCCCTCCCTTATAATGCGGTAAGTCGCGGTCGGTGACGGCGGCTCGCTTCCGTTTCACGCTGTATTATTTATGGAGTGCCTAATGCTCTTAACGCCGGCAGTGTTATAATAGTGTTATCTTGAACAACTGGCAACACCCCGTGTTACTGGGTCAATTTCACTTGCTACAAATTAAATACACTTTTAATGTGTGCTCGTATAGTGGGCCTTTTTGCAGCTGTTGTGCAGCTTGCATAAAGGTTGTTTTAAAACAGCAGTGCTTTTTACTGAGCGGTTTGTTTGTCATTTTACCAGATTTCAGATAGTTTTAAATACAGTTATCATTAAATTTGCTATTTATAACTTCACGCCAAATCCCTTGAGGGTTAGGCAGAGAGAACCGAGCGCCACGTGACTCGATCCTTACATATCTCACGCGCTTCTTTAACATTCATTCCTCGCTAGGGCTCCTGACATCACCTTCTTATAGGACACGACTAATTTGGTCATTGTCAACTTTAGAGCCTTACTGAAGTCCTCATTCACTAACAGGAATACAACAACCCTCCAGGAATTTGTTGTTACTTCGCCGGTCGGCTTGCATTGATGCGCCCTACATGTCTTAACCCTTCGAAACCCGTGTGGTCATATATGACCGCGAAATGTATGGGAAAAGGTATATAACGGATTCTGAAGGCTAACACACAGATCAAGACACAACTTGAACAGTTCAAGCATACAAATATTTGTCTTGTGTGGGATCGAATCCACTAGCTTTGGTGATAAAGTAACCATCGATAACCAGTCCATTACCAGGGCAGTCACAGTCAAGAGTTTCCTAATATTGTTATTGAAAAAATATCACATTTAATAAATAATGCAGAATGAGCCGTGATAGCGCAGTGGATAAACAACCGACCTATTAACCGATTGGTCTGCGGTTCGAATCCTGAGAGGCATATACCGCAAGATTTCTGTTTTCGGATTATGTGCATATTTGTAAATAATGTAACAACATCGCGAGGAAACCCGCACGCCCCAGAAATTATATCTCGAAAGACGTGTGAGCTGATCTAAGAAAGATCAGATTTTCCCTCAGAGTAGTGAAGGTCTGAGGGCAGATACTCTATGTTAAAGAAGTGAATGAGGTGTGTTAGGATCGAGTTGTGGCGCTCGGTTCTCTCTGCCTAACCCGCAAAGGATTCGGCGTGAAGTTATAGAAGCTTGGATAACTTTACATTTACAGGGGCCGTATACTTCTATACGGCCCATCTGATGTAAACAAGTTACCGTAGCCTATTAACGCTTGTAATATATTAAGTATCATTCGCGCGATGTCTCCTCTGCTGCTTACACAGCAACTCGCAACAAACAACAACCCTCTAGAGAGTTGTTATTTGGCTGCGGTTTTCTGTAAGGTGGAGGTACTTCCCCAGACGGGCTGCTTTGATGCGCCCTACCACTCTTTAAAATCTTGCCTTCCTAAGTTGTACAAAAAATGTTTTTTTTTTTTAGAAAATTTACCAAATAAACAGTAAAATTGCTAAGTCACCCTCTACTATCAATTATATAACACAAGAGTATCATAATGCGGCCGGTGTTAAGGTATTAGCCACTTCATAAATAATGGAGCGGACCGGTGCGAGCTTCACGATGAGACTGGCCGGCCTACCGCGGTAAATATGAGACAAATGGATGTTGAGTATTATTCATGGTTGTACCTTTTACATCTATTCCAGTGTTTAAGTTAACCACATAAATTATACAGTAGAAAAGCGACGCCAATTTCCTCGAAATCCTTTTGGCTGATGGAGACCAGTATTAATTAAATATTGATTAAAGGTTCATGTTGCTATGAAGCTCACATAGCTAAGCTAAATAAGCTATACCAAGATTGGCCTACTGTCAAAGATTGAAAAGAAAGATGGTGGGCTTCATTCTTCAATATTCAGAACGATAGTACTTTAATATTGTATTAGCAACTGAATTATTCAATTGCTAAGTTTCCCAATTCTCTACAGAGAAGAACATTGTGAGCAAACCCGCAAGATAGTGATTTTGACATGGAGTGACTGAAGTCTGATTTTTAAGAGAGGTAGAGCGCATCAAAGTAGCCCGTCTGGGTAAGTACCTCCACCTCACAGAAAACTGCAGCCAAATAACAACTCCCTAGAGGGTTGTTGTGTTACTTAATGAGTGATACTTAATATATAGCATGCGTTAATAGGCTACGGTACCCGCTTTACTTCAGGTGGGCCGTATGCTAGTATGCCTCCCGACGTAGTATACAAAAAAAGTCAGATCTCCACAATTTTCTTTCAGTTCTTGGACAACTTATATTACGAAAGACGTTTGACCCAGCCTCGATAATGAGTGTAAAGGTCTGGTTTCTACTCTTAGTTGTGGAGATCTGACTTCAGTCACTCCAGGTCAAAGTCAGTATCTTCGCCAAAACCCTACACTTAGGTATAGATCCCACCAATCCTAATGTAAATGGTATAATACTTGAAAGAAGAAGTTATACTAATAATAACGTATTTATTGAAAGTTTTAGGACAGGTAGGGCATATATAAGTCCTACTGAGGAAGTACCTTTACCTCACGAAAAACTGCAGCCTTCCTGAAGTTTTGTTGTATTTCTGCGAGTGTATAAGCTTATCGATAAAGCTGCTGAGGAGTGGGTGCAACGCGCGTGTAAATCTCTTTGTACTACACGGGTTCATAACCTATGATCCTTATAACATGCATGCAACGTTGTATTAAAAAGTAGTTAAATTCGCTCTATAGTTGCAGTTTATAGTTACATACAGGTTGTTCCAATAAAAGCACATTACGAACGAGTGCAGTACTCTGCTACAACTTGAATATTACAGCGTCTTTATTTCACAGCGTAATAAAAGTGCATTTGTAATTTTATGAATCGAATTATTACAAGTACGGTTTCTCCATTACAAATTCAAATGAGTGCACCTTCTTCTTCATTATTATTCGCCCGACAACCACAATGATATTTTCCGTGGAGATTTTCTTATTCGTCTCTAATAATATTCTGCTTGCATTCTTCTAGACATAATTATGAGGGAAATATTTTCGTTGTGTTATTTCTTTTACTCGAGTTATGGACCGGTACGAAATTTACTGGTTTACGCACTTGAAGCGTTAAACTGTTTGTTATGAAGAAGTTAGTCCATTTTGAATGTCAATATACTAGCTGATATAGGTGATTGACTTGTGTTGAACATACAAAAAAAAAACGGGTTGCACTCCGGGAGTGCCGGCAGAAGTGAAAACTTGAACATTAACGTTGTGCATTTTTAAATATTTTGAAATGGTTAGGGAATAATTTCGCACGAATTGCTTTATTTATCAGTATAAAAGTACTATCATGTATGTGGTAAATACAATATTCATTTATTACGCTATCGCACACAAACATGACAATTTATATTACATTAAAAATTTAGCACTTCAGAACTATTACAATTATTTTACATTAAAAAGTTTATCTCTCAGGAAAATCAACTTTCACCCATAATTTCAACGACTCTTTCACCATCATCATTACCAGCATCATCATCACTAATCTCTAAAACTCAAACACACACGCACACTCGCCAAAAACGTCTTAAACCAAACAGCGATGTTGATAAACTACGTTGAACGAAACGCGTAAGCGCCAAGAATTTCATGGCGCTTACAATATTTGGTCGCGAGAAAATAATGCCCTATGTATGATCTAGCGCTTCATGTTTTAATTGTTTAATTAGAGGTAACTAATGGTTTAGCGTTGCAGCGAACCTAAGTTCTAATTCTCACCAAAATCTTACATCAGGGTCACGTATCCTGACGCGAGTTTAACATTTTTTACTCATCCCAAAAAGTGCACAGTGCCGCTAAAGAAGTATTCACTTCAAAAAATAATTTGTGACAAATTACACAGCGCCATCTAACTCCAAAGCGAAGCTTGTGTTTTGGGTACTAGACCACCGATAAACATACATAAATACTTTTTTTTAAATACATACTTATGATACTTAGAAGATACCCAGATCAAGACAAAGAGACAAATGTATGCACACAAATGTTTGTCCTGTGTGGGAATCGAACCCATGAGCGTGGTGTCTTAGCACTTGGTGTCAAACTAGCGTTACTAACCACTGTGCCACCGAGCTCGTCAAATATCCAAATCGGTCGAACCATTTTCAAGTTCTTGCGAGACGTTAGTCTGCAACTGATTTTATACATATATTAGCATTAATATCAAGGGTAGCGGCTTTGAATCCAGCTTATGCAAATATTTGTGTTAGTATGTATATTTGTATTTTTTTTATGTGTATTCTAAGTATGTATTTAGAAATCAATAGTTTTCAATGTGTTTGCCGGTTGTCTAATACCAATAACATAAGCTTTGCTTAGCTTGGGCCTATGTAAGAAATAGTACGAAACAAGAACTATGTGCAATAAAAGATGCTATAGTGACAAAAATTTAAAATGGAATGCTGAGATGGTTAGGACATTTGAAAAGAATGAGGGACAAAAGAGTTACGAACGAGGTGTATCGAGCAAGAGTGAATGGAGATATCTGCAGGGGCCGTGCTAGACGCACACATATAGGTAGATCAAATTGGCGATATGCTAAAAAAGGCCAAATCTAAAAACACCCAAAACCGAAGGGCATGCATGAAGACGTTCCTGAGTGTGGAAGAAACGAGAGACGTATATTTGGATCGTTGCACCTAGCATTCTGTAATTCCTGTCTACACCAATGAGAGACAGGTGTGATAATATGTATGTATGTCCACATCAGGATTCGAAGCAGTGTCTAATCGGTGGCAATAGGCTGGTTCATTATCCACTGAAATTTCGAAAGAATAAGTAACAAAAGAGTTACGAAAGAAGTATATCGGGCGAGAGTGAAGTGAGATATCGGCAGGGGCCAGCATAGATTGTGTCCTGTATGCACATATTTTTAAAGGAAAGAAAAAAGGAGGGAAAAATAAAGAAAATGGACAAAATCAAAAGCACCCAAAACCGAAGAGCATGCATGAAAAGGTTGCTGAGTGTAAATGAAGCCAGAGAGGTACTTTTGGATCGGTGCATCTGGTGTTGCATAGTCTCTGCCTACCCCAATGGGAAACAGGATGTATATGTATGGACGTATAACTTTTATTTTATTTTACTAAATATTGATAATGGTGAATGTTATATAATGAAACATTATGTGAATTAAAAAATAAATAAAACTAATAGTCAAATAAAAGTGTAATGAGAAAAGTGACCTGTATTTTGTGATATAATAATATGAATAAATTTGTTCTAAGTAACTTACTTCTTATAAAATTATTAAACAAATAGTTTCTAAGAAGCGGCTTATAGCCAAAAATCAAAAGAAATTGCTTGAGCTACATATGCACCTAGTGACTATAGTAAATACATTCATTTACTTAGGAATTAAATAAAGGAGATTTAAATTTTCAAGAACGAACAGATTCATTCATCGAATATCCCACAAGATATATAACAAAAGAATGTACCCACATAGTAAGTAGATTAAAACGTAGCGCAGTATCGGATAATGAAAGCCACATAATATATTGTAACAGTACACATTCCAATTTCACGAAAACTCGTCAAAAGACCTCGCAATGTACATACATCTTTCGGTGAACTGTGAAACGTATAGGATCGGCCAAGCTCAGCCACGTCGTTATTCAATTTACATGCAAATCGGGCGGGCGGGGAAACCGTGCCAATAGTACACTGATGTATCGCGTCAGAACGTGTCCTGTCGATGGCTCGGGGGAATCCAAGTCGCAAACTTACAGCGTTTTAACGGATTTAACCCAATCACAACTGCTTTAATTGTGAAGGTAGAGAAAACAGCGGTTACGCTGAGGATTTTGACCTTTTTATCTGTACAATACATGTATGTGAGTGTGAATACTATTTTATATTGTTGCACTGTGTAATAATGTCTTTAGTCGTGGACAATGTATATATGAATAAAGTTTCTTTTATTATTATTTATTTATTTATGATGTTTTTGCGGACAGATTACAAAAACTTAAAGGCAAATAATCAATTCTAAACATTATTAACACCCCCTGCCCCGCCGATGCTCTGACTGCTACCGGTGTGCCAAGACGAGCGGAGCTTGCCGGTGACTGGGGCCGTTTTTCGTGTCGTTTTCACGCTAAGGGGGTTTTGCCATAGTTGCCATGCTTGGCAGACGGGTTGGCAACCGCAGTAGGTTGTTAAAGTACGCCGCCGCCGTTGGGGCCACTGTTGCCCGTCACCTTGACATTTCCCTTAGTCACACTAATACACTTACGAGACAAACATAAAACCTCATTCGTTTATAACTCGGATAAAAATAATAAATAATACATAAATATAAATCTCAGAACAGATTACACAGTACCATCTAGCCCCAAATTAAGAAACCTGATACTAGATAACTGATAAAGATCATGTTTCTTTAATAAATAGATACTTATAATAAATAGATAATACCTGGTCTAAGACAAACAGACTTGTTCATGTACACAAATGATGTCTTGTACAACATAACCCGCAACCTGTCGAAACATGGCCACCGGTATCATTAAATTAGTCACCTGGAGTTATTTTTGGGATTGAATACCGCAAAATCGCTATTACTAATAACTTAACCCACAATGTAACGCGTGCAAAATATGACGCCGTGGTAGGTGTCTCGGATATTGATAGGTCACATTGGATAGGTCAGCGAAACCCCGGATTTTTAATAATATCTAAATTCTGACAGATTTATGGTGAACCTTAACATGGTATAAGAAATCCAGAGACGTTATGTTAAAGACAAGTGTGTTTTGCTTCGAAGTTATTTTATCTTCGAAGCAAAATCCACTTATATAGTCAGGAAATTCACACATTCGAGAAGAAATTACATTTCGAAAGAAGTGTGGTCTAGCCTAAGATAGGGCTGGTCTTCCTTCTGGGTTGTGTAGGTCTGACGGTAGTTGCTTCATTTTAATATCAGTATCTTCGCCAGATTTTAATATTTTATACCTCTTATTTCATCTCCTAGACGAGCTTTCTTTCACGAGCTCGGTGGCGCAGTGGTGAAACGTACTGTTATGCTACTTTGACTCCAACGCCCGTGGGTACGATTCCCACACAGAACAAATATTTGTGTGCATGAACGTGTCTGTTTGTCTTGGACTGGCTATTTTTAGAAGAGGTAGGGCGCATAAAAGCGTCCCATCTGGGGAAGTGGGGGAGGAAAATAAAAACTACGTGGAGGGTTGTTGTGTACCTGCGTGTGAGCGAGGTCACCAGTAAGACTCCTAAGGATTTGCTATGCTTCTAAGGATTTGCTATGCTTCTAAGGATTTGCTATGGGGTAGCGTCGCGCGAGTGATACTTAACCCTTCGAAACCCGTGTGGTCATATATGACCACACGGGTTTCGAAGGGTTAATATATTGCGTGCGTTCATAGGCTATGATAATCGCTTTAAATCCGGTAGTCCGCATGCTTGTATGCCTTCCGATGTTGTATAAAAAAAAAACAATCTCGAAATAAGATAATAAGATGAAATAAGAGGTAGCAAATATTTCAGGATTTTTCAGTTTTCCTTATTCTATAAATTTACAATAAGCAACCAATATTTCGCCATTTCTTTATGTAATAGTTGGCATTGGTTACTTTAATACCAAAATTTATGGGTTTGATTCCCGCACGTGACAAACATTTGTGTGCGTGAACATGTTTGTTTGTTTTGTTCTGGATATATTACATGTACATTAATATATATTTAAAAATAAATGTATGCGTAGTACGCGTGTTTACTATTTGTCTGGAACCTGTAATACATGCAAAAAAAATGTTTAGTTGGATTTCCCAGATTCCTAATAGAATTCACCAAAGTCGACGGTTGAACTGGGTCCTACCTTTGATTTAAGTTGATTTTACCAATCAAAAAAGATTAATGAAGTACCAGTAAAAATAATAAATTTTATTATTGCAAGCGCGCGATAGCAAGCGAGCAATATGTGAGGTCGACCTCCAGTTTCTCGGTATTTTGTACGCTCTACTTCTCCAAAACCAAAATAGTTTGAAACCCCCTTTTTTCGTGATCGTGTAGCCTAGATGTCGTAGTTGTGCCAGTTGAAATTTGTTTTTCAAAAAAAGAAGTTTTGTTCCAGAAAAATCGGTCCAAGAAGATTTGTCCCTACTGTGAGCAGTGCTTTTGCAGTGGTAGTACTAAATTTTCCTTTTTCCTCTTTTTTATTTTTTTTTCATCTTTTCCTTTTTGTTTTTTTAGTTTTTTAATAAATTAGTCTTTTATTAAATTATATTAAATTATATTAAATTTTGGGTTTTTAATTCTAATTTCATCAAGATGCCTCGAGGCCGTCGCAGTAATCGCAGCACTCGATATCAAAATTTTTCAGTTTATTTTTTAAAAAGTAACTTATTTTTTTAAATATTAAATTTTGAATATTCAACATTTTTTTGGTAATTTTTACTAAGTTATCTTTTTTAACTTATTTTTTTTAATTTTATTTAATTATAAAATGAAATGCCCAAGCATTTTTTAGATTGACGCACTAAGTTTCCAAGCGCGCTTGCTACACAGCTTGCTGTTACCTATTTAAAAGATAAAAAGCGCGCTTGCGTTTGCGCCGCAGGCCCTAACTTCCCTAGTTTAGTATGATAAACTGTACCATAGTATATGTACAATCAATTTATTAGCGGTAAATTATACATTTAAAATAGTGATAGCTACAAAATACTTTTGTATGAAGACCAACCGTAATATATTTGTAAATTTAACTACAAATTTTTGCATTAATTAACAAAGTTTACTAGTAAAATTGCCTACCTTTGCTTCTTTGGTAAATTCAACTAATCTTTTTTTTTCAGTGTAAATCTTCGGGAGATAAACAATCTCACCGTTCACCATGTATGTATGTAGCCTATGAACTGTTATATATATATGATGCTGTTATATTGTGGGGCAATAGAATCGTAGAAAGCTTACTTATGCAGCTAGTGTGCTAGTTCGGTCCCGTGTACTAATAAAAAAAAAATAAGTATATATTATACATAGACTTCTTAGAAAATAAACAATAGAATAATTTATTTAAATTTAATACGAAATGTTTAGGGTGGGTGACATGGGTGACACACCTGTTCTTGCAAATGTCTATAGGCTATGGTGACTGTTTACCATCAGGCAGGCCGTATGCTTGATTGCCACCTTATCGGTATAAAAAAAAACGCTAACAGAACAAAGCCCATATCCAATTTGAATTTTTCGTTTTGACGAAGTTTGTACACTGCTCGATTTATTTACCAATCTAAGAGCTTCTTGCGGTTGCAGGATATTAAGCTGCGTATGGTCGTGGAAATGGCAGGTGGTGGCGACAACTCAATGATTGTGTGGCGTGGTGGTTGTGGTGACTGGACTGGACGGGGACTACTGGAATTAATTTCGAGATTTGATTGAAATGACGCGGTTGCTGTTTAGTAGTAGTATGTTTGGTTGGTGTGCTAGTGCCAGGGGGGTTGTTAAAATCTATTTATTTATATCCTCTTTTTTAACCCCCGACGCAAAATAGGAGTGTTATAAGTTCGACGTGTGTATCTGTGTATATCATAATTAATAATAATAATTAATGATCCCGCAGGGCAGCTTGTGGCGAGCTGTTGGTGCGTAACGATACCACGGGTACCCGAGTGCTCCAGAGAGTCGATCAGGGCCTTCGTCTCCGGCGTGTCTTCGTCGGTCGGAGTGGAAAGTCAAGAAGGCCCGCAGGACTCTCAGCTCTGGCTTGCCTTCATTGACCGTCCAGAGAGGAGTCGATAGAGTATATTGCTCTAGCAGGTGATATGCTCCAGGGGTGGAAGTGTTAAAGGGCATAACGCCGCGAGTAACTTCGGAGAAAGCGCACTACACCTCTCGACACTCCTCAGTCACTCACACCGGTGTTGCCCCCGGTCGATTTTCTCTGGCATTTCGGGGATCTATCTAGTGAGTGGCGAGCCACCGCCTGCCGAAGTAACATCAGATAGGATAGTTATGGCAGGTGTCCGTCTCTCTTCTGTAATAGCCCAGTACTAATAATCCCTCCAGATCTCATTTCAATAGCCCAATTATTTCCGATACATTTGCAATAGTTCCAATACCTGCTGTGACCGGTTCGTTGGTATATCCTCCCATTGATATCCCTCAGAGCAGGTCACAGCTGGTATAACACATTACATCATTCTTTTAGAAGGGGCTTCTACGCGTTGGATTCATATCCCCGCGCACGCCTATCAAATGACCGGGATTAAAGCCCGTGAAAAAAGAGATATAATAATTATATAATAAATTAATGATAATAAAAATTAATAACTATGATTTTTTTAACCCCATTGGAGTGTGTTTATCCTAGCAACATACAAAGTATAAAAAACATAGAATAAAAAAAATTAATTTAAAATTTAAAAAACCCCCGACGCAAAACTAACCTATAAAAAGTAACAAAATAATATGTATTGACCCTTTAAGTTTAGTAAAAGAAGTAATATTGGATTTGATTAACCAAGCATCGTTGTGTCGGGGGACCGCTAAGTTAATATAATTAAATTAAAAAGTTCAACTGAAAAATGATAAAATATGAAATTTAAATAATACTATATTTAGTTAGCAGTCCCCCGACACGACGATGCTTGGATTAAAATGTTTACTTCTTTTGTTAAACTTAAAGGGTCAATACATATTATTTTGTTACTTTTTATAGGTTATTTTTGAGTCGGGGGTTTTTTAAATTTTAAACTTATTTTTTTAATAATACAATATCCAACACAACAACTCCCTAGGAGCTTACTTAATCTCAGACACTCGTAGAAACACAACAACCCCTCAGGTTACTGTTATATGGCTGCGCCCTACCTATCTCAAAAACACCCAGACAAACCGACACGTTCATACACTCACATGTTTATAGTTGTCCGTCTTGGATAATGGTAAAGGAAACATGTTTTATTGAAATCATACACCACAAAAAAGGAGAAGCTAAAGGACAAGTCTGAGTTAGATCTAGGTCAATCTCACGTCATGTTTGGGTCTGATTTGAGTTTGGTTTGGGTCCAGTTTGGATAGAGATGAATAAAGCATATTTAATTCACAAACAGATTATCTATCTGTCTATAACTTCACGCCAAATCCCTTGCGGGATAGGCAGAGGGATCCGAGCGCCACGTGACTTGATTCTTACAAATCTCACTCGCTTCTTTAACATTCATTGTCTTCTCATGCGCGCTCACCGGTTTCTAAGGCTTCAGATAGAACACGGCCAATTTTGTCATGGTAGGTAAGTCTTGGTCTGCTTCGGCTCCTAAATCTTTCCAATTTGCGTTGTATATCTGCTTCGTCATTCTTTCATCCTACATTCTTTCTGCATTTCCGAACCAATGGACATGCCTCTTCTTATTTTAACACACACACTATTCGCAGCATTCACTTGTCTTTCCACAACAGCGGTGTACTTTTTATCCCTGCTGAAAGCGTATCCAAGATATACAATCTCATCCACTTGTTCCAACATCATCAACCGTAATCCTTACATTGTTTCTTCTCTTTTAAATGCCATTATTTTTGTTTTCTTCGCATTTAACAATCTTTCAAAGTTAAAGTCAAAGTCAAAATCTTTTTATTCCGTAAAAATGGCTACATTTGTTTGGAATCGTCACAATTTTTTTCCCTACCGTGCAGTTTATGACTAGGTGAGCACTGATAAAAATACTGCCAAAAAACTCAGGCATCCCTCTTTTGGTATCCAAACAAATTTACATATTTTATTAATTACATTATAATTGGATCGACTCACTCCCAGGCATTTTTATCATTAATATAGTCAGATACTTTATAATATACTCTGCTACACAATTTGGCTTTAATAGTAGTTTTAAATTTGTTTATTGACAATTCTCTTATATTGCTGGGAAGTTTGTTATAGAACCGTATACATTGCCCCATAAAAGAATTACTTATTTTGTGGAGACGGCTTGCATGTAACACAAGATTACGCTTATATCTAGTATTTATGCTATGAGTATCACTCTTTTTACAAAATGAGTCTATGTTTTTATGGACATACAAAAGATTTTCATAGATATATTGCGATGCGACTGTTAAAATATTTATTTCTTTGAATTTTTCTCTAAGGCTCTCCCGGGGACCAAGTTTGTAGATAGCTTTCTCCATACTATCGTCTTTCATTATTGTGACCAGTGTTTGCAGTTTAAATGATGTTTCTGCTATTAATAACAATAATTAACGTTTAATGAGAAAGACGCGTTTACAATTGACAGCTTTATCGAGTACCACCTCCCATCACTCACATATAAGAAAAAGAAAACTAGATACTTGCAGACTCAACTAACTCAGCTATCAAACGTAGGTGTCCGACGTTAAACCAATGTACTTAGCTGACATTTAATTGAGCGTGGTGACGTTAAGTTGCACAGTTAAGTTACAAACGGACAGTTACTACTACCATGTGCTAATTAAAATTAAATGGGAGACTGCTTGTTAAATGTAACTTAGTGACATGATCTTGTTTATCTCTTTTCTGTTATATGTTTAAGCTGATTTATTTTGAACTTCCACAAAACTAGCTTTTCAAATCCCAAGTTATATAAACACTCAAGCATTGCTGATATTAGGTAGAGATTTTTGAAGTTATACTTCTTTAGGCGCGTTATGAAAAAATGATGAGAGTGAAATTTTAAGATGAGCGCGCGTCACTGTAACACAAAAGTAACAGGTTGAAGCTGCCCGCTAAACCGCTCATTAAGTCACGAAAAACGCTACCAACAAAATAGAAATAGAACCTCTATTTATTCAGTGTTGGGAAGCAAGCAAGCATACGGTCCACCCAATTTAAAGCGGTCACTGTAGCTGTTTACGCAATACATATATTTGGCTGCTGTTGCCTGTGAGATGGTAACGTCACTCACTCGCATGAACACAGCAACCCTCCTGGGATTTGTTATTTGGCTGCAGTTTTCCGTGAGGTAGTAACGTCACTCACTCGCATGAACACAATAACTCTTCAGGGAATTGTTATGTGGCTGCAGTTGCCTGTGAGGTGGTAATGTCACTCACTCGCATGTACACAACAACCCTTCAGGGATTTGTTATTTGGCTGCAGTTGTCTGTGAGGTAGTAACGTCACTCACTCACATGAACACAACAACCCTCCAGGGAATTGTTATTTGGCTTTATTTAATAATGCCAAAGAAGTATGACTTCTCACGCGCGTACATAAGCACACGCACCCAGTTTTCTTTTTAGATTAGTTTATTTTTATTTTAAGGTGACAGGGGCAATAATTACGTTATTATGAAGCAATTGACCAATACACTTAAAACATAATGAACATTAACTTCGCAGAAACAGCTCACATAAACATGTTGGTAACTGATAAAAATTCTTCCACAAAATGGCTGCTTTGATGCACCCTACCCGTCTTAAAAGTACTCAGACTAAGACATACAATCATACGGGCCGCCTGATGTAAAGCGGTTACCGTAGTCTATAAACGCTTGCAATACATTAATCATAATTCACACGATGTCAACTTTGCTGTCATCACAGCACCTCCTTAGGAGCTTACTGGTGACCTCACTCACTCGCAGACAAACAACAACCCTCCAGGGAGTTGTTATTTGACTGCGGTTTTCTATAGGTGGAGGTACTTCCCCAGATGAGCTGTTTTGATTCGTAGTATCTCTCTTAAAAGCACCCAGAACAAGACAAACAAACAAGTCCCTCTCTTAAAATCTAGGTAATTTAATTTAAGTACAATTTTTCGATGACAACCGAAAATTGTTAACTTTACAAAGACGCTACATCCAAATTTCATCTTATCCCTTTCAAATGCTAAGCAAAACTGATTCTTATTTTAATTAAAGCAAGCCCGACTATCCAGCTTAATGTTGCAATGGTCCATTTAGCGTGGTCAAATACGTAGACTCAACCGAACATCTTCACTAGACGACCGAAATTGAACGAGAGTTGGAATTTAAACTCATGGCTTATTAGTCACGTACTGAACGAATGGCTGAACGCAGAAATTGACATTTTTTTTTTTGTATTCAATTCTAAAGCATCAGTTCGAACTTTATTTAGTTTTTGATGTTTACATTCAGAGTTAGAATTGAAATATTAATAGGTTTTTTTTTTATACAACGGCGGGTGATATACAAGCATACGGCCCAGCTGATATAAAGCGGTCACTGTAGCCTATGAACGCTCGGAATACATTAAGTATCACTCGCGCGATACCACCTCTGCTGCTAACACGGCAACTCCTTAGGAGCTTACTAGTGACCTCACTCACACGCAGGAACAAAACAACCCTCCGGGAAGTTGTTATTTGGCTGCGGTTTTCTGTGAGGTGGTGATACCCAGACGGGCTGCATTAATGCGCCCTCTCTTAAAAACATCTAGACCAAGACAAACAGACATATTCATGCACACTAATTTTTCTCCTGTGTGGGAATCGAACCTACGAGCGACCTGATGTTAAAGTCGCGTTATTAACTGCTGCGCCATCGAGCTGGTCAAAAACTTAAAATAACTCCGAGCTAAACAGTCGTTTGTACAATGACACAGCGACAGATAAAACATATTTGACGAGCTCGGTGGCGCAGTGGGGAAACGCGTTGTTACACTACTTTGACACCAACGCTCGTGGGTTCGATTCCCACACAGTACAAACATTTGTGTGCATGAACATGTCTGTTTGTCTTGGTCTGGGTATTTTCTATGTATAATAAGTATGTATTTACAAAAAAAAAAACGTATGTTTATCAGTTGTCTAGTACCCATAACACAAGCTTCGCTTACTTTGGGGCTAGATGGCGCTGTGTAATTTGTCCGACAAAAATAAAAAAAATAAATAAATATTCACACGAAGCTACAATTCTATTGGGCCATGGAACATACGTGCCCATATGAACTTCAGATGGATTAGCAAGCTTGGTGGCGCTGTGGTGAGTAACACAGAGAACAAACATTTGTGTGCATGAACGTATCTGTTTATCTTCATCTGGATGTTTTTAAGAGAGATAGGGCGCGTAAAAGCAGCCCAACCGAGGAAGTACCTCCATCTCACAGAAATATTTCATGTATTGCACGCTTCATATCAGATGGGCCGTATGCTTGCATGCCTCCTGATGTTGTAAAAAATTATACATAGAGGATTTATATTAATTTGGAATAAAAAAGAACTTTTTTACTTATAAAATAGTAATTATTCGTAGCCCAGTGATAGCTCAGTTTACATAGAACCGACCTATTGATCAAATGGTCCCGAAGGTTCGAAGCCTAGCATGGTAATATACCGCTATATTGGTATTTTCCGATTTACGTACATATTTGTAATTATCACTTGTCTGCCGGTGAAAGAAAATAACGGAAGGAAACCCGCGCATCAAAGAAATTAATGTTGTAATAAGACGTGGACCTAACGGAAGAAAGGTTTTATTTCTCGTCTGGGTTATGGAGGTCTGGCTGCAGTTGTTCCATATAAAAATCAGTATCTTCGCCACATCCTTCGGCTTAGGTAGCGGAGCCCCCCAATCTTAAAAAGGGATTAGTAAGTGGGATAACGCTAAAAAGAAGATTCGTAGCCCATTAAGTGCTCTTAATTTAATATACTGATGCATCAATGATAGCAAACTAATAGTTATTATTCAGAACAGTACAATGTTAGATCCATTGCTACATATTCAGAAACATGCAAAAAGGCATTTAAAAAGAAATAAAAAGGATTCACATATTCATGAGAAAATAGTGTGTACTCATAGCCCAATAAACGCTTGTAATTTTAGTACACTGATACAATAATGACACTAATACGCTATTGTAAAGAACAAAACAGATTTGACATACAAGGTTAGGTCCATTATCAGTTATCTAGACTAGCGCTAACAGAAAGACAACTTGAAGGAACAATAAGAAAGTAATGGTTTATTTACGAGAAAATAGTGTACATTAAGAGCTTAACAAAGGTTTGTTATTTAGTATACCTACATTAATGGTACTAATAATACGATGCTATTCAGAACAAAGCAGATTTGACATATAAGGTTAGATCCGATACCACGTATCTAGGTACTGCAAAAATGAAAAAAAAAAATCGTTCATTTATGAGAAGATAGTGTGTATTCAGAGCCATATTGTTTATATTTTAGTACACTGTACATTAACGGTACTTATACGTTGCTGTACAGAACAAAATAGATTTGACATACAAGGTTAGATCCATTACCACTTATCTAGGTACAGGCAGAAAGATATTTCTAAAGAATAATAAGAAATAACTCATTTATGAGAAAATTGAGGGCTTGTAACTTAATACACTGATACACTATGCTACTAATAGTTTGTTATTCAGTACTAAGGAAGTGTGATATACTACTATAGATCAATTATTACTTACATAAAAACATTTTGATACTAGAATAAGAATAAACTAATTTAGTTATAAGAATAATTATCCAACAAGAACCTGTAATTTAGTACACTGATCTATTAATGATACTAATAGTTTGCAATTCAAAACAAAACAGACTATCCCTTGCAGAGGCGGCTCTAGCCCATGTAGCGCCCGGGTGCAATTGTTACCCTAGCGCCCTCTGCGGTCCATACGCTGGTAAAAACTATTTTTGGGACGGAAGGAGTAAAAAAAATTACAAAACAAGTTATGGTTACTTCAAAAATGTTTAATTTATAAACTTTATTACAGGCACAAATGTATTGGATGACTGAAATATTGTTATTCTGATGACTTAAATATTATTACAAAAAAGTTACCTACCTACTTTCCGAGCTTTTGCATTAGCAAAATCCTTAATTATGTCACTGATTGTCACTGACATCAATTTTGATTACATAACGATTTTGTCAATCCACTTTGCGACAATGTTGATCTCTTTAATAATCAATATTCAATACAATTACAAATAGGTTTTTAATATTTTTGTATATATGTATGTAAATCTTCACGCCAGGTCCCTTGCGGGGTAGGCAGAGAGAACCGAGCGCCATAAGATTTAATATTTTTAGTTTAGAAAATTGATCTTTCGCTGTATGGTATGCTACTGTAACTGGCAATGTGAGGTAAATCCTAACTGCTGTCTATTGATGACAAATCAATCCTGATTGACACTGAACTTAAATTATTTGTAAACAAATAGGTACTTTAAAATATCCAACAGTGTACAGTAGTGGATGGAATCATCAATGAACATCAGTAATAAGTAAAAAAAACATAATTACAAAAAAGTTACTTTTCGTGCTTTTGCATTAGCAAAATCCTTAATTATGTCACTGACATCAATTTTGATTTCGTGTTCAATACTTAATAAAGATAAATTTGTCAATCGACTTTGCGACAAGGTTGATCTAAGATAGTTTTTAATTATTTTTAGTTTAGAAAATGAGCTTTCGCTGTGTGCTACTGTCACCGGTAATGTAAGGTAAATCCTAAGTGCTGTGGATAGATTTGGGAACACTGAAATTAGATTATTTGCAAACAAATACTTTAAAATATCCAACGGTGTAGTGGAATCATCAATGAACACCGGTAATAATTCGATTTCATTGAAGAGCTCTACCTTATCCACATCTGAAGAGCCAGCATGGCACAGTTTACTTTCTAAATTAGCACAATGTGTTTTTTTTGTCTAAATCGAAATTGTTCCACTGTTTTATTTTTTGAAGAAATGAAAATATTATGTTATTTTGATTTAAAAGTTCGAACCGTTCGTCGATCTTACTAATTGCGGTATCTAGTAGGTAGTAGTAAAAATTTACTTTAAATTGTGTTACCACGTCTGTTATTGGCTCATCCTCCGCCTCATAATCATACAACCTCCTACGAACGCGAGGGCGGGCAGGTGCGGAAAATTCGGCTGTTGCGTCTACTTCTTCCGCTACTATTTTTGCGCTATTAAGAAATTCCTCAAAAGTAGAATCATTACGAAATTCAGACAAACTTTTTTTACATGATCAATCATTTTCACCGCTTCCGACAATGCGACGTCTGACTTTTGATGAGCCTTGCTAACTATATTTATCTTGCTTAAAATTTCAAACCAAATAAGCAGAGAGCAAATAAATTTAAACGACTTAATTTTTGCCAGTAATGAATATGCCATATTTCTTGAATCCGCATCTTTGCTACTATCGGAATATATAGTAAACAAGGCATCATACACTTTCCCAAGATTAAAACGTAGAGCTTTTACCGCTTCTACTCTGCTCTCCCATCGAGTATTTGACAGTGGTTTTAGACTTAAAGTCGGCACTTCTTTGGCAAGTATTTGCCAACGTGCTGTTGACGCAGAAAAAAAGACATAAATTTCTTGCACAATTGAAAAGAAATTAACAATTTCTAATTAACTTTTCACATAGTACAAATATTTGTCATTCACTACCAAATTTAGGCTGTGTGCCGCACAAGGTACATAAAATGCGCGCGGGTTTAAGTCTATAATGCGTTTTTGAAGACCTATATTTTTCCCTTTCATGTTTGCACCATTATCGTAACCTTGACCGCGCATATCTTGTACATCAATTTCGTTTGAGGTTAAAAAACGTAACAAAAAATCAGTTAAGCCCTGACCAGTAGTATTTGTAATAGGAAAAAAACCCAGAAAGTGTTCTTTTATTTCAGCTTTGTTATTTTTAACATTTAAGAGGACGTACCGTACGACAACCGATATTTGTTCTTCGTGTGCAATATTTGGAGTGCAATCTAAAATAATTGAAAAATATTTGGATTGTTTCAATTCCGAAATAATAGTTTTTTTTATTCTTTCTCCTAATAATTGTATAATTTCATTCTGAATATTATGGCCAAGATGATGAATGAGTCAGGCGTGACTCAGATTTTTGAATAAGGGCAATGTGTTCTTCAAGTACATTATCGAAATTAGAGGTATATTCAACCAGCTTTAAAAAATTACCATTATCAGAATCGTATATTTTTTCAGACTTTCCGCGTAAAGCCAGACATTGTCTAGCTAAAAAATTTATTATTTTGATTATTCATTCTAGTACTGCCACCCAACGTTTTTTTTCCCGTTCAATTACAACCTGGTTCAAGAAATCTACAGACTTTTCTTTTAAAATAACATTTTTTAATGTAATTTGTTCTTTAACACATCTTAGGTGAACAGCGCTCTTTTCATGGCGTTCTAAAGCTATAGATAAATGCTGCCAATCTTTGTAACCTATGTTACCATCGAAAGGAGTGCTATCAGCATGGAAAAGTTTACAATAAAAACAATAAACTGAATCATTCGATTTAGAGTAAACCAGTCAGTTTCTTAAAATGGTTTCATTATTTAACAATTTTTTAGTATAATAAACATTAGAAAAAGATCTCTTCGAACTATTCATAGGATAGGAACTTTGTTTTAGCTGTACTGGTCCACGCTCAATCAAAAATATCCTGTTTGTCCGATAACAAATGTGGCCATAACCAGAGATCATTCATTACATCTTCTCGAAGTATAATTTCTAGGGACGTTTCGGCACAAGAGGGTACTTCGTCTTCTTCAACTACCGATGACAAAGCTAGCAGCGGCGTTGAAGAGACAACTTCTGTTGTTGAATTACCCTGGTTTTCAGATGTCACCAGATGTTCGTCTGAGGATGGACCGAGTTCATCAGATCTAATAATAAATTTTTCGATAGAACTTGTATTCTTTTTAAGAGATTCTTCCTTCTCCAATTTTCTTTTTCGATTCTGTGCACCAGAGAGTTTCCTTTTTCTATCGACATCAGACATCTAAAATGAAAAATAACATAATTTATTATTATTTGGGTAGGTAGGTACCTAGGTAATCGGTTTTAGTGTGTAAAGTGGTTCATCATCACCTAGCGATACTGCTTATGTCGAAAGCGTTTATTTAAAGCCTGCGGTCCTGTGATAACCGCTACACATCAGGTGGGCCGTATGCTTGTTTGCCACTCGGCGTTGTGTAAAAAAAAGTATATTTTTATAGGCACCTAAAAGTAGGTAGGTAGATACTATTGACGTAAATAAATATAGCTTAATGTTAATTCTGAATAAGTAATATTGCTCGTAAATGGTGAAAGAATTATCAAAATCGTTTCAGTAGTTTTGGAGTTTGCCCATAAAAAATAATAATATAAATCCGCCACATTTGAACCCGCGACCCCTAGCTTCGTTCGTAGTACGGAGCGTGCGTGAACCGCTCGGCCACTCGGTCGAGGAGGTAGCACAGTCGGCATCACATAGACCCAAATTCTCAAAATATCCCAATTTATATTAATCTTTATGGGTTTGAAATTAAGTTGAAATTCAGTTGCATAAATTAATTATGGATAATGATAAGACAATCAGTTATTAAATTCCATATAACCCACAACACTCTGTGACACAAACATAAAGCCACATATATTAAAACCTCGTTGGTCAGAAGTTACAAATTACATTACAAGTACATACTACTCATACTAGTATAGTAGAACATAATTTCACTTTAACTTACCGTTTGTTCCGCACTGACCACTGCACTAGGATAAATTGATGAAAAATTGGAAGTACCTAAATTACGTATATCATCACTCACTATCACTCGCTCACTATAATGTATTGTTATTTTCAGACTTTAATTTCGGTAGCTAGTTTTTGACGAGCTCTGACCCTGGTGAAAGTCGCAATAACAATAGGTGTGACAAATCAAATTTACCTTTTTATACCATTTTAATCAAAAGAAAAGCCGATGTAGCAGAGCGGTAGAGTGCAAAGTGCAGCACGCGTTTGCACATGCCTTTGAGAATTGCCGCGTCCGCCCATGTATGCCAATTTGAACTTCATTTTATAAATTATTAAGATTGTAAACAACCGAATTCGCAATGATTGTCGGCGTGCTTTCAAACGAATCAAAACAGGTGCCGGCGGCGGGCGGCACGCACCTTTGGTAATGTGACCGACATTCACTGCCACACAATTATAATCTATAAAGTATCTGCTTTAAGGTTTATTTTATGTTGAAACAAAAGTTGCTATTTTTTTTTCTAAGCAAACCGGAGTTCTTTTTACATGGGGTTGATTGAGTTATAACGCCCGGCGTCATAACATGGGCGCCGTGAAAATGCCGTGCCCGCCGGCGCTCTGCACCGCCGGACACGGTAAGGGCGCCGCCCGCGGCGCCCTTACCTTTTACATGGGGTTGATTGAGTTATAACCTTTTACATGGGGTTGATTGAGTTATAACCTTTTACATGGGGTTGATTGAGTTACTTTTTACATGGGGTTGATTGAGTTATAACGCCCGGCGTCATAACATGGGCGCCGTGAAAATGCCGTGCCCGCCGACGCTCTGCACCGCCGGACACGGTAAGGGCGCCGCCCGCGGCGCCCCCTACATCGCTGCGCCCGTGTGCACCGCACACCCTGCACACTAGGTAAAGCCGCCTCTGATCCCTTGTCAGAGCACATGTATGTCGATTCCTGATGTTGTCGATAGAAGGCATTCGTTAAGTTTAATCATTGGTCTTCGGGCGAGATGGGTACACTGTCCACCAACACGCAGTGCGTGATGGAGTATGCTCTAAAAGTCTAAACCCATTCGGTTCAAGGGAAACCTGTATCTTTGCACTGCGATGAGTAAATAGTTGGTGTAATGTGTATATGAGAAATTGAATGAACACATATTCATTTAGTGTGAGTAGGACTCGAGGACGAGCTTGGTGGCGCAGTGTTCAGTAACCCTACTTTCGATTCCCACATAGTACAAATATTTATGTGCATCAACAGCAGAGGTAAGGAGCATCAAAGCCTCACAAAAAATAGCAGACAAATAGAACTCTATGGAGGGTTGTTGTTTTCCTGTGAGTGAGGGAGGTTACCAGTAAGCTCCATAGGAGTAGCTGTGTTTATTTATTTTATTAAGGTACACATTACACCAACAGATTACATGATAACATTCAAAATAATTTGTTCCAATCTGGGGCCAGCATGCCATCCAACTACAGGTGATCACAACAGATTCATACAACAAAAAAAAATTGGTATAAAATAACTAAATTGTTAGCAGCAGAGGTGGTGTCGCCCGAGTGATACTTAACGTATTGCAGGCGTTCATAGGCTATGGTGACCAATTTACATAAGAATGCGGCCCGGCGTTGCATAAAACAAATAACAGTAGGTTTGGCTTGAAGATAGTCATAGATAGATTGATTGCTATTATGAACTTATATGTTACAGATTTCTACATATCATTGAGAGACAAAAAGAACTTGCCTTCTAATCAGTGTGGATGAGAAGCTGATTAGATCGAAAGTAAAAAAAAAATTATTATCGCTATGGAGATCCCATTATTTGCCATGAAATTAACCGTACTACCTATATAAAAAATATCTACAGACTATATAGAATACTTGAAGAGATATAGGACGCTATAACGGTATGACAGACGGATACTGCAGTGATAGCACAGTAAATAAATATCAGTGTTTAGCCGACAAGTTATGATTCAAATCCTGATGTGGGCACAAATAATTTGATTTATATACACGTTTATAATGATCACTATGGAAAACATTGCGAGAAAATTCGCACGTCCAAGAAATTGAAATTCTAAAAGAGAATCTAATTATAAAAATAAAATTCTAAGAGAGATCTGATTTTCCCTCTGGGTTATGGAGGTCTGACAGCAGTCGCTCCATATCAACATAAGTATCTTAGCCAAATCTTTAGTCCTAGGTCACCTAAATATTTAGCGAACCTTGACGAGTGGACGGACAGTCAGCTTTAGTAATAGGATCCTATCGGTATCCTATGGCTACGGAACCCTAAAAGCGAGATCAATGCATTGTTTTGCAACCGACAGGTCCCTGGTTCGATTCCTGGAGGGTGCATGTACCACTACACTACAATGCCGGCTTCGGTCTTGTTAATTAGTCAACTGCTCATGGTGAGCAGGTGAGATTGGCCCTAACTATGATAGTGAGCTACTTAGGTATACATCTTTTTTAAAGTAAAGTAAGAACCAGCAGATCACCATTGAACACAAGGTGGACTTCCAGTCGGTATACAAGAAGTTAAAAGGGCGCGAGGTAACCTTTGAGTTCCCAGAACCCTACTTGTAAATAGACTATGACTTTACGATAAAACTAAAAAAAAACATTGTATAGATAAAGTATATGAACTTGTAGACCATATTCGCAATGATGAGGTTAGAAGCAGGGTTGGTCTGAAAGAGAGCGTAGGTGTTAAAATAAGAAGACGCATGCTCCGTTGGTTCGGCGGACATTTAGAAAAAATGCGGGACGAAAGAATGACGAAACAGATGTACAATGCAAAAGTGGAAGGATGTAGGAGCCGAGGAAGACCGAGACTAACCTACCATGACCAAATTGGTCGTGTTTTATCAGAAGGCGATATCAGGAGCCCCAGGAACCGGCGAGCGTGCATGAAAAGAGCTATGAATGCCACAGAAGCGAGTGAAGTATGTAAGGACCGCGTCTTATGACGCTCGGTCCTCTCTGCCTACCCCGCAAGGGACCTGGCGTGAAGATATACATACATACTTATGATTATCATATATAGATAAAATATATGAACTTTATATTTATTACATATATACACGAGATAATTAAATCTTACAATAACCCACACTACAAATACGAGAGAATACCTACTTCAAAGTAGATACATCGTTGGATTAAATAAGATCTTACACAATTAAGCAAAACTTTTTCAATGTCGCGAATCAAGAGTAGACTTTAGTAGTTTACAATAAATAGAGTTGAAAATGCAATGAAGCTAATCCAGAGTGGCCAGTTACGTTTGTAAGGGCCTAGGATAATATAGCCTTTGTGAGTAAACAATTAATCAACTTATGACGAAGGTGTTGTGATGTTACAAAGGGTTGCGTTAATCATTATGCCGCTGATATACCCTTAGGACACTCGAGTGATGTGTTCATGATGAAGATTGAAAGATAGATACAATTTTTAAAGCTAGGTGATATACTCATACATAAGGTTACAGTCGATTTTGCATTCGTTTCTCTACCTTTATTATATGTTATCAGCAATCTGTATGATCAGGTCTTCTTCTGTTTTTTTTATACTGCGTCGGGAGGCATACAAGCATACGGCCCGCCTGATATAAAGCGGGTACCGTACCCTATTAACGCTTGCGATATATTAAGTATCACTCGCGGGATGCTTCTTTTGCTGCTTACACAGCATCTCCTTAGGAGCTTACTGGTGACCTCACTCACACTCAAGAACACAACAACCCTCTAGGGAGTTGTTATTTATCTGCGGTTTTCTGTGAGGTGGAGGTACTTCCCCAGACGGGGATATGCTTTGATACGCCCTACCTCTTTTAAAACATCCAGACCAAGACAAACATACATGTTCATGTACACAAATGTTTGCCTTGTGTGAGAATCGAAGCCACGAGCGTTAGTGTCAAAGTCGCGTCATTCACGACTGAGCCACCGAGCTCGTCATAGCGTTTCCTAATACCTTAGTATTTGGCGAAGATACTGCTTTTTACATGGAGCGCCTGCCACCAGACTACCACCCAGAGGGAAAACCAGACCATTCTTAAGGTTAGGTCACACGTCTTTCTAAATATAATTTCGTGTACTAGCGGGTTTCTTCACGTTGTTTTCCATCACCGCCGAGTATCTGGGTATTCAGGCATTGTATACAAATATGCAATTTATAGAATGAATATCATCGTCAATTCAATCCGTCTTCGTCCGCTGCTGAACATAGGCCTGCCCTCTAGAGTGCCATGCGTCTCTTGTGGTTGCCGCTCTATCTAGTGAGGGATCGTTCTATAGAGGCATCGCGCGAGTGATAGTAAATGTATTACAAACGTTCATAGACTACGGTGACCGCTTTACATCAGGTTGGTTGTATGCTTATATGCCTTCCGACATTGTATATAAAAAAGGCAGAGAAAACCGAGCGTCACATACTAAACGTCGTTACACATATAAATATAAAATAAATAAATAAATATAAATATTGTCGGACAAATTACACAGCGCCATCTAGCCCCAAAGTAAGCGAAGCTTGTGCTATGGGTACTAGACAACTGATAAACACACGTAAATACATTTTCTTTTGTAAATACATACTTATTATACATAGAAAATACCCAGACCAAGACAAACAGACATGTTCATGCACACAAATGTTTGTATTGTGTGGGAATCGAACCCAAGAGCGTTGGTGTCAAAGTAGCGTAACACCGCGTTTCACCACTGCGCCACCGAGCTCGACGAAATACAAGATATGTTTCAAAAAACATAAATATGGTTCTTCTGTGTCAGTATTGAGCGTTTTTTTGGAATTGGTCTTGAATTCAGCGTTGTTAATGAAAACAAAATGAGGGCGCGTCTTAGCTTTATCTTTATATTAACACAATTCGCTCACTTCTTTTACATTCCTAACTTCTTTCATGCACGCTAGCCGCTTCTGCCATCATCTTCTGATAAGTCTGTACATAAATAAACCGTTGCACCAAAAATACCTCCATCCCCTGGTTCGGGAACTACTCAACCATGTTCCCATTCTAACTTGTAATTTGTTGAGAAACGCAATTATACGCGGAGCTGACGGCTAATAGCAGAGAGGCGGCATTCGGCTAGAACACGACATAACTCCGAAGTTACCTCGCTAAGATGTTTTGTTAGAAAATAATTTTGTTTTACTGGTGTAAGGGATAAATTATGGAACATATAACATGTATATGCCTCTAATAATGCAAGCATTCACTAAGAATGCGAATACAATGACACTTCATTGTTTAAAATCGTTCAAGTCGTTTAGGCTACAGGAAGTGACAATAGAACGGATATACATACACGCAAAGAAGGGTAGAGATTTGATACATGTTACCGAACTTACCGATTACTTGATGAAGTCTAACGATTTGGTGAACATACTGATGTGGATATGGAGCGACTACCATCACACCGTATCATATTGGCCACACCAGAGGGAAAACTAGACCTTTCTTAGGTTTCGGTCACATGCCTTTTAAAATATAATTTCTTGGTCGTGCGAGTTTTCTTACAATGTTTATGATCACTGCCAAGCAAGTCATAATTACAAGTATGTACATAAAATCGAAAATACGAATTTAGTGGTAAACACTGCGTTTCGAACCACTCGATTAATAGGTTATTACTGGTCATAAATTACAGTTGAACATACGTACAGGGACATTTTTCATAAATGTAACAAACTTCTTTTGTAAAAATATCTTTTTCATCATTTCCGGGGTCATTATGGGCAAAACTAAGGAGAGATGTGAGGAATAGAATAGGCGTTTCCACTATAACAGCTAATTGGTTTTCACAGCTTGGATCCTGCCAAGGTTTTCTGACATGACCATAGTATAAAGTTCCTCAAAAAACCTCAGGAATCATTCTGAGTTTTTTAAGTTCGCTGGTCTGAGTTCATAAAAAGCATATTTTTTTTCACGGCTAGTTTTTTAATATGTTTAAGTGAGAGGAACGAAATTATGCAAAGAACTCTGTACGTTACGCTAAAACTTGATGTAATTATACGTATAATTCAAATAGAAAACAAGAAACGTCGCCATTTCCAGTTAGATAATCGCACCACGTCTCTACGTCACTGCCATGTGTAACCTCCATAGATAACTTGTTGGACAGGTGGCATAACGCTCTTGGATACTGGGTAATGCCGAACACGAATACTGTAAGTACCCTTGAGTACTGCTATTAGGTGTAATTCGTTGCACCTGTCTAATAATTAAGTCAGTGAGAAATTAGCATCGGACTCCATCTAAATAGGCGATTATACAGGCTGAATTTTGCGAATAATCCATAGTCTAATCTAAAGATGCAAAAATAGCTAAAACTATATTATTTAATTCTAAAACTAGATGATGAAATAAATCGGAAGTGTCTCCCGATTCGATTTAAAAGTGGATATAGAGTTGGTTGTATTTTTTTAATAACTCTCATCATACCATACGAAACTGTCATTAATGATGATGAATTCTGGGTTGTTATGACACGATAAACAAAGGATGTCATTTTCAGGGATTCTATCCCATCTAGGTAAAGAGGAACCGTTATTGGATCAAAATGATCCTATGCGTGTGTCTCTTTTTAATCCCCGATGGAAGAAAGAGGTGTTATAAGTTTGACCGCTATGTGTGTGTGTGTCTGTCTACGGTATCCTAGCGTTCGTAGCTCTTAAACGAATGTACCGATTTGGATGTGGTTTTCCTTATTTGAAAGTAGGTTTTCAGCAGGTGGTTCTTAGATGTGTTTTGTCAAAATCGGTCAGTCGTTTCAAGGTCATCAGGTATTTTGTTACACTGAAAAAACTAGGTTCCGTTCTTCATTAAATATTATCAGGAATAACGATTCTTAATTGTGATACTTAAATAATGTCAATTTCACGAAAATATGTCGATTTATACCAACAGATTTACATTACGCAACGATTGTAGTTCATGATGCATCATGATGCTTCCTCAGAATCCTTAGACCTGTCTTTTTTCACTTCCTTACCATTATTTTAAAGGGAAGCATGATTTTCTGTTAGGAATTTATTGATATTAAGTTCGAACCTTGTACTGAAAAACATAAATGAAAGTAACGCTAATTTTGCACGATCGTTTATGAAAATTGTAATTCCATCACATTATCGTATAAGTAATCACGATTGTTTAAAGGTAACTTAATGAGAATACAACTCTCCATTACTTTATTTTCATCGTGACATAAAACTAGAAAATTATTGGGAATATTCCAATATTTCATAAATCTTCCTAAAATATAATCATACTTTCCCGTAGAAATAACGTTCCTTTAGCTTGATAGCGTATCGTGTTGTTCATGACATTTCATCGGTAGTATAACGATTTTATATTGGAACATCATATAAAATCGTCATCCTTGACTAAGAAATTTCAGTTTGTAATGGTATTTTGACATGATTCATAATATTTTGTTAGTACTTAACGAAGAAGTATCATGACCGTCATGACGTTTCATTATAACAGAACCAAAAAGTACCGTGATCGTTACGACACTTCGCCGGGAAGGGAATAACCTGTCTGTATTAGCAAAACACTTAGTGTTGCCGAATTAAAAAGATATTTTAGGTAATGGGTAATTTTCAAAATCTTTAGGGTACTTTTTGTTTACTTTGCCTAGGACTATGAAACGTAAGAAGCAAGGTCTTACGGCACAAGAAGTCCGAAAATTGTTACTGTCTTTCTAGTTGTACATATATGAAATAAATAAGTAGGTACTTTTTTTGCGATTTTGGAGCACCATCCGTGATTATATATTTCAATAGATCTACATCTATTCTAATCTAATGTCGGTCTAATGTCGCGTTACAAGTGTATAGCTTGATGTGGTCTTGAGTATACGTGGTATGGAAGTTGGAATCCTCGATACGCTCTAGACTGACTTCCCGTGGAATAAGAAAACGCCACCATTCCCGTAGGAATTTCGAGATACCAAGTATCTCAGTTTTTAAGTTAGACAATAAGCAGAAACAACTGCATCAAAATCTCTCCAGTAGTTTTAACGTGATGCCCGAACAAACAGAAAAACAGATAAAAAATTAAAAAAAGGAAATATTTTTGGGCTCAGTTACGGTGTCAGTTGCCAGTATCCTATCCCACATATTTTTTCTGGAGTATCTATCTTCAGTATACAGACACAGCTCATTTACGGCTTTAGAATAGGATCGCCATTAAGAAGACACGGCCATACTATGTTCCCGTGGGAATTCCGGGATAAAAATATCTTATTTTGGCTCAGTTATGTCCCAGTATCTTATCGCACCTATTTCTTCTGGAATATCTCTAAGGTACAGATACGGCTCTTTTACAATTTTATAATAGTATCTAGATTGATAGATAGGTATATAAGAGAAAAACAATTCATTGTTGTACATAATATTTATAGCATTACTAGTGAGTAGTACATAAACGCGACTTTTTTAAATATTGACAAAAAGGGGCTAAAAAGTATCCGCTAGTCCAGGACATGAAATACTTCTACCCGTAACATCAGATTTCAGTCGCCTAAGCGTGGTTGAGAAAATAAATAAACAAATATGCACTTCACATTTATAATATTACTAGTGACCGCCCGCGCCTTCGCCCGCGTTTAATGTGGGTTCATGCTTTATTTATGCTATTAATTTTTTCATTCATTCAGTAATTTAGGCGTGATTGTGTAACTAATTAACTTTCACATTAATAATATTAGTAGTAGGTAGGAAGTTTTTGTAGAATTAAAGATCTTTTTACTGTTCATATTGTTACTTTATTTTGTTTTTTTTGAAGTGATAACTTCTTATGGGAGGGTAAAACGTAACGCGTTACGTAACGAGGCGCTTAAACTAATCCGCTGCCGTATGCGTGGCTTCCCTTTCTCTCACGCATGCGGCAGCGGATTAGTTTAAGTTATCACTTCTGTCGGGCGTCCCGAGACGCATATTTTTTTTTATTTTTAATACCTAATGTACCTACCTAATTCTTCATTGGTTTAAAAAATTAAAGTGCTTCTTTATATAGATATACTCGTATACTTAATGTTTTATTATTTTAGGCAAATGCATTTTCAATGCCCTTTGAAGGTTACGAAAAGGATAATGTGAACAAATTTTTGAAGAGATTTTGAATAACTTAATGGGGAACTTTACGCAGCCATCTGGCAACATTGAGTGCCATGCCATTTTGTTATATTTTTTTTTTTTTGTGAATTGAAGTCTACATCTACATTACATCCATGATCCAAGAAAACAGTAGGCGTAGTATATTATTATACCATGATTACATCTATCTACTTGGTAAGTACTTAAGTATCAATGGTGTTTAGCTAAAATGCTAAAAAAATATGGATTCCTTTATACGGTTTAAGATTCTTTATTTCTCATATGAATATTGGTGTTGGTAAAAGATAACATTTTGTGTTTGTTTTTAGGTTCATCTTACTTAAGAGACATGTGGCAGAATTCTAACCTGTATCAATCAGAATCACCCGGTACTTAGCTACAACAAGAATACGTATCTAACACCAGGTGGATCAGTATACTACAGATTTGATAATGAAATGGGTATTGCTAGATTATGTTTCTGCATTTGCGCGTAGGTAAGTTTATTTTCTTCTATTCAGTCAGTATTCAATAGGTAACCCAGTGTTGCTTTTACTAACTAAAAGTGTTTTTACTAAAACTATAGATTGCTGGGTAAAATTGTCTGTTTTATAACATTGTACTACCTAATTTCAGTAAAATAAGTGAGTGCCTGAGGTTGCATGATGCTGACTGATGGTGGCAGAAGAGAGAAGGATGCAAAGGTGGTGATTAATCATTTATCCCATTGATAATGAGAGTCAAAAATCACATTGCAGGTGTAAGCTTAACGGATTGATAGTGTCTGCTGTGTGTGCCTATTGGGATTGTGTGTTTGCATCATTTGTATGTTGAGGTCCTTGATTATTCTTAGCTAGTATAGGTAGGATTATAGTAGCCCGAAAAATTTCGTAGTTAATTTACAATTGCTCGGTTTTTGTCATTCGCCTCAATTTCATACAATATCATGGACAGGTTTCCATTAAGTTGACAATTGCTATACACAAATAAATGGTAATGCTCCAATAGAATAATAATTTAAATTGGACATTAATATTGTATGAAACAAAGACAAAAAACCATGCAATAATAATTAATTCAACTAGAGAAATTATAATTTCACAGGTTTGACTAATTACCTACATACATAAACACATATATATATATATATACATAGTTCACAACCATAATTTATAGTGGTCAGAGAGGCACAAACTCTAACTAAAATCGTCTTATGGGCTTTCTAAGTATTATTTAATGAACTAAACCAAAATTTGTTGCATATTTTAGAAGCACGAATTGATATAACAACACTCCAATGGCTTGGGGAAAGTGAAATTGCTTTGCTAATTGGTCCGATTGGCGACTGGTTGCGGCTAAAAGCAAATTATTCTTATGGCGTCAAGAGATAAGCAATGCATATACCCAGAGGACCACGGCTTCAAATTCAACAAAGAAAATTAATGAACCAGCTGCAGCAAAAGTAGCCACAACCAAAGATGTTACCATAAAGAAAGCAATCCAAGAGTTTTTTGTAATGATGGTATTGGTGGATGTAATGATGATAATGATGGATGTAATTGATGGTAAGCATCTACACTTTTTAAGTTCTTCGTTCTTTCCACACTGCATATTTGATTTTTTGGTTAGGTATGTTAGTTTGCTTTATGCCATCTGTGAAGATGAACTTACTTTCACATAGTCCTGGTGGAGTATAAATTAATCTCTGAAAAGGGTTTGATAAAGAGGAAGGCGTATTTAAAAAAAAATACATGATGTCCATTATTTAAAAGATTTGACAGCTACAGAAAGAAACCGACTATGTTTGAGTTGTGCAGAACAATTTTTTGCTGTTTAAAGCATAATGAAATATTTCAATTTGTTACAGAAAACCACGAGGCAACAGAAATCAGTGCCAGTCTTCTTCTGCTGCCGTTTATTATTAATATTCCCCTAGTAAAGAAAAAAGGAGCCTGGAAACCATCTCATACTGAATTTAGGGACGGCTTTATCCTTTATGCACTCAGTTCCTGTGACGTGCTGCCCAAATTAGCTGAGCGTCGCGAAAAGTTATTAAGAAATAGCACTACATTCCAACAATACAATTCGTATTGGTAAAATATAATATATAATTTTGGTATAAACTTGGTCATAAATTTTATATGTAAATAAAAGTAATCTTGATTGAAAATCTGATGTTGGATACCTGAACCTTGCTAGTTGTACTTTGCACTTGTACTGAGTAATTTTATGTTCGGATTTTGGAGATACTTGAATTTGTCTTGTGTTGTGTATAACTTTGAATTCAGTTCTCCAATTTTACGTTCTTGAGGAACCAATTGTTGTATTAGTCTAGAATTTATTTTATTCTCTATTTTGTTTGGCTTACTTATAATTTGAATACTAGATGGGCAAGCTAGCAATAATTTAAAATATTACCTAAGTATTTTGTTTTAAGTAAGCTTTTCACTAACTGGCTAGTGTTTATTTTTTTTTTGTTTGGTAACAATTTACTGTATTACGTGACCTTGCTTCCTACTGCTTATTGATTTTGGAAATATGATTTTACCATTTTGTTTGAGTATTTTGTGTTATTCTATGCTCAGAAGAATCACTGACATTATTTTGTTCTTAGGTTATTACATTGCTGATGGTTATGCCTTTGGCTTATAATTTTTATATTCACTTGCTATAAATGGGTTGGCTTGTCAGTGATTATTCACTCAAATTGAATTTTATACTAAATGTTGCAATTGTTGTCTCTTGCTAGTTAAGAATCTGGTTCACCTGTTTCAACCTTAATGTTTGGATTGAACTTCCAATGACATTTGTTTGCTTGGCCATTGTATTGTTTTGTTAACTTACTCTAAAGTTCTTTTAAAATTGTAATTGAAACTGTCTATCGCAGGTAGATTATAAATAATATGCCTAGGCTGATAACAAACGTCCTAGGCAGACTGTAAAGCTCATTCAAAATTTAGGTTGTGTTATTATTCCAAATTAAATTTAAAAGCGTCAATGAGGGCAACCGTTTTTGTGCTCACCAGTTGGCGCCACTATCGACTAAGATTCTGAAATAGCTGTCAAAGTTTGTTATCGCGGGCGTGAAAACAAAGTTTATACCTATTTAAATCATATGTAGTACCGTAAAAATATCGAGCATGCCGCAGTGCTGCGCAGTCCCGTTTTGCTCGGAGAAAAAAGAGGACATAAATTTCCGAAAGGTAAAACTGTCACAAACCCGACATGTGACCTGTAATTCATATTTGCCATAATTAACCTCAGGTTTTGCAAAATATTCATTACATTATTCTAATTAGAAATAAACCCGCGTAATCCACTCACAAACGATGACATTTCGGACACCTCTCGCTACTCTAGCGCCGAACTCACACACATACGCACAATAATGCCTAGCGTGCTCGCCTGCAATCGAATTTTTAAATCCCCATTTTACGATCTGCCTAGGACGCATATAATATAAATTACAATCAACCTACAATTTACAATATGCCTAGCAATTTACCATGTCTAGGTACACACTAATAATATAGTTGTTTTATAGACGTTAACCCAATGTTTTTCCCACACTGTAATCTAATTTAAGTACCTACCACTTTTTAATAAAGTAAGTAAATTAAATAGCTTTTTATTGATCACGTAAAATTCAAATAAATGTATGTGTCAGTGATATTTTATAAGGATGTATAATTTAATTGTTTTAAATATTGTCGATATTTTACCGTTAATTTTGCATGCTATCATGACGTTTGCCCGATACTTTACTGCACTTCCAGGGCTTCTGCAGGATACAGGGAGTAACTTGATCACCGCAAAAATTTCAATAGTTCAGACCATCGAACAATTTTCACTATGGGCCAACTCTGAAATTGCGAAAATAAATTAGTTGCCTCAAACATTTCGATTTTTCACGATTTAGAGCTGGTCCCATAGTGAACGTTTGTTGGTCTGAACAACCTCCTGAAATTTTTGTGGTGATCATATTACTCCCTGTATACTGCAGAATCATCTGGAAGTCCTATAAAGTGTCGGCAAAACGTCATGATAGCATGCAAAATTAACGGTAAAATATCGATTATACATCCTTAAATTACTGACACAGTGTCATTACGACACGTAAAATTATTGGATAGGTACCGTAAATATACCAAGACAGAACAAGGATCTATCATTACAGTACTGGCAGAATATCATATCATCACGAAAAATTATTGGTAAGATACTGTAAATATAACAAGATAGACCAAGACTCTATCCAAAAATTAAAGACCCAATGTCATGACATCACGTAAAATTATTAGCTAGGTACCACAAATATTTCTGGACGGAGCAAGGATCTATCATTACAGTACTGGCACAATGTCATAACATCATGCAATATTATTGGGAAGATACCGTAAATATAGCAAGACAGAGCAAGGCTCTATCCTGAAAATACCGACATAGTGTCAATACGCATGACAAATATCACAATAAATAATAATAACCGTCACGACGATTTGCTGTAATGCGTAGACTAATTAACAGTACCGTAATGTTCTACGAAAGTTGTAGCCTGCAGTCAGCACGATAATTCATCATGACGCTTCACGTATTATTATTGGGTTTTGCAAGCATTTTAAACGTTCTCTATACTGATAGTTCACTGATACAAATTCATGACAAAATATTAGGACTTTCGGTTAATTTACCCATAAGGACTGTTGATCGGTTTTTTTCGTGAATATAGATGAAAATATCGGAACTCCGCATAATTTATCCGTAATCACGACTTCTATTTTTCTCAGTGTAGCTGCGCTAGGAATCTTAAACGCGCTATAGGTACTTACTTTACTTTCAAACATATATGTGATCTAAAATTTGATTTTTGATTTATGGATTTGATTTTTTCTGTGTTGCTTTAAGTTTTTTAAAATTTTTGAATCTGTTTTCAAGAATTTACAAATCAAAAGCTGTATGGTGGTTCTAGTCGACCTAGTATCACGAAATTTGACAAGAATCAAGCATTCATAGTAACATATAGGAAAAAATCCAAACATGGACATCTCATATACATGTTTGTCTGGTTTTTTAATCAGACATTGCAACCCGCAAGGTCTCTCTAGTTGGCCTAGGACATGAAATGTGGCAAGAAAAATAAAAATTGTCTGTACTGATATAAAACACGTGTTATAGATTCATAAATAAGTATTTGAATTACTATCTTGGATACAGCGTCGAATAGAATTTGAGAGATATTTACTAATCAAAGTCGTGGTGTCGATTTTAGATGTCAGTGTCGTAAAAAACAAATATTACCATTTTTACCTAATGCCCCAAAAGAAGTATTACTTCAAAACTACGATTTTGTATTATATATATATATATACATATATGTATGTCTGAAATCACTAACCAAAATTTATACTACTCACACTCATCGCCTTCAATTATGAATTAAAAAAAACAGTGTTTTGACGTCGGTACACATAAACAGAAAGGGCCATTTTGTTATATCTGTTTGTTTACTTATATCTGCTCGTTTACTTCGTACAAATCAAAATCTACATGCTGGTTGTAGTTCACTCAGGTTCAAGTAATTTGACAACTGGCACAGTCATCACTACACCACGGCCCGCCCGAGAGCCAGTGACTTAGCGACTGTCATCTATCGACAACAGCCGGGACCGATGACTTAATGTCATCCAAACCACGGAAAAGCTCGAGATATACAAACCTATTCATAGACAGGCTACGATCGACGTTGCTTAACCTGCGTGTTCGGTTAGAATGACAGGCGCAACAACGGCATTGAGCTCTCTTGTTCTATGAGACCTTGCTTCTTGCCAAATTTCATGATTGTAAGTAAATATGTATACTTTGTACGGTGATTTGAAAAGAATACACAGAATAATAAAGCTAGAAAAATGTCGATAATTCAATTTTTTTCCTGTACTGGTGTGGCCTTCGCTAATTCGCAAGGCAAGGAATTATAAATGTGCGATTCTAAGTCCATACTTTAGCGGATTTATTAAAAAAAAACTCTATGGTTGTACTGCGAATTAAAAAAAATGGGTGATGAAATATATTGGGGGCAGTCTGTAAGCCTTGGGCTCCTGTCTCATCACTAAGAAGCTAATGAGGAGTCACTCTATTAGCAGCAAGCTCTTTAAAAGCGCTACAGTATTCTTTCATACCGGACGTAGAAAGAACAAAGATATATCCGCATTTTCACTTCGCGTTACCTATATAATTTTATTCCGAAGTCAAAACAACAGAACAAGCTTAAAACCAAAAGTCCCGTCCCATTACCGTCACCCAAAATCTCGGATCTGATCTGATTACATCAGACCACGAGTCGTTTACAAAAAAAGGCACATGACCTTTTTCATGAAATTAAAGGAAGGGTAAGAGAATATCCGAAATCAAACAATTATTTTACGTAAATTGCATTCCCTTTACGCTAACAATTCTAAATTAAAGCCAAAGATACACTGGCGGGAGGCGAGGGTAGACTGGGAGAAGGAAAGGTGGGGGGAAGCTCGCAATTTCCGCGAATCTTCAGATCAATTAATTAAGGCACCCTCTAAATTGAACCGGCCATTTTTAAATTAAGAATGCGGACTACTTGATGGTACAGAATACTTACCATTTAACTAAGATATAAACAGTTTTATAACACGGTAATACGTCACATCTTTCAGTGCAGTCATTGTAACAGCTACATTTTAAAAATCGTCGCCAATAATAATGTATTGTACTATATTGTTTATCACCTATATCGTATTGCTTTAACTGATAGAATAATATGCCACTGCGCTAGTTTAAAGGTTTTCCTCTGTGCAGTGTGCTAGGTCCATAATGCAGCAATATCAATTTGGATGACTTCTTCGCCTGCCCCAACCAAAATTATTTACTAATAATGGTCTCTTGCTGATTAGATGTAATAGCAATAATAGCTTAGTAGACGCAAGAACCAGTGGTTAACTACCAAACCTCTTCAATCCTCTTCCCGCCCTTTTGAATGTAGATTCAAAATATCCTATTAAGATTTCGTAGATGAAACATAGAAAAATTTGCTGTATAAATTTGGCATTCCCTCTCTGTTTCACTTAAAACAATATTAGAAACATATAAATGTTTAGTATACTATTAGAGCATGTATATGTTGTATAATTTAAAAAGGTGTCTTTCTATATTTTATACAGAAAAACACCTTCGATAATATTCATAATTATGATGAACTACTTATTTTAGAACAGCAACAATTACGCGCATAAAATATGAAGTGATAAATTATACAGATATTAGCTATATTAGAGTGTAGCTTCCAAATATCGCATTAGCGTCAGATTGAACTATAATTGTATTAATTCGCTAAACGCTTCGCCCGTGTGTAGTTCGAAACAGTCAAGTTCGCCCACCTGAGATGATAATGTATGTAAATTACCGTTAACTTGAGAGCGCAGACTCCGGCGCTGTATCAAACTTGTTATTTGTATGTTTTGAGTTGTTCGTGATTTACGCTCGTCGGATTATATTGGACATACAGTCGTGGTTTGTAGCAAACGAAAACAAACCAAAATTTCATACTGTATTCTTATATTTTGGGTTATTTGTAGCTCATATTCGTTAGGTCATACGAATTATGTGATCATATCATAATTTGCGAATAAGATAATTATTTCCTTTTTGACCTGAAACTTGGATATTTGAATGGTTTTGTTTTACTCTGGCTGAATTAAATCAAACTTTGACGCCTCGAATCATTGAAGACGATAAAAAAATGTTACAAAAGGAAAAGATAGAATTGAGTATTTTCAAATAAAAATACCACTACATTAAGTAAGCAAAATTATTTGCAGACGTCAACGACAACAGATTAAAAAAAAATAAGTTTAAAACTGAAACCCGAGTACTATAAAAAATGCCCATAACAATGTACGCAAGAGTGACACCCCTGGTGTTCCAAATGTCCATAGGCTACGGTAACTGTCTACCATCAGGCAGGCTGAACGCTTGTTTGCCACCTTAGTGGTAAAAAAAGTTTTCATTGACTATGGAATCCACTTTACATCAGGTGGGCCGTTTTTAATTTTAAAAGAGAGATTCTTCATTTAAGTTTCATTTCAAATTAAATACTTGTAGCTTTCCTTAGACCTAACATACCTCACTCACTTATTTAACATTCATAGCTCTTTTTAAGAATAACAATATCATTAGTATCACTACAAAAAATCATTAAAAAATATATAAGTAATTCCTAAAGTTCTACCTAGTTCTGCCTATTTGCACTACGACCCTTATGCAAAAAAGTGTCTTTTACATGGCTCCAATAATTTATAATAAGCTACCATTAGCAATAAGAAATCAAACCTTAAATAGATTTAAAAAAAATATACAAATTTTGTTGATCGACAAATGTTACTATCACGTAGATGAATTTTTAACTGACAAACTGTAATAACCCAATTTAATTATAATAACATTAGCATATTTTACCTGACATTTTTTTGCCTTTATTTCTATGACAATTATGAATTAATTAATTTTATCATTATTTTTATCCTGATTAATAAATTAGTTAATAAATTATTAATAAATTTTGTACGCTTGTAAAGGCATAACATGTTGATATAATTAATTTATTGAACACCTTGCATGTAAACACATGTTAACAAATAAATATATCTTTATCTTTAAAGTAAACACAAAGGTAGATTTACGGATGCGCATTTTTTTACATAACTTCCTATTCCTATTATCCTAGTCCTATTATCGGAAGTCCGAAAATATTTCTCATACTATTTTACATTATAATGATCAGTCTTCATAAAAATATTATTACTAATAATCGAAAATCCTAATCATTCTAATACATAATGCTAATATTCATAAATTTGTTTTATAGAAATATTTGTTTTCATATATTTTTTAATTACAAGTTTTATTTATCCGCATTGGATTGCAATGGAAAAAAATAAAAGATTGGAGGAAAAATAATAGGTACGACCACGAGCGAAGCGAGGAGGAGTGTTACGTAGAACTGTGAGCCTACAGCGCGCGAGCCGGGCGAGAGAAGCCAGCGTGTCAAGGCAGCGGCCAGAACCAAACATTGCCTGTAATGAAGGACACTGTTCTGAAAAACAAAATTATGAGTTGAAACAAGTTCTTAGTACTCGTATCTCGTTAATGTAAATACTTGCACTTGTACAGATTCCACTTCACAATTTTATTTAATAAATATTTTTACCGACCGGTTTCGCCTTTACGGTATTATCATAGCATTGGATAAAGGCGAAACCGGTCGGTTCACAATTCCACCAAGCGCCTACAATCAGTAAACAGTATCAACATAAAGTTCTTAGTAATGACAGTATTAATAAAAAAAAATATGCTGTCTGTTATAAGTTTCGTTGCTAGTAATAAAAAAATATTAACAAAAAAAGTATCAGGAAAATAATTATAAAGAGGGATTATTATGAACACAAATTGGTAGTAAAACAGAAAAATAGGAATAAGATTTTATGTGAGCCAATATGGACATGATCTAGATTACCCTATCAATGCCAAATAATACGGGAAAATTATTGGGAAACAAAATTCTAACTTGTTATTGGCATTAGCCATAATAAGATACGTATTACGAAGGCGACAGCAGTGTATCACGCACGTACCACTGAAGCAGTACTGTAATTGGTAGCGATGTACCAGGTGTTACTTCCGCGACTTACAGGATTCGTCGCGGTTGTTTATCGGAGAATAACGTCTACGTATTCGTAGACATAGAAAAGGGTGATATTTTTTTTATCGTGTACGTCATTGTCGCCAACGTATCACCATTGATAAAAAAATCTATACGCGCGAAATCGACTAGATGATGAAGTGTTGGAACAAGTAGATAAGATTATATATTTCGGATGCACTTTCAGCGGGGTTGGAAGGTACACCTCTAATGTAGAAACACTAGTGAGTGCTGGGAATATTGTGAATGGAGCGAAGGAAAAAGTACTACTATACTATACTATAACTTCACGCCAAATCCCTTACGGGGTAGGCAGAGAGAACCGAGCGCCATGCGACTCGATCTTTACATACCTACTCGCTTCTTTAACATTCATTGCTCTTTTCATGCACGCTCGCCGGTTTCTAGGGCTCCTGACATCATCTTCTGATAGAACACGACCAATTTGGTCATGGTAGGTAAGTCTTGGCCTTCCTCGGCTCCTACATCCTTCCACTTTTGCATTGTATGTCTGCTTCGTCATTCTTTATACATGTCCGAACCAACGGAGCATGCCTCTTCTTACTTTAATACCGACGCTCTCTTTCAGATCAATTCTAGGAAAAGTATTTAGCAGTAAAAGCTTGAGCTAGAACGCACATTTCGCTGTACACAACGCAGCATTGATCTGGTTATGGAAGCGAGAGCTAGGTATGCCAGAGAGAGCATTCTAGTAAGAGTAGGACTTATAGACCATCATCATCATCCGAGAATTTTTCCTGGTTTCACCTTACGCTTTCGCTTCGGAGCCCGCGGTCCGCTTTCCGAATTTTATCTCTCTACTTCGCGCGATTTTCGGGATCCCGTTATGACCCCTTCTACCCATTTTAGACCCGATAGAGCGCGCATGGCTAGGTATATGAAACATAGTTACATATAAGAAACGTAGTTAGTTTGTAAGAGAGTACCGGTGTTCAAATGAGAAGAGTAATGCTCCATTGGTTCGGACACGTAGAAAGAATACAGGCAGAAAGAATTACAAAACAATACACAACGCGAAAGTAAAATAATCTAGATGTTTACTGGGTATATTATTTATTAATTAAAAAGGAGCTTTAAGCACAGTTGTTTGTTTTTTGAGATCACCTTTCAAAGCCCTTTAGTTTGATACATTGTAATGCATGGAAGATATTTTTTTCTTCGGTGTATATAATTTGGAATCCATGAATAGTGGTTTTATTATGACGTCATATAGCTTCTAAAGATACTCAATATCAGCGTTTAGTACTTATGGTGAACAGACAAACAAACAAAGGAAATGAAGGAAAGGAATCTTCATGGTCTTTCATCAAAGTAGGTGATGAACTACTTTTATGCACCCTCAGATGTGTAGAAGTACTTCCGCCTTACAGAAAACCGCACTAATATAACAATTCCTTGGAAGGTTGTTATGCTCCAGCGTGTGGCTACTAAGAAGTTGCTGTATTAGTAGCAGAGGTGACATCGCGCGAGTAATACTGCATGCGTTGCAAGCTTTCATTGGCTACAGTAACTGTTTTACATCAAGTGGGACCTAAGCTTTTACGCTAGTGGATATTGTGTAAAAAATTAAATAGTGAATAGTTTCAGGCATCATTTTGCGAAGGAAATGTTAGATCAAGCTGCACATAAAAAAAACAAGCGTGCTTTAGACCACACGACGACTGAAGTAAAACTTCTTTAGCTCCATAGTGTTATACAGACAATAGGCTGCACTGTGTCTTACATATACAAAACTTAACTCGCTATGAGAGAAAGAAAATGTGTGCACGCACCTCTCTCTCTTGCCCCTACAGTAATATGCGAAACGTAACTCTCTATCTTCACTAACTTATATCTCCCTCTCAACTTCCGTTCGCCTCGCCCGATCACACTTTAGGTAACGCTCGTGTCACGCATTCACCAGCTTACTCCCTAAGTCAAAGCTTGCGTAAAGAAGTTTTACTTCAAAAAATAAGACAATTCGAAAACAACTTTGGTTATGATAGAAGTTAAAGGTACATACCGATTGATAGTTCGTACCATAGACTCTACAGCACGTTTCTTTGATAGGTAAATGATGAACCTAGCCTAAAAAGGACCTTAGCTAAACTTTGAGTGTGTCTGTATTAATTATTCAATTAAGTAAAATGAACAAAATTTGTTGTCAACCATACCAGTACCAAATAATGTTGATAATGTTAATAAACAAACAAGATGGAGCTGGCGGGTCCATGTACCACTAAATTTATATTTTAGGATTTATGTTCATATTTGTTCATAATTTAAGAGACGTAAGGCGCGTCAAAGCAGCCCGTCTGGGTGAATACCTTCACCTCACAGAAAACCGCAGCCAAATAACATCACCCTAGAGGGTTGTTGTGCTCCTGCGTGTGAGTGAGGTCACCAGTAAGCTCTTAATGAGTTGCTGATACTTAATATATTACAAGCATTAATAAGCTACGATAGCTGCTTTACATCAGATGGACCGTATGCTTGTATGCCTCCAAAGTTGTATAAAAAAATGTAATTATCACTTGCTCGCCGTTGGTGGAAATCATGAGGAAACCCTCACGCCCAAAATATTATATTTCAAAAGACCTAACCTAAGAAAATGTCTAGTATTTCCTCGGGGTTGTGTTGGTCTGACGGGAGTCGTCAAATCCTTAGGCTTTAGTAACAGCTTATGTTGATACTGTTGATTGTAGGCGCTTGGTGGAATTTTGAAGACATCGCGTTAATGTTAATACTTGCACTTGTACAGATTCCACTTCACAATTGCAAGTATTAACATTAACGCGATGTTTAGTAACGGCCAGTCCTCATGGAATCGGAATAACGCTAGAAAAAATAAATAAACAAACGAAAATTGACATACTATATACGAGTATATATTTATACATATGTCATAAAAGCCCAAATTATACAAAAACAATCTTTAGAAATTTTAGTCTACAAATAAAATATAACGAAATTCTTGACGACATACTCATAGAATATCTTATCAAGATCTGAAAATCCACAGAAAGCAAATAATCGCTTTTTTTTCCTTTATCCTTACTTTTTCAAATACAAAATTTGCCCAAAACGCAACATCTGTAGTTGAATGGGAAGATTAAAATCTCACTTCGAGCTGAAGCGACCGCTGTACAAGGCACACACGCGCGACTAATCGCACAAATAATATTAATTACTGAAACTACAACCGGTCTTTTAAAATCTCGATTGTAAATATAAAAACAGAAACTTATGACATTATATAAATGCTAAAAAGTCTTGAGATATAGTTAACTTTTTTTTTTAAATCGCGATAACTAGGGTGAACATACACTCTGTTAATTTCTTTTTTGAATTACACACGATCTACTCGTACCACGCGGTATAAATTTTAGGATCAAACTATACTATTACCTCGTTTTCTTTTATTAGATACTTATCTTGTATACTTGTGCAAAAATTGATGCACGGTTACAGCACGATTAGATTTAAGAAAAAGAAGTCGCTGACTATATCATTTTGCAAATCAAGTCGCTGTCGCGATAGTCGCCCGTGTACAGTGCGCACTTTGGTCTTGCCCTCGACGTGACAAATGGACAAAAATAATAAAACAATAATTTTTATAAAAGAAAACAGCTTATCTTGAGTGACTCTTGTGCTAAGTGACTTCTTAACATCTTGTGGACAAGAGCCTTCAGTATTTATGTATGTTGAGTAATATTTTATTTTTTATAGCTTTATAATAATGAAGTTCTGTATACGTGTGGCAAGACTATCAGACGAGCGTTGGACTAAAAGGGTGACAAGGTGGAGAGGCCCAAGTGGTTAAAGACATAAAGGTAGACCGCTAACAAGATGGGCGGACGACATTATAAAAAAAATCGGCCAAGTGCGAGTCGGACTCGCGCACGAAGGGTTCCGTACCATTATCTATAAAAACAGCAAAAAAATCACGTTTGTTGTATGGGAGCCCCCTTAAATATTTATTTTATTCTATTTTTTAGTATTTGTTGTTATAGCGGCAACAGAAATACATCATCTGTGAAAATTTCAACTGTCTAACTATCACGGTTCAAGAGATACAGCCTGGTGACAGACGGACGGACGGACGGACGGACGGACGGACGGACGGACGGACGGACAGCGGAGCCTCAGTAATAGGGTTCCGTTTTACCCTTTGGGTACGGAACCCTAAAAACGGCTGGTCCTAACTGGATTCAGATAGCTCAGGAAAGAGAAAGCTGGGGTTCGTTGGAGGAGGCTTTCACCTGTGGAGGGGTTCTAGCAATCTAAAAATTTAAACATTGTACTATTTATTATTTTCTTTTATAATTTACTTTGCGTGATAAAATAGGATTAAGATTAGTATTTTTTTAAGTATTTTTTGTTTTGCAAGAAATAAAAGGCTTTTATTATTATTATTAATAATGAAGTTAGAGATTTCAAAGATACAGACAAATTTAGTCATGTTTTAACGAATCTAGGTGTCTTCATGATCATCATTTCAGCATGTATTCGTCCACTGCTGAACATAGGCCTTACACCTTTCAAGCGCTATTCGCCTGGTCCGATCCTGTGCAACCTGCATCTATCGACTGCCTACAAATATTAGACGTACTTAGTTAATTTCACTACAACATGAGATCTCCAAGAAAAGTATGAAGCAGTTTTCACAGGGCCCGCAACGCGTTAAGAAAACAATTGATCTCAGATACCTGCCTGATTAAGAATTTACCATAGCTCATTAGCAGCTATAATAACTACATAAACAGGCAGGTTGTTTACCGCCTTAGTGGTTAAAATTTAATTCCTCAGTTAAGCTGTTGCATATTTTGGCTCAGCTTTTCTCAAATCAATTTCTCAAATCATATGATACTCTTCTTCTTCTCAGCGTTATCCCGTTTCCTAAACCATTCGATTGGCGGGGAACACTTCCTAAGCTAAGGATTTGGCGAAGATACCGACTTTTACTTGGAGCGACTACCGTCAGACCTCGACAATCTAAAGAACTTTTCTTAGGTAAGGTCACACGTCTATATGTCTATATATATATATATATATATATATATATTGTCGGATAGATCTTCAGATATCAATTTACAATATTTTCAACTTTTAAACCTATAGATATATGACCAGTGATCGGATAATCGGGCGCTTATATACCTAAACTTCTTTCCTTCAAAGAATAATATGGATATTCCTTCCTGAATTAATAAGTAATCCAGGATTAATAAGTAATCATATTTTTTGTGAAAGATTTTATAATTATAATTTGCTTTTTGTACGAAAATAAATGGTGCTACACATAAAATTACAATTATTTCAATTCCATAAGTAGTTTAGGTTGCTGGCCTGTTACGAAACCAGTTTTCATAAAAACTTTTATTGTAAATTAAAAGTTTCATTAGAATCGGCTTTTTAAATATGAAAAAAAAAATACAATAAGAGTTTAACAAGGAACAGCCGTCTTGAAAGTATGAGAGGGTATGTAAGCATTATTCAATGTAAATATATCATTTTAACAACAAGTTCTAACTATATTTTGTATGCAGGTAACATTTTTAGCAATCTCAGGAATTTCAAACGACTCCGGGATCCGGGGTTCTGAAAGGCATGTCCGTATTATTCTTTTGTGGGAATAAAAATGAAGTTTAGGTATATTAGCGCCCGATTATCCGATCACTGTATATGACTTAGTCTATTTAAAGGAAAATAATTTGTTACATGTTAGATATATATAAATATATATATATATAAATTCTTGGTAATTTCTTGGGCGTGTGAGTTTCCTTACTACGAGTATGTCTTCCTTTACCTCCGAGCAAGTAGTAATTACAAATATGTACATAAATCCGAAATACGAATTTAGCGGTACATGCCAGAATTCAAACCGCAGGCCTGTTGGTCAAAAGGTCGGTTATTTATCCACTAGGCTATTACTGCTGATTCTATCTATAATACTATTCAACATAAATTTGAGTGTTGCCATTACAAATCTCCTAATTAAGCAATAAAATATCGCCAACCCCTTTCAATTTAGAATCGTAGAACGTAAAGAAAGAATAACAATGCTTACATTTCAATAATATTTTTCGAATTAACTTCAAGAATCCAAAACAATCGACAATATTACTTCATTAAAGATATTCCGTTACCAAAACGCGGGATTGTTTGGAAACTTGGCCTAATTAAAATTGTTTATACCCCTATTTACCCTCGATACTGTAAATTAAACATTGGGTATATTTGGTAGAGTAACTGAACAAAAAATTACCATACAGATCTGAATCGATGATTTTGTCTGGCGGTAAAAGTCCATATTGTACACTGAGATGCCCTTCCAATCCGACCATAAACAGCATCACCACCTCATTGCGTATTTATCCAGCTTCCGCTATGGTCAGTGGCGTTTCATTGCACTTTGACTATGATCTTTTTCCCATGTTCATGGTCCACGGTCATGTTGTGAGAGCATTCTAGTCAGAGTAGCACTTGCACGCTTTCGCTTCAGAGCCTGGGGTCACAGGTAATCCAAATTTCACCATTAGTGATCAATCTTTAAAAAAACGCTTTGGTTTATTACATTTTAATAGGGGATCGCAAATACGTACACTCGTTAAGTTTCTTTCATTGAGCTAGTGTGGCACCCGAACATCGTGCATTTTGATATATTCAGACTTTTTCAAACGGGTCGAAACTATTTTGTGATCAACCTCTACCTTCAACTGTATCGTAACTGCAACTATGCAGATCTTGCTCTACTTTTACAAAAATGGCATCGACTTTATCCGTAAAAGGTCGATGAGAGCAAACTCAATTTTTGATATCAAAATTCCCGGACAGAAAACGTTCGAACCAATTTTGCGCTATTCGTACTAATACTACGTAAAATCCATAAACGTCACAATTTTTTTCTCGGCTTGTATTTCCCCTTTTTTTATTGTGAAACTGCAAAATCGAATTACTTCGCTACATTCACTCATTTCGGCAGACAGAGAAACAGTAGAAAAATAGCGGGAAAGCGTTTTTACTTTTTATTATTTTATTTTTAAAAAAGGTATCTATTTAATGGTATCAAAACCAGCCAGATAAATACAGTACAACCGAAGAGATTTTATTGCAACTTTTTCCTTATAAAATACGAAACAACTTTTTCCCCAACCTATTATAATGAACGAAAGATGCCTAAATGCTTCGTGTGTGACATAGACTAAGGCGAAAACTTCTAACATTTCTAGAGAGAGAGGAGATAAAGCAGTTTGAGGATAGTTGGCCTCCTTACTTCCATCTCGCAGAAAATCGCAGCCCAATGGTAACGCCCTGGAATCCTGGATCATATTCTTGCGAGGCTACCAGTAATCTCCTAAGGAGATGCTGTGTTAACCGCAGGGTAAGCAACATTCCGTCAATACTTCCTATTTTTTTTGTTATACAACGGTAGGAGGTATACAAGCATACGGCCCACCGATGTTAAGTGGTTACCGTAGCTTATGAACGCTTGCGATACATTATGTATCACTCGCGCGATGCCAGCAACTACTTAGGATTGGTTACCTCACTCACAGGCAGGAACACAACAACCCTTCAGAGAGTTGTTATTTGGCTGCGGTTTTCTGTGAGGTGGAGTTACTTTCCCAGACGGACTGTTTTGATGTGCCCCACATCTCTTATGACTGTGACCCTTTAAATACGACTACAATCGGTTTTGTGCCGTTTGAATTCTTCGGCTTATGTAATCTTTATCAAATCATCTTTATCACGATAAAGATGATTTGAAAGTGGCACGTCAAGCTTGACACTTTGACTCTTGTATCGTTTTTATGTCGTATGTAATAAGAGTTACATTCACACTTCGAGTGTCAAGCGTGATCTGAAATTTGCTTTGCATAGCCGTCGCTTCATCGGTAAGTTTCTTTCCCCTTTTTTATATCAGTAAGATGGCAAACAAGCATATGGACTACCTAATAGTAAGAAGACTCTGTATCTATGGACGCTTACGACATCAGGCACAATCACCCGTTTAATCATCTTACCGCTCGCCGACGGCTGGGAGTTTGTCCTCACACGCTGGAGACGCAATGGTCGCGTACTGTGCGGTTTCAAAAACTCTGTTAACGTTTTCTTAAGTGACTGCAGCATAGGGAGAACCCCATTTTGAAGTTTTTCTTGAAGAACAAAGGCATGAAAGGATTTTTACAGCAAATACAAGGCAAGTGTAACACCCCTGGTATTGCTAATGACTATATGCCGCGGTAACTACTTACCGTCAGACAGGCCGTATGCTTATCCTGTTAAAATCACTACAAGTCTCTTTTGAAGAAACTCGTGCCATATTCTCTTGTGAAACTTCGGTACGGCACTCACTATATTCTCATCGAATTATGGAATGAAATTCCCGTACCTCTTTTTCTCTGTAATTGCTTTCCTCAGTACGCTATGCAGTACATAAACTTTTTCAGTTTACAATTACAAAATATTCGTATATTTTCATCTGACCTTACTTTTTTAATAATCACACAAATTTTCCTTAAAAGAATGAACAATATGTTTTTAGCGTGGTCCACATATTTTTATGGCCATTCAATTTCAAACGATAGCACAAATATAACTATAAAAATGAAATAAGACAATAAAACCCAATACAACCGACTAAGAATAACCGTATCAGCATATCCAGAGAAATAACTGTCACTTTAACTGCCAGATAAAACCTACAAAACAGCTCAAAAAGAGAGAAAGAACTAGAAACTTCAGTCAGGGGCTACGGACTAACAAAAGCAGCTGGGATTTCTGCTTCTTACAAAAATTCAGCTGCATAACGTTATTATGCCGGCAGAGGGCGCTTGCTACGAACGGCATACAATGCTCGCTTTATATACCATGTATACTATAGGTAGCTAAGTGAAGTTGCAATGCACTATATTCGGGCGTCTGGAGCAGAGACTCCTTGACCGGTCTGGTCTAACTTAATAATAAAACCTCTACGGTCGCTGTGACGTCTACTTTTCAGGGGTCAACGTTTAAAATTGCTTTTCTTTAAAAGGCTTTTCAATTTGAAGTTGGAGTGCGAATTTTCAGCGCGTCAATTATACTTACGACAACTGTAATTTCAATATAAGTTAAGGCTTCGCTTTACTTGCTCATGATTTAGATGTAATTTATAACGTGATTCATCATCTTCAATTAATCCCTACCTTATCTTCATGTAGTGTAACCTATTAGCTCCAATACTGGTGAAGAAGAAGATGAAGAGAGGTAGGGTGCATCAAAGCAGCCCGTCTGGGGAAGTACCTCGACCGCACTAGAGGGTTGTTATGTTCCTCCGTGTGAGTGAGGTCACCAGTAAACTCCCAAGGAGTTGATGTGTAAGCAGCAGAAGAGGCGCGCGAGTGATACTTAATATATCGCAAGCGTTAATAGGTTAAGGTGCCCGCTTTACATCAGGTGGCCCGTATGCTCGTATACCTCCTGACGTAGTATAAAAAAAAGAAGATCCAAGAAATTTAATAAAATTATTTACTAATTTCATATCATTTCATAGTAATAAGTCATATTTCTCTTATTTTAGATTTCCGAAATTTATCAATCTGATGAATTCGTCGTCCGCTGTTGAGCAGTGATAGCTCAGTGAAACCAGCCTATTAACCTATAGTCACTGGTTCGAATCCTGGCGTGTACTACTAAATTCATCTTTTAGGATTTAGATACATATTTGTGATTATCACTTCGGTAAAGGAAAACATCGCACGTTCATAAAATTATATTTCAAAGACTTGCGACCTAACCTAAAAAAAGATCTGATTTTCCCTGTAGGTTGTGGAGGTCTGATCGCAGTCACTCCATGTCAAAATCAGTGTTTTAGATTACTAAACAGGACAATGCTAGGAAAAAGAAAAAAGTAGACATCTTATGCCAAGAAAATTCCATTTGCCTTAAACACATCTTTTATCGTGTTAGGCTATCGACGACTAGTATCACGATATTGGCCTGGCCTTGCTCAGCTCGGGTCTGGTGGTAAAGGGCCAGTGGAGCGAGGTGTATGTACATATACTAAGCTAGAGATATATGCGAGGGTTGGAAGAGAGCAATGTGTGCAAGGAATATGTGTGAGGAATGATCTGCTTCTACCACAACTCGCTCGTCTGCACACCATTTCACAGCTTAGGTACGAATCCTCGCATCACTTGCATATCTCTCTTGGTCTTCCGCGGCTACTATATCCTTCTACTTTCACATTGTAGGTATATCTGTTTCGTAATTCTATCCTCCTGCGTTCTTTCCACATGTCTGAACCAACGGGGCATGTTATTTTCTTATTTTAACATCGACATCCTCCAAATTTTAATAATCATGTGTTATTTTTATTGGCATGATTGTTATCCATCTTTTTGAAATATTGTATTATCAAACAATCATTAATAAAAACGTAATTAATAATTTGGGACATTAATTAAGAAAATCATGAAGCTAATGATTAACATCATTTTAATAACAACCGACTGCATCTTCAAATTCACTTTGCCATATTGATTAGTGTATGTCCTTGTAAAACGAAACCAGAAAACGCACTGAGATTTCTTGCTCAATTCCGAACGATATGACTTGGGCCTTGCGGGGCAGACACAGAGAACTGTTCTCCTTTTTTTTACATTCATAAGTATTTTCATCTAGGATTTACTCTAGGACTGTCATTATCTTTTAGTAAAACAACATTGTCATAGTCTATCACGTCTTCGGCTCCTATATCCTCCAACTTTCGTCATAACACCAACCTGCTAGGATATGGGGTTTCCATCAACCGAATAGGTTGAGAGCATACTCCACCACGCTGCTTAACTGCGAATTAGATTAAGGTTAGAATGACACTGGGAACGAGGCTATCGAGCCCTTAACATGCCTATTTTTTTTATTTTATTTTTTTTATCGAGACAGGCCAGCCACTCTTATCCACCACTGTGTCTCTTGTGTAGCCAGAATTAACAGCGGCGACCACAAAAAGGCAATGAACAGTGAAGTCCTGTGCCGTCCCGGGGGTTAAACTACAGCTGCCTTAGAACTCACAACGAATTTAATCAGAAGAAATTTGTAGGAGTAGGAAGTTTTGGAATTGACTTCCCCTCTTGGCAAAGTGAGAGACAGCAATATGACAAATAAGGCATTTAAAACCTTAAAGAGATGGCTAGTCAAGTGAAGCTCAACTGCCGTGCACGGCATTCGGCACGGCACGGCAACGGATTATCAAATATATATATACACTATTGGGACCTATACTGTGAGTTGTTACCTAACACATCGATTCCAACATATCCTAACATGCCTATTGTTAACACCATTACTCTTGCCACTAAACTGGTAAGAAAAAAACAGACATGGAAATATAATGCGGAACCCTACACTGGATCGCGACTTCCATCTGGCCGGAATTTCTTTCTCCCCGGCAACGGAAAATGTTCCTTCCTTCCTTATTTGTCTAAAACTGACGTGGACTCCAGAGGGTATCGCAGTAACTTTATTTAGTTCACTTTCCTATTTCCTCGTGTATATCGTGTAAATGAAAAAAGGGTCGGTGAGAGTGCATTTGTCATCTGGGTTACGGGTTTGTGCGATTTATAGCGAGAGCCTGTCGGAATGCGGTTTACGAATATATATTTAGTGGAAAGATTTCGTTTTGGTGATTAATTTTCATCGACAAAGCAGAAAGCAGCAGTTATTTTTCGACTAGAAGTAGAATTTTCAAACTATATACAATGTATATAGTCTAATACATATAACACAAGAGTCAAAATTGTTATTAAGATTCAAAACCCCGCAATATTCATGTCATATTTGGTTGCAGTATTTTGGACGTTGAATATTTGATATACGACTTTGTGCAACAAATTTTGAGCTAAAATGCTCGATGAATTTTGGCGAGTGAATTTTTCGAGAGACAAGATGAGATAATCTTTCGTGCATATCTATTTAAAAAGCTGCCCACCTAATGTAAAGCGGTTACCGTAGCCTGTAAACGATTGAAATACAATTATTACTAGCGTCGCAATTAAGTTATTCTCCAGAGAGCTAGTTATGGCTGCAGCTTTTTATGAGATGGAGGTACTTCTCCAGTCCGGCTACTGTGATGAGTATCTTTCTTTTAAAACAGACATACACACAAATATTTGTCCTGTGTGGGAATCGAACCCACGAGTTTGGTGTTAAAGCATTGCTATCCACTATCATGATTTTGCGTTGTAAATTACCGCTACCCCGTGCGGTAATTTTATTTACCACGCAAAATCAAAGTGAAGTCCGTTTTTAGCCCAGTTCTTATTAGCTAATTCACGACTCAACGTCGCGGCGCTAAATAACTAAAGTCTTTTGGTAACTGAGGGGTGCCTTCATGTGCCGTCAAAAGGTTTATTTCTTTGTATATCGGGAGGTATACAAGCCACCTGATGTAAATCTGTTACCGTGGCCTATGAACGCTTGTAATGCATTAAGTATCACTTGCGCCATGCCACCTCTGCTGCTAGCACAGCAACTTTACTGGTGAGCTCACTCACACGCAGGAATACAATAATCCTCCAGAAAGATTTCCTTGTTATTTGGCTGCGGTTTTCTGTTAGGTAGAGGTACTTCCCCAGATGAGCAGCTTTGATGCTCCCTACCTCTTAAAAACACCCAGACCAAAACAAACAGGCATGTTCATGCACACAAATGTTTGTCTTGTGTGGGAACCCATGAGCGTCAGTAATGAAATCGCGTAACGCTTTTCCACGCTCGCCTAAATTATGTAATTGCGGTTATTAAAAAAAAAACATCCTCAGTATCACTCTTACATCACAAGCAAATTCGATACATTATAAATTAATTACGCAGTAATAGTGAGAACCTTAATAATTAATAGGAAATCGATAGCAAATTTCAATCAACGTACCGTATAGGTAAAACGGTATTCATTATACTTAACTAAAATTTAATTAAGGCGCCCAAACCGACCAAATAAATAGGGACCTATCACATTTTCACAAGCGCGGTGTACTGCGTTAATACCGTTCCTGCCGCTGACGGCTTATCAAAAGGGGATGGACAGACTGACAGCTGCATGGATGCGTGTATTATATTCTCCTTGTCAATTACTGTTACCCTTTTAATTTCTTTTTTTTTTTAATTTTCCGATGTTTTGACGAGGCCGGCGGCGAAGGGATTGGCAGTACATTAACACCAAAGCTCGAATGTTCGATTCTCACACGTACAAACATTTGTGTGCATGCACATGTCTTTTTGATTTAATCTGGATATCTGGGACTGTGGATTTTTTTTAACCTTTATCTCACAGAAGATTTCAATCAAATAACAAACCCCTGGCAGTTAATATGTTCGTGCAGGTGAGTGAGGTTACCAGTAAGCCCCATAGGAGTATCTGTTAGTAGCGGGAGTGGTAACGCATACTCTTTCTATTGATAGCGTTCACAGGCTATGGTAACCATGGTAACAGTTAAGCTGTATAGTTGCTTGCCTCGTATATGTATGTAAAGAAGGATGTTACTGTATATATATATTTTTACAAAGAAAAATACACCGACAACAAAAACATTTGCTATTAATAATGCACTAAAAGTTACAAAATACTTGCTTTATTTCTTTAAATGACTGTAAATAAACATTATAGTATCTACGAGTATTTGTACATAAACAGAAATTAGAAATATATTTTTTAGACTATTTAGAATAATATAAATGTAATGAAAAAATAGTATACATTTATTGTTACTTTTGGAGTCCGTGCCAAGCATTTATGTTCCTCATTTCAAGACTACACTTCTTTTCATCGCCAATAGCATTGGGAAAAGGTTGTGCTTTTTAGTTTATCAACAGGTATAGATCTCTTTCCTGAGGAAACGCGAAAATACATGAAAAACGCTGAACGACTCTCGGACGCCCTGGTACTTTTACTTTCAAATATATATAACATATAAATAAATACAAATATATATACATATATAAAGCTGAAGACTTTGTTTGAGTGCTCTAATCTCTGGAATGTTTGCATATTCCGCAACCAGACCCAGCGTGAAGATGTGTATATATGTATAATATATATATAATACTGATACTTTTGTTTGTGATGTCAAAATAAGCGTTTTTACTAAATGTCAATAAATGCATACACGGGACTCGCAACAAAAAACATTTTATAAAATTTTGGCTGTCTGTCTATTTGTTTGCTGCTGATTGTCTACGAAATGACTGGACCGATGATGACGGGACCTTCACTGGCTAATAGCTGACTTTTATTTTCGAAATAGAATTGTAGTTCCGCTTAAATTCCGAAGTTGCTACTAGATATATATTGGATTACTACTATATATTAAAACAATTATCTCCGACATCAGACATGATTTTAGGCAGAAATTTTAGGCATAGTACGGGACCATCGATTGTGAGTCAACTTGTGGTGAAATGTGTTCCATCATCTTCGACCCCCAATCTAACCTTACATGCACATGACGCTAATGTATCGGATACTATCAATTAGCGACGGCTTCGGCGATACAGAGACATAAATAAATTGCATGTAAAGGGAACCGCTCAATAAAGGAGCATTATTCTCAAAACCAACGAATTTTTAAGCGATAATTTATATCGAATGCTAGATAACAAAAGTATCCCCACAACTAAGCCATAAAAGTCAATAACCGCCCAATGTTTCAATAACACACTGGAACAAAGCCTCGGGGGAGCGTAGCTACATCTGTCGCCGACTCGTAATGCACATTTAATCTTCGGACCACTCGAAAATCTACCAAAATGCTTTATTGCCTCTGTGAACAAGTTCTCAAGCTGCCTCTCGGCGCTCGAGATAAAACTTTACAAGCATAATGAATCTTAATCGCGCCGCCAATTTCCAAAATTGTTCGAGAGTTTTGTTTTAAATAAAACTTGAATTTATCTCGTTTGTTTGAAATTAATTTCGCCTTTTTGTTATTTCGTAATCGGTTACCTGACTTTTTTAATTTAGCGTTTCTTGACATTTCGGTGATTTCGATAGATATGTGAATTGTATATTTCAAATAGGTTTTGATTTTAGTTATAAGTTCTTTTTCTGTATCCATTTCGCTATCTTTTGTCAACGAATAAATAGGTATTAAATAATGGCATTTTATGTGTTATGAAACTATAAAAATATTTAACTCATATATCGCACCGCTCGCCGACGGAAAACTGTACTGTGCGGTTCCTGAGAAGTTTTCTACCGAGAACTATTAAGTTGTAGAATGAGCCTCCCTGCCGAGGTTTTCCCAATGGACTACAGTATGGGGTTCTTTAAGAAAGGCGAAGGGATTTTTACAGTCGACACCCCTGGTATTGAAAATATACGTACGCTACGGTAACTGCCCTACCATCACGAAGCCGTACGCTTGTTTGCCACATTAGGTATAATAATGAATAAATTGGCTGTGATTTATCATAACGTAATGTTAGGAGTCTTGAACACTAGCAAGTGAGCAATGATAATAGATCTACAAGGGGTTTGGCGTGAAGATACAGATGTATATATGTGTATAAAAATGACTGAATTTAGGTCCTAATGTAGTTAACCTAGTTGTTGTTGTAAAGAAGGAAGAAGTGATAACCCAGTGAATAAGGATTATTGATCCTCATTGAAATATACTCCTTAAGAAATGATTTTGACTTATTGGATAGAGAACCGGCCTAGGAAACCCTGTTCGAATATTGACATGTATCACTATATTCGTAATTGCGGATTTATGTACATATATATTTAATAGATTCAGGCGTTATTTTGCGAAAGTCAAATTTACATGCAATTTGATCTAACCTGCTTTGTGTGCTTCCGCCACCAATTAACCCACCCACTACTGTCAGTAAATGCAACATGCCGACGCTGCCATGGCTGCTCCGGTAGTCTCTGCCTCGGCTGCTGCGGTCGGCGACGACCAGGCCAGTCGTGGCAGCGACGGTGGTGGTGGGGGCATGCGGATTCATTTACTAACAGTAGTGGGTGGGTGCCGGTCGGCGCTAGGCCGCATGAACTAATTGCTGGCGGAAGCACACAAAGCAGGTTAGATCAAATTGCACATATATATTTGTAATGCTGTGAAAGATAATATCGTGAGGAAACCCACACGCCCAAGGCATTATATTTCGACAGACATGTAGCCTAACCTAAGAAAGATTTTCCCTCTGGGTTGTGGAGGTCTAACGGCAATCGCTCCGTGTAAAAATCAGTGTTTTCGCCAAATCCTTAGACTCAGGTAGCGGATCCCGCCAATCCTAATGGATTGGTAAACTGGATTGCGCAAAGAAGAAGACGGCGTCAAAGTAGCATTATTAACACTGCGCCACCGAGCTCCTCAATGTCTTGTTTCTCACATTGTCAAAATATTCGTAAACTGAGAAGAATAAATTATACACAGAAGTATATAAAGTATATATCTGTTTCCCTTGATCTGAGTGTTTTTAAAGTCATACATGGCGTATAAAAGCAGTACTTTTAGGGAAGTACCTTCACCTCATTATTTACAAGTGGAGTTAGTAAAATGAGTAATGTTTATTACCCTCTAACAACTTATACTGCGGCTCTACTACCGCCAGGAGACCAAATTAACAGTATTCTTACTGGCCATTGCATTGGTAGTAGCAGGGGCAAAAGGCATATTTATGCTAATCTATATGCTATCGATATGCATTGCTGTTTGCTACTTTGATACGCTCGTAGGTTCGATTCTGTGCTGTGCATGAAAATGTCTGTTTGTCTTGATCTGGGTGTTTTTAAGAGAGATATGGCGCATCAAAGCAGTACTTTTAAGGAAGTATGTGAGGTTACCAGTAAGCTCCAAAGAAGTTACTGTGTTAGCAGCAGAGGTGGAAACACGCGTAGGATGCTTAATGTATTGTATGCCTTTCGATGTTGCATATAAAAGAACACATTTGTCATGTTTTATTTTATAAAAAAACATACTTGTAGCATATTTCCCTCCTTGGTCCAGTAATATGTTATGAATGAATGAATGTTAAAGAAGCGAGTGAGATATGTAAGGATCGAGTCACGTGGCGCTCGGTTCTCTCTGCCTACCTCGCAAGGGATTTGGCGTGAAGTTATAGAAAATAGAATAGGTCCAGTAATAATTAATAATCAATAATTAACAAAATAATTTTAATATATACTATTCTTTATACCCACAAATATGCTTTTGTTATGTGTATTTCTAAGTTAATACAGAGTAGTTAAACTCTGTTAAAACAAGATTTTTCTTATAAACTTTCCACAACACACTTTAATTCTATTCTTCTAATTCAAGACAACTATATGAGTTCAGATGGCTACGGAGTTAGAGCTGGACTAACTTTTAATCCTAAATATCCCTTCCTAGGAAATTAACTTTTTAAGTCTGAGCCGTGTGTCCGGCAGGGAGCTTAAAGCTTGGGGGAAACCAAATCCATTTGAGCGAAATAGATCGAATAGATCAGAAGCAATTCAATATCTTACGAAAAATCAAGAGAGCAAATCTCGTAATTATGTCAGGTGGCAAGTATCTACGTATACATATTTAGGGAAGAATATTGACGTGGCAATTGAGACCTGTGGTGCAATGCCATTTTAACATTTAGGCACGTGGGTTCGATTTTCACATAAGATAAACATTTATATTACATGCCTGTTTGTTTTTGCTCTAGGTGTTTTATGAGAGGTTCGCGTCAAAGCAACTGGGAAAGTACTTCACAGAAACACCACAAACAAATAACAACTTCCAGGAGGGTTGTTGTGTTCCTGCAAGGGAGTGAGGTTACCAGTAAGCTCTTAAAAGGTTCCTGGGTTGGCAGTAGTGGTATCGACGCACCATCTGGCTGTAGTTCTCGCGACGTTGTAAAAAAAAAAAACCGGCCAAGTGCGAGTCGGACTCGTGCGCGAAGGGTTCCGTACCATTATCTATAAAAATCGGCCAAGTGCGAGTCGGACTCGCGCACCTAGGGTTCCGTACCATTATCTATAAAAAAGGCAAAAAAAATCACGTTTGTTGTATGGGAGCCCCCTTTAAATACTTATTTATTCTATTTTTTAGTATTTGTTGTTATAGCGGCAACATAAATACATCATCTATGAAAATTTCAACTGTCTAACTTTCACGGTTCATGAGATACAGCCTGGTGACAGACGGACGGACGGATAGCGGAGTCTCAGTAATAGGGTCCGTTTACCTTTGGGGACGGAACCCTAAAAAGAGTTATTTTTCAGTACAAGGGTTTTTTTTTGCACTTTCATTACAAAAGTATATCATGAAAGTACTTTGTGTGTATTAATTAGTTCAGTTTCAACAATGAACTTTGTGTTACTGCGAACACGGTTGCAGATTGCTGCAATCAAAGTAATGAGAAGAGTTGACGGCAAATCCCTATTACGATCCCCACTGACCGCCCCGGGGCCGGAAACTTCAGGGGATTACGCGATTTTAGGGAATCACTACAGAGTATTTTGCTAAGTATTACCTACGGTCCAGGGTCTCATTTGGGCGGATTTACAAAAACATTGGATGTCTGAATGCCTCATTTATTATCTGACGGAATGGGTTACTAGTGGTTGGATGCATTCAAGTGAGTATTTTTTTTATACAACCTCGAGAGGCATACAAGCATACGGCCCACCTGATGTAACGCAGTTACGGTACTCTATGAACGCTTGTAATACATCATCACAACTACTTAGGAGCTTACTGGTGATCTCACTCACACGTAGGAACACAACAACCCTCCAAAGAGTTGTTATTTTGCTGCGGTTCTCTGGAAGGTGGAGGTACTTTCTCAGACGGGCTGCTTTGATGCGCCCTACCTCTCTTAAATACATTTTTTTTTTATACTACTAAGGTGGCAATCATGCATACGGCCTGCCTGATGTTAAACAGTCACCGTAGCCTATGGACATTTGCAACACCAGGGGCGTCACTCATGCGTTGCCGACCCTCTAAAAACCTCTTCACGCATTTCTTGAAGAACTCCATGCTGTAGTTCCTTGGAAAAACCTCGGCTGGGAGCTCATTCCACAGCTTGAGTGTTCTCGGAAGAAAACTTCTCTGGAACCGCACCGCACGCGACCATAGCGGTTCAAGTGAAAAATTACATTCATGCAGACGTACACGCACTGTTTATTCTCTATGGGAATCGAACCCACGAGCGTCGGTGTCAAAGTCGCGTTATTAACCACTGCGCCACCGAGCTCGTCAAAAGGCATGTTTTTGACTTGAAAAAGGAGGTTCTGTTTTTAAGGTTTTATAAACTAAGTGTACCAAAGAAATCCTATTACTAAGGCTACGCTGTCAGTCTGTCTGTCACGAGGCTGTCTTTTGAATTGTAATATGTAGACATTTTTTTCTAAGCTGTGTATTACTATGGCCGCTGTTATAAAAAACAGCGTTCATCTGTCACAAGTCTGTAACCTTTGAATCATAATACCTATACAGACACTTGAAATTTTCAGACTGTATATTGAAATGGCTTGGTGATGTTCTGTTAGAAATAGCCACTATTAGAAAAATATATGAAATAAAAAAGGTAAAAAATAAAGTGGATTTTCAATCAAGAAACGTTCCCAAATCCCGTTATTTCTGCGTTTTTTTTACACGATGGTACGAAACCCTTGGTGTGACTGTCCGATTCGCTCTGAGCCGATTTTTAGTGTACAGGTTTCGTCTTTATTAACAATGATTTTAATGTTTTATCAATAATTTATATTGTAACAGTTGTTAACTAGTGTGTATGACATACGTTCCAAAGAAATTTCTTTATTTCTTTTTCTATATTCTTGTAAGAACAAGAGACAGAAATCTGTAATCTGAATTTTGGATAAAAAGATTATCCAAAATTCAGATTACAGATTTATACAACAGATATTTTTAGGATCAGTAATCGCGAGTCCAAGACATCCAAAAAAAAAACCTTTTAGCTACCGTTTCACAGCACGTATATTTGTATTTAAAGGATCAAAGTCTTACGCCACGTTGTAATGTAAAAAAGTAGTAATACAGCCACGATTTACAAAAGAATTACAAAATAATAGAATAATTCGTCGAAATATAATTCTTAGATTTAGACTGTAGGATAAGAAATTACTCATTTTTCGTAAGTATTAAATTTATGCGTTGCTTAATTGGATAAATTTAATTAACGCGTAATTTAAAATAAAAAGTAAAAAAATGATCGTGATATAAGATATATGATATAATATATATTATATATATATAACGTGATATAATCGTGGATATAAGCTGTCTCCGGCGTGGCAGCCAGTGATAGGAAAATTAAAATCTCGCGATTTATCGTCGAATGTGCCCGTGACATCATAAGTGTCGTGTGTATTGACTATGACAAATACAAAGACCAAGAGAGGGTAGTTGAAGAAAACACCTCCGAGCGCAGCCGGCGACGCCGCGCACCGCCATCTAGTCCGCCCGAGATCACGACTGATGCATCTCAGCCGAAACGTCGGGAAATACAAAGGTAATATTTTACCTAAATTACGCGTTAAGTCCCGCAATATATAAATTTATGTACTCATATTTTTTACCTTCAACTTTACACCAAAGCTAATTTTCATTACTTGGTAGATTTATGGCTTACCTGAAACAACAAAACCAAAACTTAGATGTTATTTAAAAGACAACAATTACAATTTCTTGTTACATATTATATCCCCATGGATGATGATGATGATTGCCTGTGGTAATAATGCCTGAAATATTTATATTTAATAGGTGTGCGGGTTCACAACAAAAATGTCCCCATTTCACCCCATTCCCAGTCTTCATGTCGCTACCCTCAATATGCGCGATAGCCTGAATATGCTAGTCATGGATATTCGTTGCGACCTAAACCAACGAAATTACATTTCATTCAAAGAAACTCGGAGTCCTGAACAGGGTACGCGCCGGTTCTTCACGCCGGACCAACTTTGTCTTCTTTATGAGACTCAAGTTCGGACCTGCGTGGAGTATTGCTCGCATCTCTGGGACGGCTCCGCACAGTATCTTCTCGAGGCTCTCGATAGGTTGCAGCGACGGGCTATCCGCATAATCGACGACGAAGAGGTCACAAAATAACTAGAACCTCTGCAACTTCGTAGGGACATAGGCTCCCTAAGTATATTTTACCGCCTGTACCATGGTGAGTGCTCTGAAGAACTATTTTCCCTTATCCCACCCTCTCCCTTCCGTCATAAAACCACACGTGCAGACTTCCGATGTCATCAATCCACTGTTTAGGACATTTGTTCTCGTACTAAAAAGTTCGGCAACTCCTATCTCTGTCGAACTATTATAAAGTGGAACGCCTTGCCTGCACATGTGTTTTCTCCTTCCTACAACATGGGATCCTTCAAACGAAGTGTGAAGAAACACCTTGCGGGCCAGCATGGTAGCGTCAACTGACAGGACGCAGTAGTCCTTTGTCAGTTGCCGCTGCAATTTGGGCTCCTCTTTTCGCTTACCAACAGGCGAAGAGGAGGCACTATGCTGAGCGATATAAAAAAAAATATTCAAACTTAATCAGAATTCTAGTGATTTTTACTATAAAATGAACATTGATTTTCACATTAGTAACCATTAAAGTGACGAAATAGCATATAACCTTATTCTTCTTCGCGTTATCCCGTTTGCTGATCCATTAGGATTGGCGGGGTCCGCTGACTAAGCCTAAGGATTTGGCAAAGATACAGATTTTTCATTTTTTTATACCATTAAAGGTGACAAACAAGCATACGGACTGCCTGATGGTATTCAGTCACCATAGCCTATGGATATCTGGAACACCAGGGGTGTCACTCATGCGCTCCCGATCCTCTAAAAACCTCTTCACGCCTTTCTTGAAGAATCCCATGCTGCAGTCCCTTGAAAAAACCTCGGCTGTGAGCTCATTCCACAACTTAAGAATTCTCGGAAGAAAACTTCTCTAGAACCGCACAGTACGAGACCATTGCAGTTCCAGAGTGTGAGGGTGAATTCTCCGCCGTCGGCGAGCGGTGCGGTTAAAGTAGTTGTCGGCATCACATCGAACTATTCTTCAGAACAAAACCCGTTGTACAATCGGTAGAACACACAAAGGGACACAAAATCTCTCCTTAAACTTAATAGTTCAGTACCGTGTGTAAGCTTATGCTTGATGTAAAGCTAACTGCTTTACATCAGGTGGACTTTACCGTAGCCTATTAACGCTTGTAACATATATCACTCGCGCGATGCCTCCTCTGCTGCTTACACAGCAACTTCTTGGGAGGTTACTGGTGATCTCACTCACACACAAGAACACAACAACCCTCTAGGGAGTTGTTATTCGGCTGCGGTTTTCTGTGAGGTGGAGGTATACTTCCCCAGGAGGGCTGCTTTGAAGCGTCCTACCTCTCTTACAAAGAGATTAGTGTGTTCAAACAAAAGAATTCTAACGCTTTATATATTAGTACAGAATAGATTATATATACTCATAAACAGAATAGATTAAGATGTAGTATGTAACTACAAAACCTAGTTAGACTTTATAAGCTCAACACTTCACACACGCACAGCATGCGACGACGACGCCACATGTGCACGTCTCAACTAAATAACATTGTTTGTGTACTTTGTAAATTGCTCATTCAGAGGATGAGGGATTACCTTTAAGCGTAGTTTAAACTGGGCTTAGACATACATAAATTTGGCTAGAGAAAATTGCGCGCGTGCAGCGGCTGATAGTTGGGTGATAAAGTTAATTTACACGTTCGTTTATTGCTTTAAGTTGGATAGTAATTCATTTGGAGGTAATTTATAATGAGATGTTTGGATAAAGGTCGCGGATTATCTCTTACACGACTGAATTTTATCTCCGAGTTCATATAGAGGTGTGTTGTTGGAAACTGTCGTCTTTCTGCTGCTTCGTTTGGAATCGGCAGGTTACACTGCGTGCTGTAAATCAGTAATTTACTAAACTACATTTTTTATACTACTTCGGGAGGCATACAAGCCACCTGATGTAAAGCGGGTACCATAGACTATTAACGCTTGCGATATATTAAGTATCACTCACGCGATGGCTCCTCTACTGCTTACACAGCAACTCCTTGGGAGCTCACTGGTGACTTCACTCACACGCAGGAACACAACAACCCTCTAGGGAGATGTTATTTGGCTGCGGTTTTCTGTGAGGTGGAGGTACTTCCCCAGACGGGCATCTTTGATGCGCCCTACCTCTCTTAAAACATCGAGACCAAGACAAACAGACATGTTCATGCACACTTTGTGTGGGAATCGAACCCACGAGCGTTGGTGTCCAAGTCCGACCACCGAGCTCGTAAATTTGATAAGAACATCTTGATGACTGCGACAACGTGGTGTTTACCCAAAATACTCCAAATATAAATATTTAAACGGGGCTTCTTTAAGTGTAGAAATACACCTTTTACTGACCCTTAAAGGCTGACCTCACGCTCGTTTGTAAACTCAAAGGTACATACGAAAAGCACCTCTACCATTGCAAGCATTGGAATTCTCGGTGTCGAGATCTCCAGCGATGTTCAATTCCGATATCACCTGTAGGAGAAAGTGAGACTGGCGTCCAAGAAACTTGGTGTGCTCAACAGAGCAAAGCAGTACTTCAGTGCGGAACAAAGTCTTATATTATGCAAGTCTCAAGTTAGACCACACATGGAGTACTGCAGTCACCTTTGGATGGGAGCACCTACATACCAGCTTGGACCATGTGATTCGATTCAGAGACGAGCTGTGAGAATTGTCGTCAATCCCAAGCTTACACACGGTATTGAACCCTAAAGTTTAAGGAGAGATTTTGCCTCCCTTTGTGTGTTCTACCGATTGTACAACGGGTTGTGTTCTGAAGAATTGTTCGATATGATGCCGACAGCTTCTTTTTAAAACCGCACCGCTCGCCAATGGCGGGGAGTTCACCATCACACACTGTAACCGCAATGGTTACGTACTGTGCGGTTCCAGCGAAGTTTTCTTCTGAGAACTCTCAAGTTGTGGAATGCGCCCCCAGCCGAGGTTTTTCCATGGGACTACAGCATGGGGTTCTTCAAGAAAGGCGTGAAGAGGTTTTTATAGGGTCGGCAACGCATGAGTGACACTCCTGGTGTTGCAAATATCTATAGACTACAGTAACTGTTTACCCTCAGGTAGACCATACGCTTGATTGATGCCTTAGTAGTATAAAAGAAGTACTTCCATCGCTGTATATAGACAGGATAATATAAGATATTTTTTACATGTTCTAAAGAAAATGCAATCCCTGGCATTTATTCAAAGATAAAAAGAATAGGAAAGTAATTTATTTAAATAAAGTTATTTCATTAAGTCATGTTAAAGTTAAAGGATTAGATTATACATATAAATATGTACAAAAAAAACATACAATACCTCTTTAACTAGGTTACTTAAAACATGGATTGTAAATATTGAAATTGTTTTGATCTCCCCAGTTTAGAGCACAACTCATCGCAGAAGACAACTATTCCTTGAAGATTGTTGTGTTCGTATGATAGGGATCAGAAGATGGAGCTTTTGGAATGAATGCCGATGCATGTACAGTATTATCGTATAAATTATGGTAATCGTTTTACACCAAACTTAAATTTAGTTGCGAATCCTACAAAAAACTCATCAAGGTCTTTTTGAATCTCAGGGAAAAACAGCTTAAAAAAACCTAGGCCGGAGTTTCATTCTGAAAGCCAATGGTACTTAGAAGAAAACCGATGTAACGGCGCAGTACGCGACTATTGTGAGTTTAGTTTGAGAATTAAATTCACTATCATTCAATTGTCGATAAAATTTCGAAACACAAACCATTGTACAATCGGTAGAACACACAAAAGGAGTCGAAGTCTCTCCTTATTTATACACAGTTAGACGTAAAATGAGTTACTAAAAGATCCGGTACCTTGGCATCTTTCTTTACAATTTCCATTCATTAGCATAGTTAAAAAGATTGACACTTAAGGTAAGGATATCGAAGTAACCGACACCCACAAGGATTCATTTCGAGAAATCCGTTTTCTATACGACTGTGGGAAAATCAAAAATACCCTCTCGATTCGCTACAAAGTAAATTCGGATTAATGGAAAATACTTGGAAGAGGCTCGTAATCTGAATAGACAAGGTTTGGTCTCGAAACCTGTCCAAACAATATATAACAAGTTTTCGAAGTGTTTCAATCAAACGCTACACAGTTTCTGACAATTAATTAAAACGTGAATGGGACTGTACTTGGTACAAAAGGCGTGATGAGGGGGGGGGAGAGTATTTGATTACTTTAATACTGCCCGAATGAAAGTAAGAGAAGTCGAATTGCTAGGACGTTTACAAGTTTTCCAACGATTATTTACTTTTGGGGATTAATTAAAATATCATGTACCCAAAATAATATTTATTCCTCTGAAACTGGTGGGTCTTTGAAATAGTGCCAATAGTTTTTACTGCTCTCTGGTAAATAACCATAATGCTATCCATTGACCAGATTACTTCTAAAATTACCTAGAAACGCAGAAAAGTTCTTGGCGTTTTCTAAAGGCGTTGGCTCCTGACACCAACTTATGATAACGCAGGTGATGCATGCGTACGTGGTAGGTGTACCATTCTCGAATACCGACTAATACCTTCCTTGGCTCCTATATTCTTTTATGTTTGCGTTAAAGATCTGTTTCAACATTCTTTCCTCTTGCATTATTTCTTCATGTTCTATTGGAGCATGCCACTTGTAAAACCAACTTAGTCGATTGATATAGTTACTTTTTTATACTACTCGAAGGAATATGCCTGATGGGACTTCGCACTATTGCTTGATCAAAACAAGAATCAAAAATATATTATTTGAATTTACTTCCTACAACGAATATACTTCTTTACAGTAAATCCGTAATTTTGAAGAGCTCGGTGGCATCGCTTTCCACACAGGATAAACATTTGTGTATATGAACATGCCTGTTTGTCTTGGTGGTATTTTTAAGAGAGGTAGGACGCATCAAAGCATACCGACTGGGGAAGTACCTCCACCTCACAAAAAAACCGCTCCCAGGAGGGTTGTTGTGTTCCTGCATGTAAGTGAGATCACCAGTAAGCTCCCAAGGAGTTGCTGTGTTAGATGTGTAATACAGGTCACATTTAGTTGACTTTATTAGTTCATTTATTCAGGGGTTGAATATGGAGTTGGATTATGGTACATACAACCGTTTCATCGTGTAGGTGAACAATTACTTGTAAATATAAATGCAGAATTGCGATGGTGTGTCTTAGTTGAACTATCTGCTTTATAGAGCCTATAAGGTTATAAAGATGAAAGAAAGTATGACGAAGGAAAATTGAATGAGAAGGAAACCTTGAAATAGGTATTTGATAGAGCGAAAACCAGAGTGAACACGGGGTAAAAGGTACACGTAAATAAAATTGTATATCTTCGAAGTGCTTTTAGTAGAGACGAGTGATAGAGTAAAGTGAGTTACGCTGATGTTGAACTGAGTGCAGGAAACAGTGCGAATCGATGCACAGGGAAAGCTTATAGGTACCTAGCTGAAACGTAAGCCAAGACACAGCTCGCTGTACTAATCCCAACGCTAACTCATGGAAGTAAGAACCGGGTATGGCAGAGAGAATAAGAAAGTAAAATAAACACGGTCGGCATACGACCATTGCGCTGAATCTATAGCGAAATGCGTGTTGACCACATTCGAAATGATAACGTAAGAAAAAGAGTTGGTTTGAAAGATTATCGGTGTCACGACAAGAAAATGCTTGTTCGTTGGTTTGTGCATGTAGAAAGAATGCGTGTTAAAATAATAACGAAACAGATATACTCGTACAATGCAAAAGAGCCAAGTAAACCCAAGACATGGTGTTTTGGTATGACGACCACAAATCAGTCGTGGTTTATCAGTTGTACCTGTAAATAGCTATGGATATTGAAGAATCAAGTAAGGTGTATAAAAACTGTGCCTTGTTACATCCACTTCTCTCTACCTGCCCCGTAAGGGACCAGGCGCGGAGATGTAGACAGGTAGATAAAGTTTTCAAATATTTTTACATCTATATTAATTGTCATTAAATTCGACATAATAGTCTATCTACATATCTATAACTTCACGCTAAATCCCTAGCGAGTTAGACAGAGACAACCGAGCGCCACAAGACTCGGTCGTTAGACTCGCTTCTTTTATATTCATTGCTCTTCTTATGCACGTTGGCCGGTTTCCAGCGTTCCTGATATCATGTTTTGAAGAAAAAAAAACGATCAATTTGGTCATGGTAGGTAAGTCTTGGCCTTTCTCTTTCTATTTTCGCGTTGTATATCTGTTTCGTAATACTTCCTACATACTTTCTACATGTCCGAACCAACAATAAAACTTTGCCGGGTCATGAATTGACACGGCAATATGGTGAGATAGGACCTATTTGTATACCACACAGCACTATTATTGCTTCACTACTTATTGTATATTGTGTGTATAGTGTAGTGTTACGCACAAATAAACGTTTTCTTTCTTCTTTCTTTCTTTCTTATCGAAAATTTCCGCCATTTCCTCGAAGCGGTACAAAAGATACCATTAAAAGTAGGCTTACTAGTGGGGTTCCATTGGCATCCTTTGGGTACGGAACCCTGACAAAGAAACATTAATATAAAACGCAATAATGGCCGACGAGCAGCGGTAATAAGTCAGTAGGTGTTTCGCAGTCTCATTTGCGTGCCTTTGCACCTACAAAGTGGATATAAACAAGGAAAGTTTCGCCATTCGGAGCGAACTAGGCGGGTATGTCGAGGCGTGTACAAATTAAAGTTAATTATACTGGACTTGATGTTTTTCGTAATGCTTTTGGTGGTAAGCATGTACGACCCGCCTGGTATGAGGTCACAAACCACCTGTGCATGGAATCACCACAAAAACGCCTAAATATATTAGCGATTCGAGCCTACTGACTAATGGCAGAAAATTTTAACCAATAAGCCGATAAGTGCCGCTGTGTTATCCGCCAATAAGAGCTGTGCGTCCTACTTCACATCCCCGACCCGTAGTGGTAAATTGAGTCATTACGCAATGTCGGTCTCATCGGTCATATCATTCATGAGTGAACTATATGATTTCAGTACAAGGAGTAGCGTTACAAATGTGCCTGAGACCATCTGTAATGTGGAAGTGTTTCCCTAGTCACGCTGCATTTCAAATTAGGCACAGCCCCACCTCTCTTTAAATTACTACTGTTAAAATCAAAAAGAATCACATTTTTCAGTCCTCCTGCATTTGTAATAAACGGCTACTGGCACACGATATATATCTCGAATATATACAAACTTCGGGCTTTCAATTATTGTACAGTCTCGGCAATTAAAGAAGCTTTTTTTTTGGGGCAATCAATTACCGTAGCCTACAGACATTTGCGACACCAGTGGTGTCACTCTTGCGTTGCCGAGCCAGTAAAAACCTCTTCACGCCTTTCTTGAAGAACCCCATTCTGTAGGCCCTTGGGCAAATCTCAGCATGGAGCATATTTCACAAATTTATTTTCGTTCTCGCTAGAAAACTTCTCTGGAACCGCACATTACGCGACCATTGTAGCTCCAGTGTCTAAGAATGAACTCCCAACCATCAGCGAGCTATGCCATTGTAAAACAAGGGTGTTGACATCTTAACTAATAACTCCACAGAACACAAGGTATTGTACAATCGGTGGAACACGCAAAGAGAGGCAAAATCTCTTCTTAAACTCAAGAGCTCAATACCGTGCGTGAGTTTAGGATCATCGACGATTCTCACAGCTCGTCTTTGCACCGACTCACGGTCCTAGCTGGTATCTAGGCGCTGTCCACTGCCAATCCGCAAGGCAGAAGCGTGGTGTGGGTAGAAAAAACATGAGAGAATAAATATACATATTTAATATAAAGTATAAAATGGATGAGCTCGGTGGCACAGTAACTACTAAAGCTACTTTGACACTAACATTAGATTCCCATAAAGAACAAACATTTGTGTCCATGAACATGTCTGTTTATCTTGCTCTGAATGTTTTCAACAGAAGTAGGGCGCATCAAAGGGACTCGACTGGAGAAGTATATCCACTTAATAAAAAATGCAGCCAAATAACAAGTCCCTATACTAGAGGGTTGTTGTATTCCTTCTGGGGGCAGCTGGGATAGTAACGCGCGAGTGATACTGTAATCGTAATGTATCATATTACGTCGGGTGGGCCGTACGCTTGAATGTCTTCCGACTTTTCATAAAAAAGATCGCGCCAAGACCGTTGCAAGGTAAGCAGAGATAACCAATGCCAAAAGAGGCAGTCGTTACACCAAATATCACAACAAATTGATGTGCTCTTTTTACATTTTTCTCTTTGTATAATCGGAATTGGAAAATATATTTTCATATTGCTTTCTTAATATCACCAGTATTGAGGTTCCCACTGATAACTTTCCATACTCATATCATGGAACAAAAATAATACAAATAATGCCTTATCACTATGACAAATATAGATGAAGTTACATTAATATAATTTAATTATTTTAGCATTATTGCTGGTTATTATTATTTAAACATAAATTAGAGCGATATCAATCTGGCGCGATCTCTTTATTTCACGCGCATATCGTACAAGAGTAAACTCGCTTACAATGCTGTATTAGCGTAAGTCGCGAAAGACGGCTCAAGACATGCAGCTTGTTTTCTATTGACGTATTGGTTCGTGCGAGTCTGCCGTCGGTAAGCGCGTACACGCGCGTTAATTTTATGTCAGCATGCTGAAACGGGCGTAAAAGGCTTAAGCCTAAACGCACTTTTTTTTTTTTAAATGCATTATTATTGATCTCAGCATCGAAATTGACATCTTCTACTTTGCGTGATCCAGTCTTCTAATACATTAAATACATTAGGATTGGCGGGGTCCACTACCTAAACCTAAGGATTTGGCAAAGATACTGATTTCTACATGGAGCGACTGCCGTTGGACCTCCACAACCCAGAGGGAAAACCAGATCATTCTTAGATAAGGTCACATGTCTTTAGAAATATATATTTTTTGGACGTGCGGGTTTTCCTTCACCGCCGAGCAGTGATAATTACAAATTAGAAATACCTATATCTATATATATAAAAATGAATGTTTGTCTGTATGTCCTCTATGGACCCAAAAACGGCTGGGCAGATTTTGATGAAATTTTCAGTGAATCTTCTGGTTAGCCCAGCAGGTGATCCTGTGAAGTTTGGTAGCGATCATATCACCCGTGCAAAGCCGGGGCGGATAGCTAGTACCTATATAAATCCGAAAACACGGATTTAGTAGTACATGCCAGGATTCGAACCGAGGACCTGTTAGTCACTAGGTCGGCTTTATCCACTAAGCTGTCACTGCTCATCCAAATTGACATAAGTTGTGTAATTTTGTTTTATATTTTAATTGGATTTCCGCCGTAGCCACTCTATTTATACATGATATGATTTTCTTTCTAATTTCATAGCTGTATTTTAGACTGATTGCACTATGTTAACCCAGTAAATTACTAGTAATATTTTCAAAAGTCTTTTCTATTTTGTGGGTTGTTTCTAAGAATAATAGTGAGGAGTGAACTTCATATAATATCTTAACTCGTAGCAGTAACGAAAACTTTTTTCAATCACCTAACACATTCAGACTACAATAATCTACACCTAAAATATAGTTGGTTATGGTACATAACTTTTAATATTTCCTATTCTCTTGATTAACTTAGAATATATTTACGAATTGAATTCACTAAATAAACTTAAAAATTCATTAAGTGCGAGTCCGACTCGCGTTCTGAGAGTTCCGTAAAAAAAATATTTTCGCAAATTATTGTCGCAACAAAAGTATTTTTTTTTGTAATGGATGTACAAATTTGCGGTTTTCGAATTTTTTACTTTACTTGTGCTACATGACATTGCTTCTTACCAAATTTCATGATTCTAGGTCAACGTAAAGTAAGTTTATATATAAGTTTTGATTCTCTTGCGAGTATCAAAATATGCGCATAAACGAGGCATAAACAGCCGTATCTTTTGATTGCGTTGACATAGAAGTTTGATTTCTTGACTGCTCGAAGGGGATTACAGTTCTGAGTATTTGTTATTAATTTCAGCTTGATAGCTCCACCAGTTCCTGAGAGAAAGGGTCTTGACACACAGACAGACGGACAACAAAGTATTTCTATAAGGGTTCTGTTTTTCCTTTTAAGGTACGGAACCCTAAAAACAGATCATATACTATAATTTTCCATTTATATACTTCAAAAATACACTCGAACTTTCCAAGATAATTACAAAGTTAGAGTTTTGTATTACATTTATCACGCTCATAAATAGTGTTTTGGGTTCAGTTCTTTTGTATCAAATAAGTACAAAATTATTTTAATATATTCTCATATACAAGTGTAAAAAGGAACGTTTCCTTTTTTGTACTTTTATATAAAAAACTTCGAAATGGTTTTTGATAAATGAACGAAAAGGGAAACAAACTATCGAATTCAAACACGGCAAAAATTTTACATATCTTACTCGCAACAATACTTTGGTTTCGATTGAGGCATCGCTAATCTGCCTGCTGCCTGCACTTAATATAATATTTCCTTAAAATAGTTTTCCTCTCTACAATGTACCGCGTACAGTTCACGAGTAAGGTGGAGTTACTTCCCTAATCGCGGATATCTTTGATTCCTACTATTTTAAGTTATTAATTTCCTCCATTACTACGCCTTTGTAACGCTGTTAGAAATGCCGATTTAAAATATTGAAATGTAATATCTATATATCTACATAAGGGTGTCGCATCCCAAAAAACTCTGTCTCCACTGTTCTTTGATTTCTGCCATGTGGTGGTCTTTTCGTGTTTTATATACTACTATTCGGCTTCTAAAAGCCGATAACTTTCCTCAAGAATAGGGCTGTCAAATGCAAAAAGAGAATTTTTCAAATCTGATAGTTGATAGTTCCAGAGATTAGCATATTCAAAGAAACTCTTCCTCTTCATATTAACGAAACAATGCTGAATCTGCTTCGGAAGTGGTCACGCGTGAGTTTTGACCCACCGTGCGTAAACGCAGCGTCTAATAGCGCTTCCCCATGTGTACATGTCGGTGTAAGATATTGCCTATATTCATCTGAGATACCTTGACTATTTCTCGCAATCATTCAGTATCATGTTCTAGATTTTGACGAACACCACGGACGTTGTGACTTCAACAGGGTGTCCCCGAAGATTAGCAACACTTGTGCTCTTACAATCACAATGTAAATTTGGTAATCTTGTGTATAACTTGACCAATCGAGTCCAATTGACCAATCATTGCATTTATTACGTTTCTGTAATAATATTGTTATACAAAAAACGTTAAATTAACAAACGTTATTTACTTTTCTAACTGTTTGAGCTTCTTTTTAGTGTTATTCCGCTGAGAATTCGTCGAAGATACTGAGTATGACATGAAGCCGCTAGACCTACACAACAAAGAGGGAAAATCAGACCTTTCTTAGATTAGGTCACATGTCTTTCAAAATATAAGTCCAAGACTTGCTCGGCGATGAAGAAAAACATTGTGAGAGGTTTACAATTACAAATATGTACATAAATCCGAAAAAACGAATTTACTGACTATCAAAAATAGAAATAATCGACGGAATTTGTTTGAATTAAAGATGGCACAATAAACATTCGTGGGCTTGTTGTCCGTTCGTTGTTGCTCGAAATCTACGTTTGACACCAAATTGGTATCGGATAATGTCACCCATTACATGTGAACTGTCAAGACATTGTTCAATGCTTTAATATCGAATGATTCAGTGTTAAACCTTTGCTATACTCGAGAATATATGTGTCAAGTCAATATAGTGCCCATCATTACAAAAAGGGTTTATATTTGTTGATCGTTAGTTTAATATTGATCTCGATCTTATAGATTTTGATAGATAATTAGAAAGATAAATTCGATGGCTAAGCGTATTAGCCTAATCGCTTATACAGCCTCATTATACTTACTTTTAGCATGTTTATTACCGTCGTAACGTCTGAACGAAATATTCAATTCGAATAATTTAAAGAGGAATTTACATATACATAATCATTACTGATTATGAAATTATTTAATTGGGTAAGAATTTATATTATGATATGAATAACATCATCTTTTGATTCTTTTCGTGTTCTGATCGACTAATTTGAACCAAAACAGTTCTTATTTCTAAATTTTAGTATAAATAATTATTTGTGTAGCCAATTTTTTGAAACCTTCATTACTGCAATTTTCGAAGGAATCTGTAACTAGTAATATGTAGCCCATATCACTCGGTGATAATGTACCTTTCTGTATATGAAAGAATTATTAAATTAAGTTAGGTTTTCTTTGAGTTTATCCATTAGAAACAAACATGGAAAAAACCAACTCTTTTCTCTTTGCAATATTAGTTTTGAACGAGAAAGCTTGTTACTAAAAGTCTGAATTTGAATAACTTAGACTATACTTGTGGAATAAGTACTTCTATAGAACAAAATTTTAAACCCATCTGATGGTTATACCAACATTAAACAAGGGTATGTTTCGTCAAATTGGTCTGATGATTGAGGTCGTAAGTGGCCATAGGGTCTTCTCTATGGTTAATGTTATTGAATTGGTCCTTAAATTTCTCTTATTGAACTCATTACATCATTTTCTTTTGTCTCTCTCTTTTTATTATTTAACAATAGTAATCGTTTCATCATTTTTAAGTTATATTAATGCTTAAATTGGATTTAGAAGCGGTTCAGGCTAGGCTCAAATAATACATGATGCTAAAACACATTTCGTTTGTAACAGTAGAGCCCCTTCCAAGGTTCGTCGTTTTAATCACCTGAATATTTGAATCAAAACCTGAAGGCTACTGTGGAGTTAAAATGAAGCGGAACTACAACAATGATCTTTCAAGTAGTATTTGATTAACTGGAACAGATGCATGTTAGGATAAATCTGATATAGTACCTTTAATTCTTTATTTACATCAATATGAAAAATAAAGTTTTATCCTAACTAAATAACAAGTTATACTATACATTGACATTTCTTATGTAACTTTTCTTTCACGCGCTTTTCAGCGTGACCTGTAACGCCATCTAGTTCATCTTTTACGTACTTATCACCTAGTTTAGGATGGGTAGCCGTCAAGTCCAGGAGAATCTTCTATTTTAATGATCATCATTAAAGTATACATAATATTAATGATTATGATTAAAATGAATTGTCATAATTATAGGTGTGTATAAGGGTGTGTTTAAGGGTGGTTTGTCAAGTTTTAGGTCATCATGATCGAGATACCTGATTCTGGGGGGCGTCATGAACGACCGAGAGGCAGTCACGTCGCAGCGTTCTTTGGTAGGAGACAGCAACAACCGTAACTGCACGACTCATAAAGTCTACCACGGGGTGACTGGCTTACACCGTCATTAGAACTTGGTTGGAAGGTCCGTGGAGGTTGGAGGATGACTGACGAAGTCTGGCAAAGCAACAGGCGGTTGGTAGGCGGAGTTCGGGCGGGCGGTACTGCGCATGTTGGGTAACCATGACAACGCCTTACCTCAATGTTTGTGATTACGAAACGAAGGCTGCAGCCTCAGGAAACTTTTGGGCGTGATTGACGCGCAATGTTCAATAATTGTATTTGGGTGTACGCCAGATTTTTATGAAGAATTCGGCAAACTTTGATGCTGATTTTGCTTTTGCTGATATTGTATTTAGCTATATTTATGCTAAAAAAGAAATTTGGATGTACGCATATATGCTACTATATGCAAATTAATTAGGTTGGGCAGTAAGTGGCTCTCTTTCATCATCCTTTAGTATCAAAGTTAACTCCACTAATTCTAAATTAATAAAACTAAATTCTGATTAATAAACTAGACTCTATCTAATGAAAGAGAGAGAGAGAGAGAAATCATATCAATGCTGGAGACTGGAGAAATCTACCTCACAGAAGACCAAAGCTAAATAACGGCAATGCGTGAGCGATATTCAATGTATTTTAAGGTTTTAGAAACTACAGTGACCACTCTTTACGTCAAGTGGGGCATGAGCCTGTTTGCCTTGCGACATCAAATATAAAGATTATTACAGAATGTTGACTCATAATGGGACAATAAAACACCTATGTCTGGTTACTGGACTATTGCTGCGGAGATGTAAGATATCATCAATTAACGATGCAGACCTGAAAGCCTGACCGTCGTCGGATAATAGTCCAATTCTTCCACTGAGCTATCACAGCTTATAACACAATGGAGTAACAAAAAATATATATTTTGTAGCATGTTATTCTAACGAGTAACATCTATAGCGTCTGAGGATGCCTCATGAGAGGCGAACACGTGTCGCAGCGACGACCAGGCTAGTCGTGGCAGAGACGGTGGTGGGGGCATGCTGTTTCTGTTCCAGTTGGCGGACGACCGCAGCAGCCGAGGGAGAGACTACTGGAGCAGCCATGGCAGCGTCGGCATGTTGCGTCTACTAACGGTAGTGGGTGGCGCATGAACTAATTGGTGGCGGAAGCACACAAAGCAGGTTTGATCAAATTGCATGTACATTTGACTTTCGCAAAATAACGCCTGTATCTATTAAAAAATATATCTAATACCACATGAAGGAAAATAAATGCCTATACTGTTCAGGTATTAAAATAATATCCTCGATGTCGGTTAAGACATTTTGTTATGCGTTCTAATCGATTGTCTTTATGGTATTTTTAGATAGATAGGGCATGAAAGCAGCCCGTTTGGAGATGTAACTCCACCTCACAGAAAACCGCAGCCAAATTACACTGGAGGGTTGCTGTGTTCCTGCGTGAGTGGGGTTACCAGTAAGCTCCAAAGAAGTTCAGTGCTAACAGCATAGGTGACATCGCGCAAGTGATACTTACAGCAAGCGTTTCATATGCTACGATTACATCTTTACAACAGGGGACGTATGCTTGTATGTCTCCCGACGCTGTACAAAAAAACAATAAGCAAAATGAGTTCTGCAAAACAGGGGCAGGTATTAACCGATATTCTATTTGTCTTCGTCCCTTCTCAAATAATTGAATCAAACATAATCAAAATTTTAATTTCGTAATAACTTCGTATAAAACCTACCTGTACATAATACGGTGCTAAACCCAACGCTAACTTATAATAATAATAAATATAATAAATATTGTCGGACAAATTACACAGCGCCATCTAGCCCCAAAGTAAGCGAAGCTTGTGTTATGGCTACTACACAACTGATAAACATACATACATAGAAAATACCCAGACCAAGACAAACAGACATGTTCATGCACACAAATGTTCCCACCCACGAGCGACGGTGTCAAAGTAGCGTAACAGCGTGTTTCACCACTGCGCCACCGAGCTCTTCAAACTTATGGAAGTGCAAGCTAGCAGAGAGAGCATGAATGTAGAATAAATGCGGTCGAGACGAGAGCAGAGCGTAGTGAGAGATGAGTAATTATGGAAAGAGAGTAGGTCTGAAAGAGAGTGTCGGTGTTAAGATAAGAAAAGGCATGCTCCGTTGGTTCGGACATGTAGAAAGAATGCAGAATGAAAGAATGACGAAACAGACATACAATGCGATAGTGGAAGGAGCCGAGTAAGACCAAGACTAACCTACCATAACCAAGCTGGTCGTGTTTTATCAGAAGGTGATGTCAGGAGCCCTAGGAACCGGCGAGCGTGCATGAAAAGAGTTAAATGAATGTTAATGTTAAAGAAGTGAGTGAAGTGTGTAAGGACTGCGTCTTATGACGCTCGGTTCTCTCTGCCCACCCCGCAAGGGACCTGGCGTGAAGATATACATACATACAGTATAAAACCTCGGCGTTTCTGGCTACACCTGTATAAACCTAAGTATTGTATGAAAATTATTGTCATTGGATTGTATAAAAATAAAAATATGTACTACAAAATGAAAATGAAAAATGCATGGAGAAAATTATTAGTGCCTGCTTTTTTAAAATAAATGTTCGTGTTTATTTTTGAACGTTTTACCTAAACACGTAACAAATATATATATTTCTTGAAATAACAAAGTCTGGTCAATAAGAAGCGTACCTACGCAGCAATCCGACACGTAGGAGGCGCTTAGACAACATTGATTTAATGTTATTATTGTCATACATATTACTATATCAGAAGTTGTACTAACATATTTATTTATTCTTAACTAGCGAACCACCCGACCGCACGGAGAGAAAGATAAATTATTACACTAAGCTTCGAACTCACTACCTCATTTTGCTTACTTTTGGCATTCTTATACACGTCGTAACTTCTAAACGAACGGTATCTGTACACAGTCATCCTTGATTATGAAATTATTTAGTTGGATATATATATATATATATGTATGTATGTATGTATATATTGTATATATATATATATATATATATATACTATATATATATATACATTATTAATAGTTTTTGCGGTGTACGCCAAATGACTTTTGCAGTCAAAGTTTTGGCACCTAGGTTTGCATTATTACAATTCTCAAATAGAGATGTCCAATTTTTTAATTGAAAATAATATATAGTTCATGCTACTCGCTGATAAAGTAGCTTTCTAAATGTGAAAGAATTTTAAAAATCAGTTACGTATTTTTTTGCGTTTATCCATTACAAACAAACATACAAAAATCTAATATTTTCTCTTTTAAATATTAATTTAGATTAGAGTGGGAAAATATTTTTACCTACATTTATTTCAATCTATATACGCAAAACAAGTTCCTCGTGGGTAGGTAGAGAAAATCATGCGCCACATGATTCTAACCTCACCTCACTCGCCTCTTTAATATTTATAACTTTTTATGCACGCTCGCCGGTTTCCAAGGTTCCTGACACCGCTTTCAGGTAACACGAGACCAATTTGGTCGTTATAGGTTAGTCTTGACCTTCCTCAGCTCCTACATCTTTCTACTATCGCGTTGTATATCTGTTTGGTCATTCTTTCCTCTTGTAATTAATACTTTAGGCTATTTAAATTAGCATAACATAATCATAATGCATTGCTTTATTATTTTTTTACATTGGAGGGCCTTTATTCATTATTGTAATCAATACATACATGCATACATGTTCACGCGTAGTCCCTTGCGAGGTAGGCGAGAGAACCAAGCACCATATGACTCTGTCTCTACATAGACTCATTTTGTAAAAAGAGTGATACTCATAGCATAAATACTAGATATAAGCATAATCTTGTGTTACATGCAAGCCGTCTCCACAAAATAAGTAATTCTTTTATGGGGCAATGTATACGGTTCTATAACAAACTTCCCTGCAATATAAGAGAATTGTCAATAAACAAATTTAAAACTACTATTAAAGCCAAATTGTGTAGCAGGGCATATTATAAAGTATCTGACTATATTAATGATAAAATGCCTGGGAGTGAGTCGATCCAATTATAATGTAATTAATAAAATATATAAATTTGTTTGGATACCAAAAGAGGGATGCCTGAGTTTTTTGGCAGTATTTTTATCAGTGCTCACCTAGTCATGAACTGCACGGTAGGGAAAAAAATTGTGACGATTCCAAACAAATGTAGCCATTTTTACGGAATAAAAAGATTTTGACTTTGACTTTGACTTTGACATTCCTCACTCGTTTCATTGACACCAATATCTGATAACATACGACCATTTGGCCGTGATAGGTGAGTCTTACTATTTTCCTTCTACTTCCGCGTTATACAACAGTTTTGCCATTATTTCCTCTTGAATTCTACTTCTCTCACCTTGATACAGATACTCTCTTTCAGACTATCTTTCACATTTATCTTCTTTAACAACAATTCTATCTACAATAGTTAAGACGCACATTTTGCACAAAGAATTTCGACCGCGTATTCTGCTTTCATGCTCTCTCTGCCACACCCTCTCACTTCCATTCCATTCCATTGTAAAGAATTACGAAAGAGATGTACAACGCAAAAGAGGAAGGATGTAGAAGCCGATGAATGCCAAGACTAATCTACCATAACCATATCAATTGTGAGGCTCACAAAACTGTTGTTGCGTGTTTAAGCGCCTAAATATTTTAGCCATTTGGGCCTACTGAAAAATGGGACAATATTTTAACCAATAAGCCGAGAAGTGCCATAATGACAATTCGAGAACTAACCAATAAGAACTACGCGTACTGTTTTGCCGACCCGTAGCGGTGTAAAGTTACTATTTTTTTTATGCAACGTCGGAAGGCATACAAGTGTGCGACCCACCTGATGTAAAGCGACCACCGTAGCCATTAAACGCTTGCAATATATTAAGTATCACTCGCGCGATGCCACCTATGCTGCTAACATGGCAACTCCTTAGGAGATTACTGGAGACCTCACTCACACGCAGGAACACAACGACCCTCTAGGGCGTTGTTACTTGGCTGCCATTTTCTGTGAGGTGGAGATACTTCCCAAGACTGCTTTGATGCGCCCTACCTCTTTGCTATTTGTTACTAAGTAATATCAGTCTCATCCGCTCTCCAAAGGTTATTACTTTCATGGTCCCAGTAGCTATAAAAAAGTTACGTCGTAGCTTAAAATTAAACCTATCGAAAGAAGGGCTAGTGATGATGTCGCTTAGCATATTCGACTGCTACCATGTATTCTGAACTCCCTTTAATCATTCAATACCTAAATTCTCACGGTCTAAGGATCCATGCATATATACCCTCGCTGTATCGACTAGCACTCTTCGCTAAGAGCTTCGCCCCATAAAGTTTTGTTTCTCTCGGAGCAAAGGCCGGACGTTTATTCCCTTATGCGATACCGTGATGGCGGGTCAAATGCTAAAGAAATTTATGGATGGTAGCTTTAGATTATAGTATGAATGAATATACGTTTTTAACTAGGATAGGTTGTAAGTAGGGTAGTTTGTAAAAAGAACTTCTCTGATTCTTTGGAATCCTGGTACATTTGTTAAGAATAGATATTTATTTCGTAATGATAGCGCAGATTTGAAAAAGAGATTTCTCAGATTCTTTAAAGTCCTAGTACATTGGATAAAGAAATATATATATATTTCTTATTGGTAGTGTTGTAAAAGAACTTCTCGGGTTCTTTGAGGTCCTGGTACATATGATGTATTTTATTTTCAGGAACACCGTTCCTATATGAAATCTATATGTTTGTCTGTGTGTTTGTCTGTCGCTTTTTTTCGAATATTCGAATTTTGACTTTAGATTCGGATTCAGCATAAAAAAGTAGAATAGGAATATTCAGGAACACCACTCCTATCTCTTAAGGATAATAGACAGAAAATGGCCGACAAATTACAAAAAAAAAAAATTGAATTGTTATATAATTGACGAGCCAGGTGTTCCTCTGGCAATGCAAGCTTGCGCATTCTCAACTGGTTTTTAATTTATGTATTATTTGCTGACATTTCAGTTCTCACTCGGTGGCAGAGTGGTTAGTAACGCTACGTTGACACCAAAGCTCGTAATTTCGATTCCCACACAGGACAAAAATATTTGTGTGCCTGAACATGTTTGTTTGCCTTGTTGGATGTTTTCAAGAATGGTAACGGTAGAATGCATCAAAGCAACCAGTCTAGGGCAGTAGACGTCAGAAACCGCTGCCAAATAGCATATTTCTGAATGGTTGTTGTTTTCTTATATGAGCAAGATTACCAGTAAGCTCCTAAGAAGTTGCTGTGTCAGCAGAAGAGTTAAGAAGCTGTAACGAAGCTTGCATTGCAAAAAGTACCACCGTTAAATCAGAAACCTTCTCATTAGAACACTCAATAACCTACCAGAACATTATATATATATATTCTTATACTACGTCGGGAGGCATACAAACATACGGCCCACCTGATGTAAAACGGGTACCGTAGCCTATTAACGCTTGCGATATATTAATTATCACTCGCGGGATGCCTCCTCTGCTGCTTTCACAGCAACTCCTTGGGAGCTTACTGGTGACCTCACTCACACGCAGGAACACAACAACGATCTAGGGAGTTGTTATTTGGCTGCGGTTTTCTGTGAAGTGGAGATACTTCCCCAGACGGGCTGCTATTGATGCGCCTTACCTGTCTTAAAACATCCAGACCAAGACAAACAGACAGGTTCATGCACACAAATGTTTGCCTTGTGTGGGAATCGTTGGTGTCAAAGTCGCGTCATTCACGACTGAGTCACCGAGCTCATTGGCTGCTGTTTATCAGCGTACAAGACTTGCCAGCGATGCTTTATTTCAATCTACAACCAAGACATTTGCGGTCGCATACCTCTTCGAAACATCTGCAAATAACCACAGAATATCACATTGCTGTATGTTTGTGTTATAGTCCAAGTTGCGTAATAAAATTCGATATAAGAGCCGTGTATCGCCCGTACACCGCTCAACGCTTATGACTTAATGAACATAAAACATTTGATGTGCTAAGTTTTTATTGAGATCTCTGCGAACTTCGCCAATATTTATAGTGAGAAGAATAAATTAACTTTACAGTAATTGGACTCGTTATGGTGCACTTCGAGCTAAAGAATAAAGGTCTGAGTTTTTATTTATTAGAGTGACCAATATCATTAATTGATTCAGATTCATTTTTAGGGTTCCGTACCCAAAGCGTAAAACTGACCCTATTACTGAGACTCCGCTATTCGTCCGTCCGTCTGTCACCAGGCTGTATCTCATGAACCGTGATAGTTAGACAGTTGAAATTTTCACAGATGATGTATTTCTGTTGCCGCTATAAAAAAAAATATTAAAAAACAGAATAAAATAAATATTTAAGGGGGCTCCCATACAACAAACTCGATTTTTTTGCTCGATATTGAAAACGGCAACAGGTAGATGCTTGAAATATTGCAGAATATTTAGTTAAATATTCACTTTAAAAATAAATAATTAAAATAAAACAAATATTCAAGTGGGGCTCCCATGCAACGGACATGATTTTTTTTTTGATAATGGTACGGAACCGTTTTCATAGATAATGGTACGGAACCCTTCGTGCGCGAGTCCGAGTCGCACTTGGCCGGGGTTTTTTTTTTTGCTGATGACATGATTTTGCGTAGTAAAATAGAACGCCCTGCTCTTATTGGCTAGTTCAGGGGTAAACATCGCGTCACTTATCGGCTATTGGTTAAAATATCCTTGCGTTAATCAGTAGCCTCGACTCGTCGAGATATTTGGGATTAAAATTACTACGTTTTGGCGAATGAGGGGCCTTTATGCGGCCCCTAGTGGTATATTGGGTTGTAGTCGGGAAATGGCTACCATAGCCTATGTACGCTTGCAATACATTATACAGTATCACTTTTTTAAGAGAGGTAGGGCGCATCAAAGCTACCCGTCTGGGGAAGTGCCTCCACCTCACAGAATACCGCAGCCGAATAACAATTTCCTGGAGGGTTGTTGTATTCCTGCGTGTAAGTGAGGTCACCAGTAAGCTCCTAAGGAGTTGCTGTGTAAGCAGCAGAGGAGGCATCTCGCGAGTGATACTTAATAACTGATACTCAGTCCTGATACTAACACAGCAACTCCTTAGGAGCTTCCTAGTAACCTAACTCACTCTCAGGTATAAAACAACTGCAGGGAGTTGTTCTTTAGCTCCGGTTTTCTGTGAGGTGGGGGTGCTTCCCCAGATTTTGACTGTCACCTCTCTAAAAGCACCCATACTAAGACAAACACATAGATGTATGCACATAAATATTTGTCCTCCATGGGAATCGAACCGACAAGCCTCGGTGCTGAAATAACATGCTAACCATTCCGCTGCCGGGCTCGTCAACCATGACAAGTAGCATGACTTAATTTTGCAATTAAGTTCTACAGTAAAAAATATTATTTATGAGTACATTTATCCCATTACTCACGGTTCACCCTCACACGCTGGAACCGCAATAGTCGCGTACTGTGCGGTTCCAGAGAAGTTTTCCTCCGAGAACTCTCATGTTGTGGGATGAGCTCCCAGCCGATATTTTTCCAAGGAACTACAGCATGGAATTTTTCAAGAAATGCGTGAAGAGGTTTTTAGAGGGTCGGCAACGCATGAGTGACCCTGGTGTTGCAAATCTCCATAGGCCACGGTGACTGTTTACCATCAGGCAGGTCGTATGCTTGATTGCCACCATAGTGGTATAAATAAGTTACAAAAAATCACGTACTTTGTAACTAAAAGGTGCTTAGCAGTTCACTCGCGTGCAGGGATACCTAAAGATACATACGTATTTGTGTATACTCGAGTTTTAATAAAAAACCTGTGTGTGATATCCAGCAAAAACACATTTGTGGTGAAATGGTAGTTGTTTTAGGGGTACACCTCGCAGGTGAGATTGCGGCGAGCCATCGGGCAACTCCTTCATGGGCGATATATTACCGAGTCACTTTTACAACTCACGAGAACGTACGGCTGAACTTTCGCGAGTGTCCGAGTCATAAACTTGGAGCGATTAACCTCTAGACTTTTTCGAATCGTTAAAGCGAGCGAATAAGTCAGAACAGATGAGCGAGTTTGTGCAAATTTTATTATCTTAAGATAATCGACGAGTACGGTGGCGCAGTGGTGAAACGCGCTGTTACGCAACTTTGACACCAACACTCGATGGTTCGATGTCGCAGGAACATGTCAGTTTGCCTTGGTCTTGGATTTTTTAAGCAAGGTAGGGCGCATTAATGCTCCCGTCTGGGGAAGTACCTTCACCACTACAGAAAAATCACAGGCAAACAACAACTCCCTAGAGGATTGTTATATCCCTGCGTGTGAGTAAGGTCTTCAGAAAAGTACTACTATAGCTTTAGCAATTACTTAGGAGCTTATCCTAAGTAATTGCTAAAGCTATAGTAGTACTTTTCTATTTAGCACTTAGTTATCTCAAAAGTTTGAATTAAATAGTGAAATTAACTTCATTGATATCAATGACAATGAAGGGTCTAATTAATGGTCAATGTGATTTCAATTCACTTATTTATTTAAATATATTTCTTTAGAAATTGTTATTTGTATCGTCAAAGTTTCATCAAATTTTAACCAATGTTATGTAGGTCCTCACGGCTGTATACTCCCGTTGTCTATACAATATTGGCTTAATAGAAAGATCTGAAAAACGATGAGTCTTTCGAACGAATAATGAACTTACTGTGTTTGAACATGTCTATTTGTCTTGGCCTGGATGTTTTCTATGTATTGAAAGTATGTATTTACCAAAAAAGGTATTCGGTATCAGTTGTCTGGTAACTATTGCACAATTGCTTTGTATAGTTTAGGACTAGATAGCACTGTGTTATGTGTTCGATAATATTATTATTGTTTATTATATGTAATAAGTTGCAAGTTTGTTTTGAAAACTATTTTTACATCGCTAAGATAGCAACCTCCTCCCTCTTGAGATCAAGGTCTTACACATAGGTGTTTGCAGCATCCCTTTATGCGATTTTTGAAGAACGCCATGCTATACTTTAAAAAAATCCATGTCATGTCGCAACCTAAGGATGAAAAGTGTCTTGTGTCGCTTGTGACTTGTACCACTCACATTTTAGCTCAGTTGCATTAAGTGGATAATCCAGGGTTCATACTTCCATCTCTGTAATGGATGCACCGAAAGTCATTTATTTCATGCATTACTATCGGATATTTTCAGTCTATTCAAGCGACGGGATTCAGTTTTCAGCCGCTGACACATTCGGGTGTGAAAATAACTGAATGGTGTGTTGAAATTACAGATAAAATACTTTTGTTGAAAGTTTTATCTTATACGGGACACATTGTTTGTATTCAGTTACAACGATTTTTTAGTTATTGAGTAAAATATGTTTTTGGACGCAAAGGTGGCAAACATTGATTGAATAACAAATGGTAAGCAGTCTAACGTGTAATAGCTAAAACATCTCCCGTGGGCTACTGACGTTATCGGAAAAATGCTTCTTTATCCCTCTTATAGATACTTTTGAATCTGTACTATAATGTAAAAAGCTGAAGAGCTTTTCTATTTGAACGCTCTAATCCCAGGAACTATCGGTCGAATTAAAAAATACTTTTCGTATTTGATAGCATATTCGCTTTTATAGCATAGCGTCATTTACGTAGCATCTTAAAATAATCTTAGATTTTTGGGTAATTTAAAAGTTTATTTGTTTAAAGAGTATATTCGTCACCGTTTTTTCTGGCGATAAATATTCATTATTATTAATTTGAATACTTTTTTTTAAATATTGTACGATTTTAGATTGTAATTTGTAGGGATACAAACAAGCTGCATAATATATTTTTAAATTATAAATGAAAACAAAATAGGAACCCGTTGATACCGAACGTCTCTCGCATTCTCGTATCTTATCTAGAAGTTGCTCCTTCGTAACTTCGCTTCAAAAGCGAGCTGTTTGCTTTTGCAACCAATTTATCAGCTGGATGCAGCATCTACTGCCTTGATAACTAACAAGTAAACACCGACCAAAACATAACAGTTGGTCAACAGTTCTAAAGAACTTTCTAGACTTTCAAGATTTATTAGCTCGACTTAGTGCAACATTAAACCAACATTATTCGTTTAAAATTTAAACCATATAATAGAAATAAACAGAGCAAAGATTGCTAGAAATGGTTGCAATATATTTTGATGATGATCCCTTTTTTTATACAACGTCGGAAGGCATACAAGCTTACGGCCCACTGATGTAAAGCGGTTACCGTAGCCTGTCAACGCTTGTAATACATAAAGTATCACTCGCGCGATGCCTTCTCTGCTGCTCATATATAGCAACTCCTTAGGAGCCACAAGAACCCTCTAGGGATTGGTGTTATTTGGCTGCGGTTTTCTGTACTTCCCTGGTACTTCCCCAGACGGGCTACTTCGATGCGCCCTACCTCTCCTAAAATCTACCTTCATCACGAAAATGAAAGTACTTTGGGCCCAATGGTTAACTATTTGGAACCCATGTGTAAAGAAAGAGTATTCTAATTAAAAATACTAAAATAATGTGTTTTTTATACAATGCTGGGAGATAAAGTTTAAAAGGTGAGTTTATGATGCGTCCTACCTCTCGCTAGAGCTTTGGTGGCGCAGTGGTTAGTAACTCTGCTTTGACACCAACGCTCATGGATTCGATTCCCACATAGCACAATCATTTGCATGAACATGTCTGTTTGTTTTGATCTGGGTGTTTTAAGAGCATCTCTCTTACAAACACTGATCATCACATCGGCGCATCAATGCAGACCGTCTGAGGAAGTCATCCACCTTATCAATTTCATAGAGATCTATTTATACATCTACATGCCAAGTCCCTTGTGCCGTCGGCAGAGAAAACCCACTGCTACATGACTCGGTATTTACACAGCTTACAAGCGACTAAGATTATCAATCATAGCTCTTTTTAGGGTTCCGTACCCAAAGGGTAAAACGGAACCCTATTACTGAGGCTCCGCTGTCCGTCCGTCCGTCCGTCCGTCTGTCACCAGGCTGTATCTCATGAACCGTGATAATTATATAGTTAAAATTTTCACAGATGATGTATTTCTGTTGCCGCTATAACAACAAATACTAAAAAATAGAATATAATAAATATTTAACGGGGCTCCCATACAACAAACGTGATTTTTTTGCTCGTTTTTGCTCGATATTGATAACGGCAACAGGTAGACGCTTGAAATATTCACAGAATATTTAGTTATATATTCACTTTAAGAATAAATAATTAAATTAAAATAAAACAAATATTTAAGGGGGCTCCCATACAAAAAATGAGTTTTTTTTTTGCCGTTTTATAGATAATGGTACGGAACCCTTCGTGCGCGAGTCCGACTCGCACTTGGCCGATTTTTTTTAAGCAGTGTATTGACACAATAAAAACTCTTCAAACTTCATTTACCCATTTCTACGGTTGTTTTTGAGCAGTATTTTAATATTCAATTCGAAAAGAATGACTGACCGCTTTCGTAATGATGATACAAGAGAGAGAGTTGGCCTGAAAGACAGTGCGTTGCTTCGGACATGTAGAAAGAATGCAGGTAGAAATAATGGCGAAACAGATAAACAATGCGAAAGTAGAAGGATGTTCTAGCCAAGGAAGACCAAACTAACCAACCATGATCAAATTAGTCGCGTTTTATTGAGGTGATGTCAGGAACCCTGACCAAACGAGCATGAAAAGAGATATGAATGTTAAAGAAGCGAGTGAGTTGTGTAAGGACCGCGTCTTATTACGCTCGGTTCCTTCTGTCTACCCCCCAAAGGACCTGGCGTGAGATATATATACATATGCTTACAGAATTTATTTCCTTTGTCATCAGGGATTTTATTATATATAAAGATACGCATACAAAGGCAGCTACTCGTATTAATATACTTAACTGAATCGTCTGTTATCGTCTGCTTCCATAAAATTTTAATTTTAAGTAAACAATTAAAAAAAAATATTGTGTGCGCAGTAAGAGTGGCGCAGTGGCGAAACGCGCTATTACGTTATGTTAATGCTAGAGCACATGCTCGTGGGTTCGATTCCCACACAAGGCAAACATTTGTGTGCATGAACATCTGTATGTCTTGGTCTGACTGTTTTTAAGAGAGGTAGGGCGCATCAAAGCACCCTGTCCGAAAAGTACCTCCACCTTATAGAAAACCGCAGCCAAGGAACAACTTCGTGGAGGGTTGTTGTATTCCTGCGTGTGATTGAGGTCACCAGTAAGCTCCTAAGGAGTTGCAGTGCTAGCAACAGAGGTGGCATCGCGCGAGTGATAATGTAATGCGAGCTTTTATAGGATTTGTATGCTTCCCAATGTGGCTTTGATACATTATTTTGTGCAATTAACGCTCTGTTAAGTTCGATTGCGAGCCACTTACAAAAAATTAAAGATATTTTTTTTTATACTACGTCGGGAGGCATACAAGCATACGGCCCACCTGATGTAAAGCGGGTACCGTAGCCTATTAACGCTTGCGATATATTAAGTAGCACTCGCGCGATGCCTCCTCTGCTGCTTACACAGCAACTCCTTGGGATCTTACTGGTGATCTCACTCACACGCAGGAACACAACAACCCTTTAGGGAGTTGTTATTTGGCTGCGGTTTTCTGTGAGGTAGATGTACTTCCCCAGACGGGCTGCTTTGATGCGCTCTACTTCTCTTAAAACATCCAGACCAAGACAAACAGACATGTTCATGCACACAAATGTTTGCCTTGTGTGGGAATCGAACCCACGAACGTTGGTGTCAAAGTCGCGTCATTCACGACTGAGCCACCGAGCTCGTCAAATATGCTATAGGTGTCATATCATATAAATCGTAAAGTTGTAATTCGCCATTTACATTGATCTCTGCAATGTTCCATCACATTATAACGTTGATTTACCTGGCCTAAGTACATAGACACCAATTTACCAAGGAAGCATCTAATATATTACACGTAAGACAGCCTTCCGTGCCGCGACTTGCGACACGGTTATTACTAACTAAATGCAGTTAACCCACGGGCGCGGATCTAACAACATGGCGGATAGTGAATGCGTCTGAAATTTCGGACTATGTCGCACTACACGACGTACTATTCAGGACTCATTTGTACTGCCACGTGTAATTGTTTGGAGCGACATGGTTGGATGTTTGGAATATTTACGCTTAATATTATTAAGCACGTGGAACTTTGTTTTAGTATGTTAGAAGCGGTAAATTTAGTTGAATTCGGAATGTGTTCATTTGTTGTGGATAGTTAGATATTCATCTATAATTCACGGTAAATCCCTTGCAGGGTAGGCAGGGAGGGCCGAGCGTCATATGACCTGGTCATTACACACCTCACTCGCTTCTGTAAGAGCTATGAATTAGCTCTTCTTATGCACGCTCGTTGGTTTCTAAGGCTCCTGATATCAACTTCTTATAAAACATGATAAATTTGGTCATGGTAGGTAAGACTTGGCCTTCCTCTACTCCTACATCCTTCTACTTTCGCATTGTACATCTCCTGCATGCTCTTTCTTCCTGCATTCTTTTTAAATGTCCGAACCCACATCTGAATGTAACATCGATTGATTTAAAGCGGCGTAGCGTATGATCACTTGCAATATATTAAGTATCACTCGCACGATGCCACCTCTGCTGCTACAGCAACTCGTTAGGAGTTTACTGGTGACCTGACTCACACGCAGGAACATAACAATCCTCTTGGGAGTTGTTATTTGGCTGCGGCTTTTTTATGAGGTGGAGGTATTTCTCTAGACAGGCTGCTTTGATGCCCCCTACCTCTCTTAAAAAACACCCAGACCAAGACTAACAGACATGTTCACGAACGCAAATTTTTGTCCTGTGTGGGAATTGAACCCCTTGTTGGTGTGACAGTAAAGTAACAGCGCGCTTCACCACTGCGCCACCAAACTTTTCGATAATTCGTTTGTGTGAATATCAGTCATCCCGTGGCCACAGCGTCGGCAACGTTGCCGAAATGTTGAGTAAATATGAAAATAAATCGCTGTAAGTACATTAAATGCAATATTCAACTTTGAGAATATTGATAATTCCATGCTTACCCACGGTATCGAGCTTTTAAGTGGATGGATAGACTTTTACTCGCTTTGCTCAGAAGGATTATGTTCAGAAGAGTTGTTTGATATGATGGCTACAGCATATTTCTTTAGTCGCTACGTATTAACCTCCCCTTCAGCTACTGACATAGATGGAAGATTACGGAGACGACCAGCCATGCAATTCTGTAAGAGCAAACGTCCTTACATCCTCGGAAACATCGGCTGTTACAGCCTTGAACACAAAATTGCAATTCTTTGGTGTCGCCTTTCATGGTTGTGCGACACTAGCGCCGCAAGGCTGCGTTTGGAATTGGAATTCTACAAGGCAAACAGCCTCGCATACGCTTACAGCCTTATAGAATATCAAATAATTTAGCCGTGATCGCAGTAGACGATGTCAAAGCTGTGACATCTGTGATCACAGCGACGCACACAGCCATTACGAGTCGCTTAGAGAATTGCATGGCTGGGCAGCCAGAGCTACAACCGTGGCGTATACATGCGATTCCTGTTCCAAATGGCAGGCAATCGCGAGGATGATCGCAACAACCGAGGCAGAGACAACTGGAGCAGCCATGCATCTGGTGGTGTGTGGGTTGCACGTTAAATTGCATATTTATAGATATACATCACTATTGTTACCATTTATCTCGTTCATCCAATGAAGAATTTCAGTTATTTCTGAATATGGAAAACATACCTGAAACAAAAAATATAGTTTAAAATTCAATCCAAATATATCAAAAGCTTGAGCTAAAAACTCATGGAAACATACATCCACAGTCAAAAGTTAAGTTTTAATAAAATTATGACAATCCAGCTTTACTTCCAGAACATTCGTGGAGGCGGCGAGTCATTTATTACAAGCTTATTAGTGCTACCTCTCGGTAGAGCACGGTAGGTTGTCTAGAGACCCCGACATGAAATAAAACTGCTAGAAGTGACTCTAAAATTTAATAAAAAACAAGAAAATATATATTTTTATAATTTTATCTCTATAGTAAGAAAAAAATCAGAGCAGCTCTATAATAAGGGCAGTTACATTAGCCTATTATAAGAGAGAGAGCCCATTGGAGAAAGAACCGACGGAAACATCCGAAGGGTTCGAATCCTGGTGTCATGCCGCTAAGTTCATATTTACATGCTAGGCAGTGAAGGAAAACATCGTGAAGAAACCCGCATGTCCAAAAAATCATGTTTCGACATCGTTTGACTTAATCTAAAAAAGGTTTGCTTTTCCCTGCGGGTTGTGTAGGTTTGACGGCAGGACGTAAAAATTAGTAACTTTTTGAGAGCTTTCTAGTAACCACAATCAAATATCAAGGCACATATGTTAATGCACACAAATATTTATCCTGTCTGCGAATTGAACCCACGGTGTTAAAATAACACTGCTAACACATATACACCACCGGGCTCGTCTTATCTTTAAACAAATGATAAGTAGTTACGGGGCTTCAGATAGAAGTGAAATCTTAGAACGCATAAGAATAGCTACTCATATGTACGAGTAGTTAGCGCTCGCATGTCGGTGATGTATTCATTCATTAACATGTTCGCGATGCAAGGGTTTTCATTCCAAGAAACAAAGACACACAGTACAAACGTTGGGCCACATCTAGTAGTTTTAATAAGGTTTTAAATTATGTTGTTGTAATTGTGAGTAGTTTGCATATTGTTATTGGACGAGACAGGTCTCGGGGAAGATTCTAGAATACAAACAGGTTTCAATTATCTAGTTATTTTATAAAGTAGAAGCTGCCTTTGAAAATCTCGAAACTTTAATACCAATAAGCAGGTAAACAAGTGAAGAAACTTCTGTGATTATCTATAAAAGCGGCAAAAAAAAATAAATACGTTTGTTGTATGGGAGCCCCCCTTAAATATTTGTTTTCTTTTAATTTAATTATTTATTCTTAAAGTGAATATATAACTAAATATTCTGTGAATATTTCAAGCGTCTACCTGTTGCCGTTATCAATATCGAGCAAAGATGAGCAAAAAAATCACGTTTGTTGTATGGGAGACCCCTTAAATATTTATTTTACTCTATTTTTTAGTATTTGTTGTTATGCAACAGAAGTACATCATCTGTGAAAATATCAATTGTCTAACTATCATGGTTCATACGATACAGCCTGGTGACAGACGGACGGACGGACTGACAGCGGAGTCTCAGTAATAGGGTTCCGTTTTACCCATTGTGTACGGAACCCTAAAAAGTGCGTGTACTTATTACTTACTTATTCGCACGCAAGAAATTACACTTTATTCACATTCATAAAAATAACTCCAAAAATGTCATGATCAAAATGAAAAATAACGATTTGATTTTTAATTTAATCTTAACTGTGCACAACTTGAAACCATGAATGGGCATTCTCCTTTGCGTGTAATAAATTCTTTTGAAGCGGCGAATATTCATGTGCTCATTTTCAGGGTTCCGTACCCAAAGGGTAAAACGGAACGCTATTACTGAGACTCCGCTGTCAGTCCGTCCGTCCGTCTGTCACCAGGCTGTATCGTATGAACCATGATAGTTAGACAGTTGATATTTTCACAACCCACAACACAACCCTGGGGGAAAACCACATAAAGAACACGAGAACATTGTTATAGCTGGATATTATACAAAGAAACTAACGAAGTAAAAAGAAAGTCTAAGTAAAATTCGTAGTCAACATGATTGTGGCTCTTCGAAGCAACTATTCAAGGCCCTGTAGCGGACCGTTCACTGTACCCAAGCTTGAAAACTGACTACATCGCTCTAAGGTGAGAGCTGATAATTATCGCGCGTTGCCACCCTTGCTGCGGATACGGCAACTTCTCACTGGTAAGTTCACTCACTCGCAAGAACAGACTTCCATGGTCTACCTTTCTTGAAAACATCCAGAAGACAGATACGCTGGCCAGCACAGACAGACTCCCAGGACTACGACAACCCACCAGGAAGTTGTTATTTGATTGACATTCTGTGAGGTGGAGGCACTTCCCTCATGCTACTTTGACGCGCCATACCTCTCTTAACAATACCCAGGCAAGGCAAATAGACGTGTTCATGTACACAATTATTTATCCTGTGCGAGAATCAAACCCCGGGCCTTGGTGTTAAAGTAGCTCCTACAACCACTCTGCCACCAGGGTTGTCAAATTTTCGTTTGATCAGCGGAACCCCGATAATGACTGATGAAGTGCCTTAACTACCTCTACACTGCAGAAGACCGGCGCTAAGTAACACTAAGGGTTTCCTACCGACTAATGCCATCGATCAGCAACCTGGTGAGGAACTGCGCTAGCAGCAGAGGAGTAATAAGCGAGGGATTCAGTGTGTACTTTACATTACGAGCATTGTATGCCATTGAAAAAAACATAAGCGTTCCGTTTCTCTTCCAATAAAGATTTCAATAAACAATTTATTTCTGCAGTACCTACGTAACAAATGATCACATTTGTAGGTGTATCCAATTTGCTTGAAAGTCGTTTTGGTGAAATATAAGCCCGATTGTGTTTATAGCGAATTTATTTGAGATGTAAGTATGTCGGTGTAACTCAGATGCTGGGTGTAGTTTGTGAAATACGGTTATGTGGAATGGCTAGCATGTGCGACACACAGTCCTGTTGTTCAAAAAAAACACATTGCTCTGAAATTTTCATTGAATAAATAATCCACATTTTTTTAAATTTAATTTCTTTTTAGCCGACCTATCGAACATTGTGTCAACATAACCAATGTCATTTCAGGAGGAGCCTGCATATGATATAAAAAGCTATGGATGTTAAAGCAGCGAGCGCGTACCTCTTAAAAAAAGACTTACCGTGAAGATATAATAGATAGATAAACTGTGTAGCTACAGTTCGCAAGCAATTAATAGCAATGTGGTATCATCTGCATATTAACAGTACTAATAAGCTGGCAATATTACAAATCATATACACCAGTTCCTTTAATAACAGCATAGTAAACATTAACAGCCATATTCATAAACGTTACTTAACTTTTAAACAACATTTTAAACAATGCTTATGTTATTTTTGTATTCATAAACGCTGTTTAGACCTAATTGACATTTTAAACAGTTACTTAAGCAGCTGTCAAATTAAACAGCCTACAACCCCTGTTTAACGTCGTTAATCAACAAAATGGCGGACATAGTCTTTTTTCAATTAGCACACTGATTTGTAATTATTGATTTGTAAGTTGACAAAAATGGAATATTTTGATTTTGGTGATGATTTAAATATTTTGGAGCAAGATTTAGCAGATATTCATGAATTCCGGCAACCTCGTACTAAAGTATACAAACTCAGGTTGGATCCCATGATGGAGTACGACGAAGAGGGATTTAGAAAAAAGTACAGGTTTTCTAAGGAAAACATGAACAAAATTATAAATCTTGTGAAAAAAGATGTTATTGTGGATACAAGAGGCGGTGGTATACCTGTACATATTCAAGTAATGGCTGTCATTAGGCACTGGGGACGACACGAGGTTAGTACGCGAGAACCTCAAACATGATATTGATGATTCAATATAATTGTGGTTATCTACTAAATTTGATTTTATATTAACAGATTCAAGATGATAGCGCCGATTTGCATGGCATAAGTCAGCCTACTATGTCACGTCTATGTAAACGAGTTGCCCGTGCATTAGCGAGAAAAAGTGCAGAATACATAAAAATGCCCACTACATTAGCTGAACAAACTCATACTCAAAGACAGTTTGCTGCTATATGCGGGTTTCCCCAAATAATTGGAGCTATCGACTGCACCCATATCAAAATTAGAAGAAAACTAAATAGTAATTTCAAAATGAATTCCTTTGCACTTCTTGACGAATGAATTACAGCTTCAATTGACATCTAACAAAATGTGTTGCCCGATTTCTACCGTTTCTACCAATCGGAAAAAAGTTAAGTAATGCTTTACTAAGAAACGTCAAAGTTCCGTTTATGAATACGAAATTTTTAAACACTAATTAAAACTTAAACAGTTGCTTAGTTAATTAATGTTTAGAACGTTGATTAACAACTTTTTATGAATAACGCTGTAAAAATATATCCTCCTCACATACTTTACTCGCTTTTTTAATATTCATTGCTCTTCTCATGCACGCTCGCTGGTTTCAAACCAAGGCTCCTGACATTACCTTCTGATAAAACACGATCACGAATTTGATCATGATACGAGTAGGTAAGTCTTAGTCTTCCTCGGCTCCTACATCCTTCTACTTTCGCGTTGCGTATCTGTTTCGTAATGCTTTCGTCCTGCAGTCTTTTTACATGTCCAAACCAACGGAGCATGCCTCTTCTTATTTTAACACCGACAATCTCTTTCAGACCGACTATAAAAATACCAATTATTAAATAAAAATCGTTAATATAAAAAACATAATTAAAAATTAAGTAAGTACCCAGATATTTATTAAAACTAACTTTTATAGATTACGAGTATATACAACACTTATCAGTTATCCATCCTATTTTGACTCAATAGATATATTACGTTGTATTATATATGATGGAATTTAAGAAAAAAAAAAATAATTGTATGCATTAATTTGACAATGCATTTAAAATTTATAAATATTTTATTCTGATGCGTATACTCACAACTGCTGTAATACAATTATTGTTGACTAAACAATCTATCCATGTGTCACAATTCGACAGCAAAGCGAGATAACTCAGCGAGGTAGTTTGCTTTGAGTCAATATTATTTATCATGTTTCCAAATAGAGATGTCGGTAGTACGAGAAGGTCGGAATCCTAAAGCATTCCTATGGGAATAGTTGCAGTGATTTAGTTTGTGAGAGGATAATTATGGTTGGGATATATGAAATTAGGGAGTTCCGTATTTTTGGTAGTATGTATCTTAGTAATATAAGGTAATCTTGCAAAATTGATATTGAATTATATGTAGCAAGGGAAAATAGCAAATGCACAGCTCCGTCTGCGTGGTGGACCATAAGGTAGCAAATCAACTTATGACCCGCCTAATGTTAAGAGCTTACTTACTTACTTACTGGTACTTACTTACTTTACTGGTAAGTCCACTAACTCGCAAGACGATAACCCTTCAGGGAATTCTTACTTAGTAGCGATTATCTGTGAGTCTGTATCTCTTAAAAATCAGATAAAGACAAATACCTAGACATGTTCATGCATATAAATGTTTGGCCTGATGGAAATCGAACTCACGAGCCTTGCAGCAGAGGTGGCATCGTGCGAATGACACTTAATGTACTACAAGCGTTCATAGGCTATGGTAACCGCTCTTCATCAGGTGTGCCGTATGCCAGTATGCCTTTTGACGTTGTATGGAAAAATATATATAAAGTATAAAATATCCGAAGGTGAAGTTCGAGCTAGATAAACCCATCCATAAACAGGCTCGGGACGTACTTAACCTGCGTTATCGATGCCATCGAGCTCCTCAGGTTCCACACGCTAAAATGTAAATACAAAATCAGTCAGGATAACTCACGACGACCTCATTTTAATGAAACGACATTTTATTACTACCGATAAAACCAATGCGCGTATATTCACTCGCATCGCGAAATTTACGAGCGCCTAAGTACTTACCCTGGTCGCACGTTTTAACCATAAAGTTTCAAGCTTCTAGCCGTTAAAAATAAAATGCGGCCGATACACCGCGGGACGAGAAGACACATCTTGTGTAGTGTGCGTGCATAGCGAACTCTGTACAATCATTTTGGGCTAAAGCCAAACGCTTTCTCGCAACAAAGAGAATCTTCTTTTCCCGTTATCCCGTTTCCTAATCCATTAGGAATGGCGGGATACGCTACCTAAGCCTAGGATTTGGCAAGGACACTGATTTTTACAAGGAGCGACTGTCATCGGATCTCCACAACCCAGAGGGAAAACCAGATTTTTTCTTACGTCTTTCGAAATATAAAATCTTGGACATGTGAGTTTCCTCACGATGTTTTCCTTCACCACCGAGTAAGTGATAAATATGCACATAAAACCGAAAACACCAGACCACAAGACCAGTTTGTCAATAGGCCGCTATTATTATGCATAGAAAACATAGGTATTTGAAAGAGTGACAACCAGAACGAACATGACGCAGTATAGGGAGGGAAATTTGGAAACAGTTATAATCGTTTTACACGCGTTCTAAAATGGGCCAAATCAATTTTTTTTTTTTAGTAAATGTAACAGAAAGATGATGAATGAAAGATGAATTGTGGAATGAAAGAGAATGTGATGTATGAATGTGTTTATTTATATGTGAAATGTGACAAATTAGAAAACGTACACCAATGTGAATGTTATAAAATAGCCTTGCCCACGGCAGGGGTGCTAGATTTAAAAAAATTTGAAAAAAAAAAACCAGAACGAACAAGAGGATTACGCTTGATAAATAGATAGACGAGTCGTAGTCTTCTTCTGTTCTTACATTCTTCCCCTTTCGCATTGTATATCTGTTTCTACATTCCAATTTCTATGCGCGAAGATTAGATAGGTTACTTCAAAAGATCTGCGCCATGATCGGTTTCAGCATAAAACACCGGTGAATGTACCCAGAAAATACCTTGTTGATAATACGAATGGAGACAAGCGCTCTCTGCCTAACCCGCAAGGGACTTGGCTTGTAAATAGATAGATTAGAGACTTTTGACAAAAAATCGGCCAAGTGCGAGTCGGACTCGCACACGAAGGGTTCCGTACCATTATCTATAAAAATCGGCCAAGTGCGAGTCGGACTCGCGCACGAAGGGTTCCGTACCGTATGTATAAATACGGCAAAAAAATCACGTTTGTTGTATGGGAGCCCCCCTTAAATATTTGTTTTATTTTAATTTAATTATTTGTTCTTAAAGTGAATATATAACTAAATATTCTGTGAATATTTCAAGCGTCTACCTGTTGCCGTTATCAAAAATCGGCCAAGTGCGAGTCGGACTCGCACACGAAGGGTTCCGTACCATTATCTATAAAAACGGTAAAAAAAAAAAACACGTTTGTTGTCTGGGAGCCCCCCTTAAATATTTATTTTATTTTAATTTTATTATTTATTCTTAAAGTCAATATATAACTAAATATTCTGTGAATATTTCAAGCGTCTACCTGTTGCCGTTATCAATATCGAGCAAAAATGAGCAAAAAAATCACGTTTGTTGTATGAGAGCCCCCTTAAATATTTATTTTATTCTATTTTTTAGTATTTGTTGTTATAGCGGCAACAGAAATACATCATCTGTGAAAATTTCAACTGTCTAACTATCACGGTTCTTGAGATACAGCCTGGTGACAGACGGACGGACGGACGGACGGACGGACGGACAGCGAAGCCTCAGTAATAGGGTTCCGTTTTACCCTTTGGGTACGGAACCCTAATATCGAGCAAAATCGAGCAAAAAAATCACGTTTGTTGTATGGGAGCCCCCTTAAATATTTATGTTATTCTATTTTTAGGGTTCCGTACCCAAAGGGTAAAACGGAACCCTATTACTGAGGCTCCGCTGTCCGTCCGTCCGTCCGTCCGTCCGTCCATCCGTCTGTCACCAGGCTGTATCTCATGAACCGTGATAGTTAGACAGTTGAAATTTTCACAGATGATGTATTTCTATTGCCGCTATAACAACAAATACTAAAAAATATAATAAAATAAATATTTAAGGGGGCTCCCATACAACAAACGTGATTTTTTTGCATTTATTATAGATAATGGTACGGAACCCTTCGTGCGCGAGTCCCACTCGCACTTGGCCGATTTTTTAGTATTTGTTGTTATAGCGGCAACAGAAATACATCATCTGTGAAAATTTCAACTGTCTAACTATCACGGTTCGTGAGATACAGCCTGGTGACAGACGGACGGACGGACGGATGGACGGACGGACGGACAGCGAAGTCTCAGTAATAGGGTTCCGTTTTACCCTTTGGGTACGGAACCCTAAAAACGGCAAAAAAATCACGTTTGTTGTATGGGAGCCCCCCTTAAATATTTATTTTATTTTAATTTAATTATTGTTCTTAAAGTGAATATATAACTAAATATTCTGTGAATATTTCAAGCGTCTACCTGTTGCCGTTATCAATATCGAGCAAAAATGAGCAAAAAAATCACGTTTGTTGTATGGGAGCCCCCTTAAATACTTATTTTATTCTATTTTTTAGTATTTGTTGTTATAGCGGCAACAGAAATAAATCATCTGTGAAAATTTCAACTGTCTAACTATCACGGTTCATGAGATACAGCCTGGTGACAGACGGACGGACGGACGGACGGATGGACAGCGGAGCCTCAGTAATAGGGCTCCGTTTTACCCTTTGGGTACGGAACCCTAAAAACTACGTTCACAAATCGAAATCTCGGAGCTTGATATTTGCACGATATATATATTTCAATGTGCGACTACCGCTATATCATTAACTCTCGTAATTGATGGAATTATGACGCGAACTCATTTATTAAAATCCTTACAACCATTTCTGTAACATGAAGGTTTATATCACGCATCCCTTTTCTTATTCTTAGCATTATCTCGTTATCTAATCAATTAGGATTGGCGGGGTCCGCTACTTGTGCCTAAGATTTGACGAAGACTGATTTTCCATGTCGTCATACCTCCACAACACAGAGGAAAAACCAGATATTTTTAGGAAAAATCACATGTAGGGTTTCCTCGCGATGTTTTCCTTCACCGCAGGGCCAGTGATAATTACAAAAATACTTAAATCCGATACAATAAGAGAGCGTCGGTGTTAAAATAAGAAGAGGCATGCTCAGTTGGTTCGGACTTGTAGAAAGAATGCAGGATGAAAGAATTACGAAACAGATGTACAATGCAAAAGTGGAAGGATATAGGAGCCGAGGAAGGCCAAGACTTACCTACCATGACCAAATTGGTCGTGTTCTATCAGAAGGTGATGTAAGAGCCCTTGGAATTGGTGAACGTGCATGAGATTAGCAATGAATGTTAAAGAAACGAGTGGGATATGTAAGGATCGAGTCACGTGGCGCTCGTTCTCTCTGCCTACCTCACAAGGGATTTGACGTGTAGTTAAAGATACTTAAATCCAAAAATCTGAATTTAATAGTACAACCAGGACTCAAACTGGGGACTATTTGGCCAACAGAACGAATCTTTATCTACTGGTTTATCACGCATACACCACAAATGGCTGCGCACAAAAACATAACCTCGTGTTGTTCATCGCGATAAAGTCACTCGTCAAAATTCATCGAGCAGATGGTATCAGATTTTTGCTCAAAATTCGTCAAACAAAGTCGTATATCAAATATTCAACGTACAAAATAGTGCAGATAGCCGATGGTCGGTCGGGAAACCGGAAAAAAGTGCATAGAATGCTGTCGGCTTTGCCCCGACACCGTGATCTTCGTTTTGGGGTCGCGCGGCGGTAGGGCGCTATTTGAAATTCGTTTTGTGAGTCGGCTGGGCGAATACATATGTCTTATTTACCTATGGGTTATTGGAGTTTTGCTATGCCATGCGCGAATTATGCCGAATTTTGCATAACCTATTTTCAAGTCTGTGGTTGTTAGAAGTCCTAGTCGTCGCCACGTCGGCGAGTGTGCAGTCGTTGGCGACGACCTCGCTGGAGGTTTAGTTAGTGATGCTATTCCAACACCAAGATTTGTGGGTTCGATTCCATATAAAACTAACATTTATATTGTATTCATGTCTGTTTGTCTTGGTCATCTTTGAGAAAGGTAGGGTACATCAAAACCGCCTGACTGGGGAAGTAACTCCATCTCACTGATAATGTAACCGCTTTACATCATTGTATGCCTTCCGACATTGTATGAAAAAATTATAATTTTGCTGTGTTATCATATCAGCAGAGAAGGCATCGCGCGAGTGATACTTGATGTATTATAAGCGTTCATAGGCTACGGTAACCGTTTTACACCAGGTGGGCTGTATGCTTGTAATTCTTCCGACGTTGTATATAAAAAAAAAACTTGTAACATAATTTTGTGATTATTTCAAGACATTTTATTTCAACACTCCACTCGTGTTTTTTTATTAGTCTGCCCAATATGAAAAATATAATCTACTTTATAAGGTTACAATTATGTAGAGGCGAAAAAAGTGCTGCCGAGACCAGAGCAGCCAGGACAGCGACGGCATGCATCTACAAACAATATTAGGTGGGCGTCGTCCGACGCCAGTTCACATGAACTAATGATCTGATGTCTTTACCCTATCACCATTCATTGTTTCTTACTCCAAGAGATTCCTTGAAGCAATAACCGCTTTTACAAATCATCAAACTTTTATACATTTTGTTTCAATCTATACAGATAAATAAAATTGGAGTGTCTGTTTGTAATATTAAAATAACCACTTTTTACTAAATGCACATGGATATATACACGGTACATATATCAAAATTAATATTTTTACAATTTTTGTCTATCTGTCCGTCTGTCCGTTTGTTCCGGCTAATCTCTGAAACGGCTGGACCGATTTTGACGGGACTTTCACTGGCAGATAGCTGATGTAATAAGGAGTAACTTAGACTACCTTTATTTTAGAAAATTTATTTATTTTTATTAATATAATTAATAGAAATAAATAATAAAAAAAAACTATTCCGCGCGGACGAAGTCGCGGGCACAGCTAGTTTTTTGTATTTATATAACGTCGGGAGGCACACATGCATACAGGCCAACTGATGTTAAGCGGTTAACGTAGCCTATAAACGCTTCCAATAACTTTAAGTATTACTCACGCGATGCCACCTCTTCTGCTGCTAACACGGCAACTCCTTAGAAACTTACTGAAGACTTCACTCATACGTAGGAAAACAAATACCCTCTAGGGAGTTGTTATTAGGCTGTAATTTTTTGTGAGATGGAGGCACTTCCCCAGGCGGGCTGCATTGATACACCCTACCTCTCTTAAAATATTATATACATATATATAATACTAATAAACAGAATAATTTGATGGTGAAAGCAGACAAATTACTTGTGATTAAATTGTCTGTAAAAATTGTCTGTAAGGCACATCAATAAAATTCACAGGCAATTTAATCTAAACTACTTGACGTGTTTCCGCTACCGATTAGTTCATGCGAACTAGCGCCGGCTTGCACCCACCCACTACCATTAGTATATGCATGACGCCGCTGCCATGGCTGCTTCCGTCGTCTCTACCTCGGCAGCTGCGGCCACCTCTGCAATTGCCCGCCATCTGAAACATGAACCGCATGCATCTGCCACCGTTGCTGTCCTTGTAAAGTTTGTTAGTTTTTTGCCCCTCCACGAATCCAACATTTACAGCGTCCAATAAGAGACCAGAGCAGATCATGGACTGCATATTATGCAGGCTAATAAGAAAAATCATCTACAGCGCCTGAGGATACCTCGTGGAGAGGTGAAACACGTGTCGCAGAGACGATCAGAGACAGCCAGGGCAGCTACGGTAGCGGATGCACGTTGTTCATGGTTCAAATGGCGAACATCCGCAGAGTCGACCAATAGTCGAGGCAGAGGCGACCGGAGCAGCCGTGGCAGCTGCGGCATGCATCTACCAATGGTAGTGGATGAGTGCAGGCTGGTGCGAGTTCGCGTGAAGTAATCGGTAGCAGAAGCAAACAAAATAGTTTAAATGAAATTGCCTGTAAATTTGACTTACGCAAAATAACACTTGAATATATTAACGAATGAACTCCCTTAAACGTGAATTTAAAAAGTACAAGCATAACGTATAAAGGTGGTTCATTCAAACTCCGGTTTTCATCGGCAATATAAAAATTTTCATAATGCGAACCGCAGCTGATGCAATATTAAATTTTAAATATCGAACGCTCAGTCGCCGGCCGACATTCAATTTACCGCAAAATCGTTGTTTAGTGATGTCTGCAATCGATAGTTAATCTATCGATGAATACAAACTTAATGTACTGCGTATGTAATACTTTTTTTAATACAACATCGGGAGGCATACAAATGCGGCTCATCTGATGTAAAGTGGTTACCGTAGTCTATGAATGCTTGCAATATAGTAAGTATCAATATCAATCCCTTAGGAGCTTAATGGCAACCTCACTCACTAGTAGAAACACAACAATCCCCCCGGAAGTTATTATTTGTAGTCCTTTCCCAGACTTACTTTGATGCGCCTTCTCTCTTACATTAATACGTGTTTTGTTGCTAGGATCCATAAATTGCAACGAGTGTTTGACACAAGAATGTCTTCCACGTTAGTGGTATGATGTTTTAGAAATTTCGGTTAATGCCTATCTGTCAAGTACAATGATTTAAATATTTGTTATGGAATATGTACGGTTACTATAATTTAGCTACTTCTAATAACATAACTTTAATTTTTAATAATAAATTACAAACTAAATTGTTGATATTTAGCGTTAAAGACATCGCTGGACTTCTATAAAGGGCGAAAAGGGTTGTCAATTAGTAATGTATCCATGAAAAGCAGAAAAATGTACATTGGATTAGATGAACATTTGATGAAAAATAATCTAATACCCTAAATCAGCTCTGGCTCACTATACATATATTTTATGGTTAATAATGAATGTGAAAGAAATCACAAAAAATAATCTGCGAACATATTAATCGGTTATTATAACAGTAAGCCTAACATTCCGTAGTTCAAAGAATAGATATAGCGAAAATATAAATGTTCCTTATTCGACTACGAATTTTAAAAAATGAAGTCCAGTCAATAAGAGTTGAGAGCACTCGACGCTGCTTGACTTTAACCTACGTTTAATCAGTCCCGTTGCGGTGCTCAAGAATAAGGTCGTAGTAATATCTTGCAAATTATGTGCACGTTTCGAGACTTTATTGAATTAGACCTCAAAGTTCTTGCTTGAGAAGTTTTTTTTTTATTTCATCTCCTCGGAAAGCTATTAATAAATTAAATTTGTGTGAATGTACGTTCTCTAAGAATGCAGACTGTAGAGTTAAAAAATGGGTTATTATGCAAATATTGGAGTTTCAGTTTGGTTTCCCGGGTGCATTGTTTTTGAAAAGTTATATCAGTTTCGATTTATTAGGTTCTCATATCTAATATCGATAACTCTGTCGATATCCTACAACAAAGTTGACGTTCCTATTTATGCGAAATTAATATATATTTTAAAAGTCAGTGCAATTTTAGTTTTAAATAATATCCTCAGGATGGAGAAACGTTGTAATACGTTTGATGTGAAGAGATTCCCATTGGGTCGTTACAGCGCTAGTATGATATTGTTATAGATTTCTTTTTAACTTCTAATAAAAAATAAGAAACATTTATGTCTTTTGAGACATTCCTAAATATTGATACTGGGGTTCGATCCCACAACCTTTCGATTGCCAGTGATTACTCTTCAACTGAGCTACCAGGAAGGTTTGTAATGGTGACGAATTTATTTCTATATACTGTTGCAAAATCGCGATATAACGCATATTCCTAATAAGTAATGTACCTACTACTAAGTGGACATAACCTTAAAAATTAAACGTTATATATACTCTTTCTTACGAGCTTGGTAGCGCAGTGGTTAGTAACGCTATTTGACACCAACACTCGTAGGTTCGATTCTCACACAGGGCAAATATTTCTATGCATGAATATGTCAATTTACCTGGTGTTTAAAAAAGTTATCGCATGAAAATAGCCCGTCTAGAAAAACAGGTACTTCTCGTAGAAAACCGCAGCCAAATAACAAACCACTACAGAGTTGTTGTGTTCCTGCGTGTGAGTGAGGTCACCAGTAAGATCCTAAGGAGTTGGTGGGTTAGCAGTAGAGGTAGAGGCGCTAGTGATGCTTAATGTATGATATTACATAGAGTGAGTCGTATGCTTGTATGCCTTCCGACGTTGTATGAATTAAAAAAAATATATATCAAAATAAATCACTTTTTCCTTTTTATCAGATTTTGTTCGTAAGGTGCATTACAGGCAACACCTACATGATAAATGAAATGTATCGATATTGTCTGGAATGTGTTTACACCTTTAGAGACGTTTTTTTTTCGTATTCAGCTACTGTAGCCACGGTGATGAATGTGACAGAATCTAGATAATATCTCAAACGTGAACTGAGAACCTGTAAGTTCTTTGTAGGTACACAAAATACGCATTCAATTAACATTCTAGGCAGATTTTTAAGTTATTGCGAAATGCCGTCTAAAAAACGTAATAAAATTCCGGGATATTAATATAATACTTTATTGAATGGACCCAGACATAAGGCGATGGATACACGTGGTTACGGAATATTGAATCAGACAACTGTTTAATAAAAAATGGGTGTGGCTGTGTCGTGGTCACGGCCGTTAGATTTACGTGGATATATCGTCATAACGGGTAAACGGAAGTTACGCTAAAAGGAAATTGGAGGATGCAGCGAAATGATTTCAAAATGGCGGCGCTTCCTAAATGCGCGTGATGCGTCGCAGTCCTCACTCAAGGTAAAGAATTCTTTGATTCTTTAGCTATGAAGTAGTGCATGTCAACGTCAGTTTTCTAAACTGCCTTCCAATATTGAAACAAACTTAAAAACAAATTCACGTCAAAACCGGTCACGAGGTTTCCGTGGTCTCCAGCAACATGACACTTCCGCCTTCTCTCAACTCCTCCTGCCCCCCCACTTAAAGCCAAATTCACTTGTGTGTATTAATCGACTTTTTGCCTGACATCTTCGTCAATTGAAAAATGATTTTCATGATTTTTTAAAATAGGGAATTGATGTAGATACGACGAAAGTTTTGAAATAAAAACTTTTCGCTATAAAAGAGAAATCGAGCTCATTTAACATACATATTATGATGTCTGGCTCCCATGGCAGTCTCCCATTGCGGTAGGCAGAGACTATGGAACGCCTGGTGCACCGCTCCATGCTTGCTCTTCGGTTTTGGGTGCTTTAGATATGGCCCTTTTTCAACGGTACCTATCTTACTTTTGGAAATTTACTGTTCGAATTTCAATTGTTCGAAAACGGTATGACGAAGTTTTAAATGCCTGAAAGATTTTTACATAAATTTTGTATTTTTACAAACTTAATTTATAATTTTCGTTTTCTAAAAAAAACCGTCGTCTGATTATCCAAACATGTAATTTTCTTTTGACATATGTTTTACGTATATTAATTTTAACTTCTAGAACTATTAAAAATAGAAGTTACTTATTCCATATTATTTTATGATTTACACAGGTTTTCTAATATATTAGGTTTAAAACATGACATAACTAGTACCAAAATATATAAATATGTTTGAGTGATTTAGAATTAGTAGCAGTCCGACATTTCTAGGTTAGGCTAAGTTAGACCTACCACATTTTTCTGGAAACTAAAACATCTAGCAATAATAGCAGCGGTTAAACGTTAACTTAGAATTCAAACATTTAGCATTTGAAAAAATAGCAATCGTAAATCGGAATTTCATCAATCTGTATTTTCGGTTAAATTAAAATTAAAAAAACGAAAAAGGGCTGAAGGTTTTCGATTTATTTAAATTCGTACAAAAACATTCCGCCTTTATGATAGGTAGCCTTTTTCAACACATCAGCAAGTTTTCATATTTGCTATATACTCGTTTATGGTGACGTCGATTTCAATGAAGTCGGTTCCACTTTTTTATTTAATGAGTTTTTTTATGATTTTGATGATAAAAAGATGGGTATCCCCACGTGCTTATCATCAAAATCAGGACTTCGCGAGAATTATCTCTGACGAAGGGATACACAAAGAAACATCAACCTATCACCACGTATCTTATGTCGTTGTAATAAAGGTAAACATTTGCGTGCATGAACATGTCTGTTTGTTTTGGTCTGGATGTTTTCAAGAAAAGAAATATCGTTGCTTACCAAACAATCACAGCCAAATAACAACTCCTTGGAGTGTGTACCCGCGAGGGAGTGAAGTTACTGGTAAGCTTATAACCAATCGCTGTGTTATCATCAGGAGTGGCGACGCGCGATACATTATGTTTTGGAGGCGTTGATAGGCTATCATAACCACCTTACATGGGGTGAGCCGTATGCTTGCATGCCTCCCGACTTGTATAAAATAACTCTAGCTACCTTCTATTTATATTTTCTAGTAAAAAAAATGCAAGTTTATGGATTTATCCCTTTTTGCTAAGAGATCTTGCCTAAGAGAGAGATTTCTGTCTAACTTCATGATTCTAGGTAAAACTTCATGTAGATCTTTTTTATATCAATAAGATTTGTAAACAGTAATATTTTTATCTATATGTTCAAACCAGGTCGCACAAGACGCAGAGAAAACCAAACGTCACAAAACGCGGTCCTGGCACACCTCGCTCGCTTCTTTAACATTCATGCTCTCTTACCGGAAGCTTAAGATAGTAATACTGATCTCGTCGACACGAAGATTGTCTCGAAGAAATTGTATCGCGAAACGCCGTTTGATTAGTACCTATTTTTGTTTTTTTATGTATAATTAAATATACTGTATTGCACAGGAAATATTGCACGTGCATTGCTACCCCTGCTGCTAATGCAAAACAATGTCATCGTTAATCTATTGACCCTATTGTCCTAATCACCAGTCGAAATTTGAAAAATACCCGACATATTACAATAACAGTCAACAGATTGGTCTCGACTGAGAAGCAGTGTCGCTTCGACAACATTTTATTATACTACTAAGATGGCAAACAAGCATACGGTCTGTCTGATGGTAAGCAGGCACCGTTGCCTTTTTTAATTTTTTATACTATGCCGGGAGACATACAAGCATACGGCCCACCTGATGTTTGGTGGTTACCGCAGCCTATTAACGCTTATGATATATTAAGTATCACTCGCGCGATGCCTCCTCTGCGATTTATACAGCAACTCCTTAGGAGTTTACTGGTGACCTCACTCAAACAGGACCACTCTCTACGGAGTTGTTATTTGGCTGCGGTTTTCTGTGAGGTGGAGGCACTTCGCCAGACGGGCTGCTTCGGTGCGCCCTAACTCTCTCAAACGCGTATTGCCATATGCAACACCAGGGGTGTCGCTCGTGACTCGTTACCAAAACATACTGAGTTAAGACCAATTTGTTACATCGCACAACACCGTTTGCCATGTTTACGCTAAGTTTGTATTATGTACTTGCTATATGTTGTTTTGTGTACAAATAACAATGATATTGTATTTAAAGATGACGTATATTCATACTGCGCGTTGTTTTGTTATTGTTCCACTACGACATTGTAGTACTTACTTACTTAAGAAGGGGATAGATAATACTGAACGCATGATATAGAGAGAGATAGCTATCTGTCAAGAGTTGCGCTTGAAATACGTCAGCGCATCATAGAATAGCGCATATTAGACCAATTGGGTTAATTTCATTGCCTCAGTTTTTGCGCGCTAGTACGACATCTACCTCTTTTTAATACAATATCATTGACAAATAAGTGTTTTTCTTCTCTACTTTTATACGCACTGGGAAAACGCAAAATGCCCTATCTTTTACAAAGTATAATAAAAAGAGATAGTCATTCATCCCCGGTTCGAATCTTGGCGGGAGCATGTACCACTAAATTCGTATTTTAGAATTTATTTCTATATTTGTCACTGGCCCGGCGGTGAAGGAAAACATTGTCCTGGAAATTATATTCTGAAAGATGACCATACATCTTTAACCTAGGAAAGATTTCATTTTCCCTCTGGGTTGTGGAGGTCTGACCGTAGTCGTTCCATGTGAAAACCAGTACCTTCGTCAAATCCTTCAGCTTAGATAGCGGACCCCGCCGATTAGGAAACGGAATAACGCGAAGAAGAAGAAGGTTAAAAAGAGATAGTAATATTTTCACAGACCTACGTTATGATCTAAACATATGCGTGTACCAAAAACGTACCATAAAGAATCTCAAATCAATGAAGCAAAAAAAAAGATAGTAATATTTTCACAGACCTACGTTATGATCTAAACATATGCGTGTACCAAAAACGTACCATAAAGAATCTCAAATCAATGGAGCAAATAAAAAAAGAGAGAGTAATATTTTCACAGACCTACATTATGATCTAAAGATATGCGTATACCAAAAACGTACCATAAAGAATCTCAAATCAATGGAGCAAAAAAAAAAAGATAGTAATATTTTCACAGACCTACATTATGATCTAAACATATGCGTGTACCAAAAACGTACCATAAAGAATCTCAAATCAATGGAGCAAAAAAAAAAAAGAGATTGTAATATTTTCACAGACCTACATTATGATCTAAACATATGCGTGTACCAAAAACGTACCATAAAGAATCTCAAATCAATGGAGCAAAAAAAAAAGAGAGAGTAATATTTTCACAGACCTACATTATGATCTAAACATATGCGTGTACCAAAAACGTACCATAAAGAATTTCAAATCAATGGAGCAAAAAAAAAGATAGTAATATTTTCACAGACCTACGTTATGATCTAAACATATGCGTGTACCAAAAACGTACCATAAAGAATCTCAAATCAATGGAACAAAAAAAAAAAAAGAGATTGTAATATTTTCACAGACCTACATTATGATCTAAACATATGCGTGTACCAAAAACGTACCATAAAGAATCTCAAATCAATGGAGCAAAAAAAAAAAAGAGATTGTAATATTTTCACAGACCTACATTATGATCTAAACATATGCGTGTACCAAAAACGTACCATAAAGAATCTAAAATCAATGGAGAAAAAAAAAATAAAAGAGATTGTACTATTTTCACAGACCTACATTATGATCTAAACATATGCGTGTACCAAAAACGTACCATAAAGAATCTCAAATCAATGGAGCAAAAAAAAATAGATAGTAATATTTTCACAGACCTACATTATGATCTAAACATATGCGTGTACCAAAAACGTACCATAAAGAATTTCAAATCAATGGAGCAAAAAAAAAGATAGTAATATTTTCACAGACCTACGTTATGATCTAAACATATGCGTGTACCAAAAACGTACCATAAAGAATCTCAAATCAATGGAGCAAATAAAAAAAGAGAGAGTAATATTTTCACAGACCTACATTATGATCTAAAGATATGCGTATACCAAAAACGTACCATAAAGAATCTCAAATCAATGGAGCAAAAAAAAAAGATAGTAATATTTTCACAGACCTACATTATGATCTAAACATATGCGTGTACCAAAAACGTACCATAAAGAATCTCAAATCAATGGAGCAAAAAAAAAAAAGAGATTGTAATATTTTCACAGACCTACATTATGATCTAAACATATGCGTGTACCAAAAACGTACCATAAAGAATCTCAAATCAATGGAGCAAAAAAAAAAAAAAAAAAGAGATTGTAATATTTTCACAGACCTACATTATGATCTAAACATATGCGTGTACCAAAAACGTACCATAAAGAATCTCAAATCAATGGAGCAAAAAAAAAAAAGATAGTAATATTTTCACAGACCTACATTATGATCTAAACATATGCGTGTACCAAAAACGTACCATAAAGAATCTCAAATCAATGGAACAAAAAAAAAAAGAGATTGTAATATTTTCACAGACCTACATTATGATCTAAACATATGCGTGTACTAAAAACGTACCATAAAGAATCTCAAATCAATGGAGCAAAAAAAAAAAGAGAGTAATATTTTCACAGACCTACATTATGATCTAAAGATATGCGTGTACCTACAACATCGTACCATAAAGAATCCTAAATCAATGAAGCAAATAATCTTTGAATTCAAAGAATCCAATTTTCTTTTCAGTGAAAGCCCTGTCCGCTCATGAGTCCCCGCCGTAGCTCCCTTGGAAGCCGTAGCGGCGCTACTGTTCAATCGATACCCGTTGCTTAGCAACGGTCCGGTTGCAAAATAAACAATCAGAATCGCTCCAGAACAAATTTGCTTTATTATTTTATTGTGTCAACATCGACTCACCGTTTTAGATCAATATTGTTGGATTATTGTATTATCTTTATGGTTTTTAATTGTATTTGATCACAATGGTTTTACTGCCGCCGTGTACGCCGGATCTTTGCGGCAAGGATTTCAGGAATTCCCTCAAGAAGCCAAGTCCTAATTATCCTTATGGACACAAGACGAGGAAACCGAGAGTCGTCCCGGCTTTTACTGTTCAAGGTGGGTATATCATGATGGTATTTTGATAGTCTTGGTTTGAAACTTACCATGACCAAAATTGGTCTTGTTTTATCAGTTTTTAGCGCCACATAACACGTTCCTTGCACTTTCTTTAACATTCATAGCCCTTCTCATCGCTCTTATCGTGTCTTATCAGTTGATAGGCTTAGTATCACCTGATAAGACACGATCAATTAATCTTAATTTCCACTATTCACCCGCAGCTTTGCAAAAAAATACTCGGGTAATACCACCGCCGAAATGCAGCGTTTACGACCCCCTGCCTGCTAAACCCACCATGTTCAGGAGGTGCTACCAGAGAGGAGAATTTCCAGTGTCCATAGAGTTCACAACTTTTGGGAAAAAACTAGCTTGGAAGGTAAACCCTATATATATTAAGAATGAATGTTTGTATGTCCTCTATGGACTCAAAAACGGCTTGGTAAATTTTGATGAAATTTTCAGTGAATCTTCAGATTTGCCCAGCAGGTGATCCTGTGAAGTTTGGTAACGATTGGATCACCCGTGCGAGCCGGGTCGAGTAGCTAGTATATTAATCTATACAGATAAATAAAATTGGAGTGTCTGTTTGTAATATTAAAATAACCGCTTTTTACTAAATGGATATGGATATATACATGGTACATATACCAAAATGAATATTTTTACAATTTTTGTCTGTCTGTCTGTCTGTTTGTTCCGGCTAATCTCTGAAACGGCTATACCGATTTTGACGGGACTTTCACTGGCAGATAGCTGATGTAATAAGGAGTAACTTAGACTACCTTTATTTTAGAAATTTTATTTATTTTTAATATTATTAATAAAATTAATATAAATAAATAATAAAAAAAAACTATTCCGCGCGGACGAAGTCGCGGGCACAGCTAGTAAAACATATAAATCCCAATACGGAACTGCAATTCAATATTGAAAAGCCTTCACATATTTTCTGCATGCACAGAAATAAACTAAATTACACCTACAAATATTTTACCTTTAAGATGTCAAACTAGCATTTATAGCCCAGTTGATAAAGAATCAGCCTAGTGAACAACAGGTCCCGGGTGCGAATCCTGGCATGTACCTACCATTAAATTCGTGATTCCGAATTTATGTACATACTTGTGATTATCACTTGCTTGGCGGTTAAGGAAAGCATCGTGAGTAAAACCGCATGCCCAAGAAATTATATTCCGAAAAACGTGTGACCTTACTTGAGAATAATCTTTTCCCTTAGGTTTGTGGAGATCTGACGGCAGTCGCTCCATGTAAATATCAGTATTTTTGCCAAATCTTTAGGCTTAGGTAGCGGACCCCGCCAATCCTAATGGATTAGGAAACCCTGATGCTATGCAGTTATCGTAGCCAATGGACCTCTTCACACGTTTTATAAGAACCTCATGTTGTAGGCCTTTGGAAAAACTTCAGCAAGAAGTTAATTCTACAACTTATTAATTAACGGTATTGAACCCTTAAGTTTAATGAGAGAGATTTTGCCTCCCTTTGTGTGTTCTACCGATTGTACAACGGGTTGTGTTCTGAAGAATTGTTCGAAATGATGCCGCAATGGTCGCGGACTATGCGGTTCCAGAGAAGTTTTCTTCCGAGAACTCTCCAGCTGTGGAATGAGCTCGGCTGGGAGCTCATGGAGTTCTTCAAGAAACGCGTGAAGAGGTTTTTAGAGGGTCGGCAACGCATGAGTGACACTCCTGGTGTTGCAAATGTCCATAGGCTACGGTGACTGTTTGAAAAAAAACTTAAGTGTTGCCGGTAGAAAACTACTCTGGTCACAGTATGCGACCATTGTGGTCCCAGTGAGTTACGATAATTCCCAGTCGGCCAGTGGTACGATTTTAAAAACGAGGCTGTTGGCATTTTATTGAACAACTCCTCGGAGCACAACCCGTTGTACAATCGGTGGAACAAACAAACAAACGTCTGTATTATGTATATATTTATTAAACTTTGAACGAAACAGAATCTGTTCATTGAATATTTTCTGGAAAATCTTACTGTGATAGTCATTATTATCAAATCAAAGGTCAAATATACATTTTAAAAATTGTTTGTCTGTCTGTATACCTGTTACTGCATCAGACTAGCTTGGTGGTGCAGCGGAGCGGAGCACCTCCTTAGGAGCTTACTGGTGACATCGCATGCAGGGACACAACAACCCTCTAGGGAGATGTTCATTGGCTGCGGTTTGCCGTCATTTCCGCCAATCACGACTCCGCTATCGAGCTCCTCAAAGTTTAAGCAACTTCAATAACATTTTTGTTTACTTTTTATAAACAATATCCCCTAGATGTCGTGGATAAATTCCCGGGCACAGCTAGTATGTACAACAAAAAAAATTTAATAATTATGGTGTATCCCACAGGTTCCAATAGAGAAGCTGGACTTCCATCATTACTTGCCGATGTTCTTCGACGGTCTCGCCGAGGGAACATACCCCTTCAACTTTATCGTGGAGAGAGGCATCCATGATCTTGTCACGAAGGGCTCCTACAAAATCTTACCAGTTGTGCCCCAGCTGATCATTCCGATTAAAAGTAAGAATCATATATTATACATACATCTTTACCCCAAATCCCTTGAGGGGTAGGTAGAGAGAACCGAGTGCCCCATGGTCCTTACATATATCACTACCTTCTTTTTTAGGGTTCCGTACCCAAAGGGTAAAACGGAACCCTATTACGGAGGCTTCGCTGTCCGTCCGTCCGTCCGTCCGTCTGTCACCAGGCTGTATCTCACGAACCGTGATAGTTAGACAGTTGAAATTTTCACAGATGATGTATTTCTGTTGCCGCTATAATAACAAATACAAAAAAATAGAATAACATAAATATTTAAGGGGGCTCCCATACAACAAACGTGATTTTTAGGGTTCCGTACCCAAAGGGTAAAACGGAACCCTATTACTGAGGCTCCGCTGTCCGTCCGTCCGTCCGTCCGTCCGTCCGTCCGTCCGTCCGTCCGTCTGTCACCAGGCTGTATCTCATGAACCGTGATAGTTAGACAATTGAAATTTTCACAGATGATGTATTTCTGTTGCCGCTATAACAACAAATACTAAAAAATAGAATAAAATAAATATTTAAGGGGGCTCCCATACAACAAACGTGATTTTTTCGCCGTTTTTATAGATAATGGTACGGAACCCTTCGTGCGCGAGTCCGACTCGCACTTGGCCGATTTTTTTTGCTCGTTTTTGCTCGATATTGATAACGGCAACAGGTAGACGCTTGAAATATTCACAGAATATTTAGTTATATATTCACTTTAAGAATAAATAATTAAATTAAAATAAAACAAATATTTAAGGGGGGCTCCCATACAACAAACGTGTTTTTTTGCCGTTTTTATAGATAGTGGTACGGAACCCTTCGTGCGCGAGTCCGACTCGCACTTGGCCGATTTTTATTATTCAGAGCTTTTTTTCATGCACGCTCACTTTTTTCTAGGGCTCCTGACAACATCTTCTGGTAGGTACACTAATTTGTGGTAGGTCAATTGAATAGTCTTCCTCAGCTACCTACATCCTTCTACTTTCGTGTTGTACATCTATATATATAAAAATGAATGTTTGTCTGTATGTCCTCTATGGACTCAAAAACGGCTGGGCAGATTTTGATGAAGTTTTCAGTGAATCTTCAAGTTAGCCCAGCAGGTGATCATGTGAAGTTTGGTAGCGATCATATCACCAATGCGAAGCTGGGGCGGATAGCTAATTATAAATAAGAATTCATTGGTTTACATCATAAACTACTCAAATGACCAACGATCCTATATCCTCATAAAGAGAAACTGTATGGCAGACTATTCGAAATTAAGATATATGACCACAACTAAAGTTTTCTGGTGACATTCTGGTACTCTGATGCAGGAACATAACTTGTACGTACTGTTAGTCGGATCCACTTAGTTGTTATAAAAAAAAACAACTTTTAGAAAAACCCACACTTAATTTATTTAATTGTCACAGTTTTATTTCTTCACTACAACTATATACAGTTCACTTTATATACTTTATATATGTATCGCACTACTTCCGTGATATATACTCTGGACTTAGAGTTGTCCGAGCAAACCGGCAGTATTCTGTTAGCTTAGCTAGCTATCCCAGCCGGCAGGCAGAAACCGGGTCCGTAGCTGGGCAGCAGTTTGGCTAGTAGAATAACGACTGACTATCATTGAAGATTGTATCGATTATATAGGCATAATATCGCTGATCTGTTATTTCCAATATAGTGAAACAGCAAACTAAGCAATATCATGCTAATATATGGATGTAACACCTCCCCCGTTTAAGATGAAGCATCTAGAAAAAATGATGCGAATGGAAAGAAGTAGAGCGATATTAGGTGACATAAGACATAGTCCAGACATAGAATAATATTATAATTATTTAAGACATAGAATAACACTGAAATTATTAATAGTGTTACAGGCAAGAGAAGTCATTATATTTAATTTGCTATACTTAACTAATATAACTTTATATAATTCTGAAATAAAGAGATACTCTTAAGTTTAATATATTTTATACTATTTAATATTCTAGGTTTCGTCTTAAACTATTTGGGGAATTTTCCGTACTACTATCGTTTATTCTATTAGATAATTCAAAATTAGATGTTCTGGTTGTAATATTACTATTGGGTTTATTGTAACAATGGTTAAATACATTTATACAACAGCCAGAATTACGTGAACGATTACTTTGAGATTTACGGTGACAACATTTCTTATAAATCTTATATAATATAAAGGTAAATATTATTACAGATATAATAGTAGTTAATGTACTAAAATAACTTCCATAAGTAACATGGTAGGGTTGGTTTTCAATTTTTGTTAATTCATCATTAAGGTGATTTAATCTGTGTGAGGCATATTGTAAAGAGTCTAAGTTAATATGAGATAATTTAATTGGCGTTAGATATGGAAGCGTACTGTTTACTTTTCTTTTGGAACAGCAGTCGTCTTGTATAATATTAAATTTAGGTGTTGGTAAATATAATTTTGATTCATATTCTACTGAAGGTATGAATTGTAGAAGTTTATGAAAGGCTTTACAATTTCTAGGTAGTGTGAGGATTCCTGTTCCAATAATATCATTATCAGTAATTCTATCATCACAATTGATAGTCAATTTAGTAATATCAGATTGTACATATATCCATTTGTTATTATTAAGTTTCTGCCAAACATCAATTTTACCTATCATTATCTTATAATTACATGTATCTGGAATTTTATTAACATATTCCGTTAATATAGTCACTTCACATATTGGATTCGTCACGGTTGACAGTATATTAGTTAACTTGCACGAATAGTGGTCTTTGGATAACACTTTGCACTCATTCACTGAATCTAAAGTTGAATATGTTATTTTATCATCTGTAATAGCCAGATATTTTGCGGTTGGATTTATCATGGCGAATGAAGTTGGATTGTTAATATCATGAGCTGTTGGAAGTGCATATAAATGGTAAAGGTTATACTCAGTCGGAAGAACTAATGGTATTTTGACAACAAATATTAGTTTTGTGTCATTAATAAAACTAGATATATCGGAAATATCTAGAAGAATATGCATGTTTTCTAAATGTAGAGGAAGTGGAAAATTTTGAGCTATATGATTTTGATTTGAACTTAACTCATTGTAAAGTTGCATTGGCGATAATACCGATGGGTGAACTATATTCTGTTTACCAAAAAGAATTGAGTCAATGATGTTTTCTAGGTGGAAATTAATGGTCATAAGCGAGCTTTCTAATGCACTGAAGGTGAGTGCTAACTGGTTGGTTACGGCTAATTTATCAGTACTTTGAAGCACGTTTTCTAAAATTTTATTAAGTTTTACCATATTATTGTTGAGTGTCTGTTCGTTGTCATTTAATTTCTCAATTGTGTTATTGAAGGATTTTATTGTAGAAGAGACTACATGAATATTGTCTTTCATAAGGGAAGCTATCTTTCGTTGGTCGTCTTGAACTGCATTTATTGCATCAGAGAATAATTTCGCGTCATCTTCATCTAAAGATCCGAAAAGTTGTTTAAGGATTGGACCACCTATTCCAAACCAAGAGCGTTTTGTTCGCTTGTTACTGGTAAGGTGAGATAATGATTTATAATTCTCGTCGACGTTATTTAGTAAAGTTTCGAGTGGATTTAGAACATTAGTACAGTCCGTTTGCAGCTTGGATGAGGAGAATGTGTGACAAGATGTCCATGCAGTATTTAATACATTTTTCATGCCTTCAAGATGAGGACTGATATATGAGAAATCTGTGTAAGTTATAACATTCCAGAAACTATTATAGTACGTTAATATACCTAAGTTGTCGAAGTAAAGACCCGGGCTGTTAATTACCGGTGTAATCAACTCGGTGGTTACGATGGTCCCTGGCATGATGGCCCTGGAATAGAATTATCATGTGCTAACTTAATCTCGTCGAAATGGTAGCGCACTTGTTTCCTATTTACTTGAATCGTGACATTATTATTGTTATGAATTTTAAGTATTTTGTAAGGTCCTTTCCAGACAGGAGATAAAGCTTTGCGCAGTCTATGATGATGTTTAATATAAACTAGATCTCCAACATTATAGGTTTTCTCTCTAGTATGTTTGTCGTAATATTGCTTTGACCTTTCTTTGCTTCTAGTGATATTCTCTCTGGCTAGATTTCGAGTGTTAACTAGTTTATGTTTTAGTGTTTTAATATAGTCTGAGTAAGTGGCTGTAGGGGTGATATCATAGATAGAGCTAGGAAGAAAGGGTTTGCAACCGAAGAGAAGTTCGTGAGGTGTGAACTTCGTAGATGTATGAACACAGGAATTGTATGAAATAATAGCGGTCGGTAAATATTTATGCCAGTCGTCATGGTTCTCATTAACATATGATTTAAGGTATTCTTTGATAGTGCTGTGATTTCTCTCGAGGGCTCCGTTGGTTTGAGGGTGATAAGGAGACGAAAAGAGATGTTTGATTTTAAACAAGGATGTTATCTGTTTATATACATCAGCAATGAAATGAACACCTTGATCAGAAAGAATAGTTTTTGGAATTCCAAAATGAGTAATAAATTTTAAAAGAGAATCTGCAGTCTGTTCTGCTGTAGATTGGGTTATAGGGTAGGCCATTGAGTATTTAGTCAGATCATCCTGAAAAGTCACAATGTATCTGTACTTTTCAGAACCTGATTCAGGAAGAGGGCCCACTAAATCTGTAGAAATTCTCTGTAAAGGTTCATGAGAAGTAGAAGTAATTTCCATTGGAGCTCGGTTAGTAGCTCTCAAGGGTTTATTCTTTTGGCAAAGCGTACAATTTTTTACATAAGATTCTATGTCTTTTTTCATACCCTTCCAGTAATAGGTATCTTTAAGTTTATTATACATACGATTAGACCCAATGTGGCCTCCAATAGGGGAGTCATGATTGTCTTTAAGGACAGTAGGAATCTCATTGGGAGTAGGATATATGATTTTATTGTGATATATGTTTATTTTTATCTTAGTGTTATGAAAAATGTAGGCTATCATGTCATATATTAATAAGAATTGCAATTTATCATAAGGGTTACTAAAGTCTGCAATAGCTATCTCTGTAATTTCAGGAAAAAATATTATCAAATGGTTACGTAATTCTTTAAGAACTTTAAAAATATCTCTGTATGTCGTGGAGTCATAATGATGTACTTTCGTAAATAAATGAAAATAAGTTTTGTTATTAGCTGTGGTTGATTTTATACTATGTAATGCTCTGTCTGACATTGCAAATTGATTTCTGTCTTCTAGTAATTCCAAGATATTATTACAATAAGGATTTGACTCGTCTAAATCAATTGAAGTAGGATATACGACATAAGGACACGAAGTTTCTAGAAGATTTTGGTTTGATTCGCTAATTTGTGTATCTAGGATTGTGGGACTGGAGCGTGAGCGAATAAAGGATTCATACGTGAGATTATCGTCAAAATTAATTGTGTCAATGCTATGTATAGGAGGTCTAGATAAGGCATCAGCATTACTGTTTTGTTTACCAGGCTTATAAACAATTTCATAGTCGTAGTCTTCTATTTTTAATCTCCATCGCAACAGCTTGCTACTGGGATCTTTACAATTCATAAGCCAGGTTAATGGTCGATGGTCCGTGACTATTTTAAATCTACGGCCATAAAGGTACGGTCTAAATGTCTTAAGTCCAAATATGATTGCTAGAAGTTCTTTCTCAGTAACACTATAATTGCCTTCGGCTTTATTAAGTGTTCTGGAAGCATAGGCTATAGGGAGATCTTTTCCAATTTCTCCTTGAGATAAGATTGCACTTATAGCATAAGCTGAGGCATCTGTAGTAAGGACAAACTCGTTAGAGAAGTTAGGATACTGTAGGATTGGGGCACTGGTGAGCATTTGTTTAAGAGTACTGAAGGCAACATCTTGCTTTTCAGTCCAAATATATTCTACATCTTTTCTAAGAAGCGAGGTAAGGGGTTTAGTAACTTTAGAGAAGTCTTTAATAAAGCGGCGATAATATCCAACGAGACCTAGGAAGGCTTTGATTTGTTTAGGATTTTTAGGAATAGGATAGTTTGTGACAGCTTCGACTTTGTCTGGATTAGGTGAAACTCCTTTGTCTGTAATAGTGTGGCCAAGATAAGCTACTTCTTTTCTAAGAAACTCGCACTTATCTGGTTGTAATTTTAAATTATGATGTCTAAGTGCATTGAAAACAAGTTTAAGTTTTTCTATGTGAGAGTTTAAGTCGTGTGAGTAAATGATAACGTCATCTAAATAAATAAAACAGTGTAGACCCTGAAGGCCTGATAGAGCAGTATTCATCAAACGTTGAAAAGTGGCTGGTGCGTTTTTAAGTCCGAATGGCATTCGTGTATATTCGAAGTGTCCATTGGGTACTGAAAATGCAGTTTTAGGTGCATCATCTTCATTCATGAGAATCTGATGGAAGCCAGATGCAAGGTCAAGCGTACTAAAATATTTACTATGACCTAGCTGGTCTAAGATGTCGGTGATGTTAGGAATAGGATATGCGTCGCCTATAGTAATATCGTTGAGCTTTCTGTAGTCTACAACGATACGCCATTTCTTTTGGCCTGAGGCATCATGTTTTTTGGGAACGACCCAGATAGGAGAAGACCAAGGAGAGCTTGATGGTTTAATTATCTTTTGGTCAAGCATTTTTTTGATTTGTTTGTTTACTTCATCCTTGTGGCATTCGGGATATCTATAGGTTTTTGCATGTATTGGTTGAGATTGAGTAGTTTTAATTTCGTGTTTAATGGTACTGGTGTGAGTTAAGGTATCGCCATTTAAATAAAACAAATCCGAGTATTCGGAACAGAGATCAAGTAGTGCTTTTGATTCCTCGGAATTGAGATGAGATGATCTTATTTGAGATTTGACTTGATTGATTCTCTCTGAATATATGTTTGTGGAGTTAACTGGGTATTCGATAGAGTCGATTTCACTTGCAATATCACAAGGTTTAAGTGTTACGTAAAGGGATTTAACTGTCACGTCATTGTCTGTCGTATTGAGAATAGAAACATTAATATGTTTATTAGGTTTGAGCGATACTAAGCAACTAGCTAAGAAAACGCCTTTCTGGATTTCGCATTTGTCAATAAATCCGGAAGTTACTTCTGGATTCTTAGTATTACATTCTATTATCATTTCTGTGCGCGCTGGTATAGTATATTTTGGTTTAGTAAAGTTGATTGGTAAACTACCGTTGCCAATGTAAAGAATATTGTTTCCATAGTCAATGTTAGAGTTAAAGAGTTTAAGAAGGTCATTGCCTATTATGCCATCAAAATTAATACTTATTGTTTCTGATACCAAATGGAATTTACCAGTGAGAGTTTCCGAGTTATTTAGTGAAATATCAAGTAGAAAGTGACCTAAACTTTCCGAAAATTCAGAGTTTGCATCTATGCCCTTAAATTTGATAATTTCTGGAGTTAATGTAGGCTCCGTATTTAACGAAGTTCTTTTTATAAGTGATATGCTTGAACCGGAATCTATTAGTAGTATCAAGGGTTTATCAGCATATTGAGATTTTATAGAAACATGTGGTAAATGTATATTTTTATTATAGTGAATTTCGTAAACATTCTGATAAGGGGATAAGTCTTTTATACGCGAGGAAATAGTAGATTCAGTGGAGATATTAGCAAAAGATGTATTAGATTCAATATAGGCAGGTTCAGCAGAGTTTGATGACTTTGTAGTTACATCAGGTTTAGTAAGAATAGTAGAATTGGTAGATTTAGAAGATTTTGAATATTCATTAGATTTAGTAGGTTTAGACGATATAGTAGAAATTGAAGAATTAGGATACTTTATAGATTTTGAATATTTAGTAGATTTGGTAGGATTTGTAGATATAGTAGAGTTAGTAGATTTAGAAGATCTAGTAAAATTGGTAGAGTTGGAAGATTTAGTATGATTTATCGAGATAGTAGATTTAGTAGAGTTGGAAGATTTAGTAGGATATATCGATTTAGTAGATTTAGTAGAGTTGGAAGATTTAGTAGAGTCAGTGAGGTTTGATTTAGTAAAATTAGTAGATTGAATTGGAATTTCAATTTGAATAGAATTGTCAGATATGGTAGATTTGGTAGAAATAGAATTGTCAAATATTGCGTCGGTTTGTACTTGTTTTGATTCCGTACGACGCGTAAGCGGAATCTTATTTAGTTTAAATTTTGATTAAGTTGAATATCTGGTTCGTCAGATTCATGATATGAATACAGTGAGTTATTCTCTTCAGAAATAGCGTGGACCTTTTTTGGAGGTAGCTTTTGAATGTTTTGGAATTTAGAGTTGTTAAATTGTCTTTTACGACACTCACTTATATCATGACCAATGTTTTTACAATACCTACACGTGATAGGACTTTGAGGAGTAGAAGGTTGATGGCTGGTGGAAGGTGCTGGTAGAGGAATGTTGTGAACAGGGCGACGGAGTGGTTGGCGATTGGCATAACAGTTTCTATCTAAATGCCCTGATCTACCGCAGGTGCGGCAGCTAGGTCTAGTGTCTGTAGGAACCTTAGAGTGTTGTGCGAAGTTATAGAGCTTTTCCTCCTGAGTAGCCAAATTAATAGCATCGTTCAAAGTCTCGGGGTTTCGACACCTAAGTATAGTGGAGATATGGCTTGGTAACCCGAGTAAGAAAGTGTGCAAAGCTAGATCTTCTGTGCTGGCGATTCGTCCTTTTAACTCAGTTGGATCTTTAGTTGAATGGGAAATATCTGTCTGTAGTCTAGTTAAAAATGTTTCTAAGCGTAAACTGTACTGAGCGACTGACTCATTTGACTTTTGTTTACAATTTTGTAAGTCCAGTAATAGGTGGTTTCGGTGTTTTGTTTCACCAAAATTAGATTTCAAAAATTGTTTTAATTCTAACCAGTTAGAAAAGACCTTCAATGAACAAGCGGACTCGGCTTTTCCCTCTAATTGTGCTAGTATGTACTTAAAGAGCATTTCAGCTTGCAGCGTATTTGCCATGCTAAGCGCATTTTCGCAATTCCTAATGAAAACAGATAATTTATTTCTATCGCCATCAAACGGTTTTATAAACCTTGCCAGGTCGCTAAAAGTAAATTCTTCCCTTTTAACCCCGGAAACACTGGGAGAGTTTTCAACCTTTACATTTTCATTTGCCATGATAGTAGTATAACGCGCAAAACTAGGTCAACAAAATAGATGATAAAATAATTAATTACAAAACACTCACAGATATAGTAATATGCGCGGTGACATCGATGATTTGCTGACGCAGGAGTCGTCGGGTCGGCGGCGCGCGGTGTCGGGCTCGGTGCGCGGTGTCGGGTGATGAGTCGTGCCGGTCGGTATCGTGTGCCAAAGTTACACGATGTTTTGTACACGGAGTCTACGTGTGATGAACCGATGTCGATGTGAAACCCACAGAGACTGCAGAAAGAGCCTCTGGTTTAGCAGGGCGGCGGCGACGGTTCCTTACGGCTGTAGTGTAGCGGCGGACAGCTGGATGTTGGATGCTGACTTTGTGCAGTCAGAGAGACCAGCAGCAGGACAGGACCAAATCAGCTCGTAGTCCACTGTGACAGGTCGTCGTCAGGAGTGGGGCGACCAACGGGAATCCAAATCCCGCTTTGTTCTGACACCAAATGTTAGTCGGATCCACTTAGTTGTTATAAAAAAAAACAACTTTTAGAAAAACCCACACTTAATTTATTTAATTGTCACAGTTTTATTTCTTCACTACAACTATATACAGTTCACTTTATATACTTTATATATGTATCGCACTACTTCCGTGATATATACTCTGGACTTAGAGTTGTCCGAGCAAACCGGCAGTATTCTGTTAGCTTAGCTAGCTATCCCAGCCGGCAGGCAGAAACCGGGTCCGTAGCTGGGCAGCAGTTTGGCTAGTAGAATAACGACTGACTATCATTGAAGATTGTATCGATTATATAGGCATAATATCGCTGATCTGTTATTTCCAATATAGTGAAACAGCAAACTAAGCAATATCATGCTAATATATGGATGTAACAGTACGAAGTGAACAACAGTCTGACGATAACCCTTTACCGTGGAATATAAACATTTACAATCTCCTATAAGAACGTCTTACTTTTTTCAAGAATCCCATGTTGAAGTCCCTTGCAATTTCCCTCGACAAAAGGTTATTATACAACTTAAGAATTGGCGTTGTAGAAAAAGCGGTTGGCATCATATTGAGCTCCTCGAAACGCAACTCATTGTATAAGCGGTAAAATACATAGAGTAAGGATGTAAGAATCCCTTGTTATACCCAAAAGCTCCTATTGTCCAAACGGTAGAACGGAATAAGTAAGGTGAAATCTATCATTAAAATGAACGGCTCAATAACGCGTGTTACAATCGTTGGCAATTCCCACAGCTGGTCTAGTCAGGCATTATTAGATCCTAGCTAGTATCTAGGTACTCTCGCTAAAATAAACTATAATATTTGATATCTTCATTCGCCTTGCAATCACTTCATGTAGGTCTTCCCTGTTCCTTTCTTTGATTTTTCCTTCAATAATCTCAATTTATTCAGTAAATCTCATAAACACATACGTAGTAACCTACGTGATGGTGAGAATATACTTTTGAACACTCCTGTATTTACGAACAAATTTATCCCAAATTTATCCAAAAGCAGTAAATCAACACTCGTTAACTTTAAACAATAATCGGGGTATTACATTGATTTGATTATTTTCACGTCTGTAGAAGGCTAATTCTGAATGGTAAGTATCACATTACGAGTACCGGAGCGAAGGAGTCTGGTTACCATTGTGAATCGTATTTCTACCCTGAAATAGATTCAAAGCAATTTGTATTGAAGTATTCTTGATGATTGCCTTAACTCGGGTTTGTTATCAAATATCTCGAATTCTTTAGGTACTTTTCGTTCTTCCGACGAGTTCATTTTAACATTTTATTGCTCATCTAAGCGGCTGTTAATCTACTCCAGGTTGAGAAACGAATGTCTATTTGTCTTTTAATTCCCAAGACTTTGTCGAAATTACATGGTGAAAAGATGGCATTATCTTTAGGGTTGAAACCAAAATTTTTCGTGCATATTCTATTTTGAATTCACCCGTGAATATGTTAAGAATTCACTCGTCAATCACGCCGATTGACGGGTGAATATGTTAAGAATCGATAAATGAAAAGTAATGTAAAGTCAAAATTTCAGAACATATGATAAAAGGTGAGGTATATTATATTACTAACAAAGTTAAATTTTTCAAAGTAAACAAAGATATTTGAAAAGAGGAAACCAGAACGCACGCAAGAATTATGGTTGACGACGTAGTGTTGAAAGAAGTGAATGAGATTATAAATCTGAGATGCGGTTTTAGCAGGTATGAAAGGTATACCACCGATGTGGAGAGAAGTTAATGAGATATACCACTGATGTAAAGAGAGTTAATGCAGGGAATGGTGTAAATTAAACGCTGGGAACTTCTTGACAACGCCGTGCTGATTTCAATGCTAACGTATGGAAGTGATAGCTGCGTATGGCAAACAAAGCATTGAAATAAAGTAAATATGATCGAAATGTGAGCGTTGTGCAAAATCTGTAGCCTAATGATTGTGGCCTAGTTCACAATGATGATATAAGAAAGAGATTTGGTCTGAAATACTATCTGAATTGGCGTGGAGGAAGAGCCATGCTCTGTCGGTTCAGATGTGTAGAAAGAATTTGATAGGAAAGAATCTCAGATATACAACGAAAGGATAGATGTAGGTGCCGAGCTGATATTAAACCAGGAGCAGATTAGTCGTGTTTTATAAAGGTGATCGGAGCAGCCCTAGGAACAGGCGACCATGCATGAAAAGAACTATAAATATTAAAGAAGCGAGTGACATGAATAAAGACCAAATAACTCAGTTCTCTCAACCTATTCGGCGAGGGACTCTGCGTGAAGATTAAGATATATTTACTTACGTACTTAAATGTGATTTTTTTTTATTTTATAACAGACGCTTTAGCTACGAAACGCCCTTCCGTCCTCTGCCACGCCCTCAAATGTATACAGATGTTAGTGCAGGGATGCGACCGAGTCGGCGAAGCACTAGTACCTTACTATCGACAGATCCTGCCCACTCTCAATCTTTTTAAAGACAGAAATCGTAAGTATTTTTTTATTTTAATATCACAATCCTAAATGACTTTAAATCTATTATTCGGAAGATATAGGTGGTTGTCGCTTAATTACGAAATTACCAAAAATAACTTAAGTAATTGCAATCCTATATTATTGTGTAACAGAGTGTATTCCATAACAGTGATGGCGGGGGCATGTGTCACTAAATTCTTGTTTTTGGATTTATGTGCAGCTACGAGCAGATCATGCTTAACAGTCGAATTGCGATTGTAAACCTTATTACGAACGATATAAGAACGGTACAAAGATCAAAGTGTAAAGCTTCAGCTGCACTTGGCTGTACATATTTATCACTTGCTCGGCGGTGAAGGGAAAACATCGTGAGGAAACCCGCACATCCAAGAAATTATATTTCGAAACATATTTGACCTAACCTAAGAAAGATCCGAGTTTCCCTCTGGTGTGAGTGGAGGTCTGATGATAGTCGCTCCATATAAAGATCAATGTCTTCAGCAAATTCTTACGCTTAGTTAGCGGACCCTGCCAATCCTAATGTATAACGCGAAAACCAAGAATATTGTGTAATAGAGATGCGCTGAGTACTCAGTTATTACTCAGTTGAATTAAACAATTTTTTTTAACGAAAGTATCGCGTGTTTTATTTTCGTGGTCCCAAGAAGAGTATCTGCGACCACGGACGCTGCAAAGCGTTCGAAACGTCAGGTTCAACAAAATAAATAAAACACGCGATACTTCCGTTAAAAAAATTGTTTAATTCAATGTATAACAATCGCGAAAACCTAAGACAATATTATTCAGTTATTAAACGGCCGAGTAACTCGTTTTAAATGCCGGACAGTCGAATAATGTAATTTATGAAACTAAATTTATAGTGAGCACATTTAATTTACTTAAATAACATATAATTGTTTGAATCGCATAAAAAAATAAGATTGCACTGCAGAATTGTAGGAATTTTTTGAATTAAAATTGGAAATTTAAGAACGACAAGTTATGATGAAGGTGCGCATGAAGCAGTCTGCTCATTTTGGCTTCGGGACGCAATCAGGCGCGAGAGGCGAGGGCGATGAGGCTCCGCTCACTCGCTTGCTGCACTACCTGCATCAAAGCAGCCTGTCTGGGGAAGTACGTTTACAAGCTCGGTGGCGCAGTAATGAATGACGCGACTTTGACACCAACGTACGTGGGTTTGATTCCCACACAGGACAACCACAGGACAACAATATATGTGTTTGTCTTGGTCAGGGTGTATTTAAGAGAGGGCGCATCAAAACAGACCGACTGGGGAAGTACTCTCCACCTCACAGAGAAACCGCAGCCAAATAACAACTCTAGAGGGTTTTTGTTTTCCTACGTATAAATGAGGTCACCAATAAACTTCTAAAGAGTTGCAGAGGTAGCATCGTGTGAGTGATACTTAATGTATTGCTATCGTTCATAGGCTACAGTAACAACTTTACCTTTGGTGGGCCGTATGCTTATATACCTCCCGACAATGTATAAAAAAAATATATAAATTATGAAGCATTACTAAATATTGCATGAGCAGAGCGTAATAAATTTGGCTTGAAGTACTGAAAATTTTTATTGTCTTTTAATAAGATCTTTCTTATATCTTCTTCGTTTTCCTAGTTTTGTTCACTTTTTAACAACTCAGCTTTTCGAGTGTAAGGTGCTCATTATCATTAGGTTTAAAGCCAACCTTATGTGCACGTGCCTTACTAATTGACAAACGTAGCTCGGGCGATGGGTAAAGTGTATTAAAACCATACCAGAAAAATACTTCGGTGTCACAGAAGAGCTCTACCAAATAACAACTCCTTCGAGGATCAATGTATCCCGTGAAATCCCGTCAAATAAGGTGTTACTGTCTTACTCTGTTAGAAGCAGTGATGGCAATGCGCGAGCGAGTAAAAAAGGAAAAAAAAACCATTTATCCTCTTAATTATGGTGCATTTATTGGCCACTAATATCAGGTAATTATTAAATTAGTTGCACACATATATACGATTATCAACAACACACATTTGAACACAAGTGTGCTTGTGTGTGTGCGCTGACGTATAATCTCAGGTGAACGGTGATAAATGACAACGACACGCAATTTGCAAAACATTAACTCTAGTAAAGTGAGCAAAACAAGAACAAAAACGACACCCCATCCTCCGCCGCAACTATTTCACGGCGAGACGAACTAACGAGGTGTGTACACTGGCGCGGAGACGCTAATTACGCCAGTTGAAATGAGCGAAAAAATCGACGAATTCAGCTGTTGGAAGTGAAAAACATTAACCGACAACGCAGCATGGTGATGCATCCCCTTTCAGTTCATAAGGTCTCTAAAGTATTAAAATGTCCATTGTATCAAAATGATCAGTTTAAAAACATCCACTCATATCAAAGTGTAGTAAAAACAAATGTAAAAAAATAAACGTTAGTAAATACTAAAATAAAAGAAAATTACTGTAGTATTAAACTAATACTTCAGACCTAATAGATAAATGGACATTTTGATAACATTGGTTTTATAATACTTTAGACCTAATGAACCGAAAGGAATGCAGCCAGGACTTATACTCAAGTGCATACATGGACCTTACCTATAAATTTCAAATCAAAATATTAATAATATTTAATTAAAAAATCGCACTGTAAAGAATAACTTGCCCAAAAACAAGCGATATGATGATAATTTTCTTAATGATATGTTGGTAAATTTTGCGTTGGTCAAAAGTAATGATTTCTACTTAGCTATTGTAGGTAGTTGACTGTAGGTAATACCATAATAATCTTACTATTAAAAAAAATTACAACATTGATTGTAATCTTTCCAAACATAATCAACAAGACAGCAAATTCTTCACCAAATATTACAATATAATATTTGTTTTAAATATACAAACAATGGGATATGAAATGGGATTATATCTTGTATATTTGCATTATGAATGTTATTAGGTGAATCTACGTGAAAACTAAGTATAATCAAATGACATAAGTTATGAAAAATCAGGTAGATATTGTTTTCTCATAATTAATAAAGTAAAGTAAAGATAACAAAGCATAGACATCAAGGCCCACGCAGCCCAATTTTACAGCCTATAATAATAAATTATTGATTTTTTCTGTGTATGTACTTACGAAATCCTTTTCCACTATTTCCGGGAAAAGAATTAGTTTCATGTAAATTAAAATTTAAACCAGGCAAATCATTTAAATCAACGAAATAAAAACTTTCGATTAAAACTGCACTGAAACGCGACGAATCATAATATTAAACTGAACAAAAACTTTCGATTTAAACTGAGAAATTTATGAAGTTTGACATTCACAAACGAGCGACGTCTCCTAGCGAGTGTGCACACCCCTTGACAAAAACCTAAGGTAGAATTTCGTAACAATGCGGTCGGTGTCAGCTCGCTTGCGACGTGACGCGCCCGAAATGTGGCGCGACGGTGTGGCGCGACAACGCCACATGTAATTAATCTACTCGGATGCCCTGACAAGTCTATTAGGTTGAAAACAATATCGGGTGCCTCCACGTGTCAATTATTTTGTGGCGGCCATGATTGATGGACAGAAATACTAAGCGGTGAATTGTTAATGTGTAATACCTCTTTTAGTATAGGTGGTAGGTTTTGTTTTTGAATAAATCCTCTTGTTTGTGGAATTAAATTGCTGATTGTAATCGAAGAGGCTGAATATTGGCAACTGTTTGACGAGCGCGACGCAGTGGTTATTAACGCTGCTTTGTTACCAGAGCTCGTGGGTTCGATTTTCATACAGAACAAACGTTTGTGTGCATGTACAGTGTGTTTGTCTGGATGTTTTTAAGAGAGGTAGGACGCAACAAAGCAGCCCATCTCAGGAAAGCACTTAGGTACGTTAGCAGCAGAGTTGGTATCGCACGAGTGATGGTTAATGTGTTGCAAGGTTTTACATCAGGTGGACCGTATGTTTGTATATCTCCCGACGTTGTATAAAAAAACTGTTTAATCATCATCATCTCAGCCCGCCCACTGCTGAACATAGGCCTCCTCTCTAGAGTGTCACTCGTCTCGATCCTGTGCCAGCTATATTCATCGACTGTTTAATAATTCTATTAATTACTTACCTGATGGTATGCAGTAATGCACTATATTATATTTAGAGAGGCAGGGCGCATCAAAGCGGCCTGCCTGGCGAAGTACCTCCACCTCACAGAAAACCGCAGACAAATAACATCAAATAACACTTCTTAGAGGGTTAGTATTGTCTTAGGTTTTCGCGATTGTTACACATTGAAATTAAACTATTTTTAACGGAAGATATCGCGTGTTTTATTTATTTTGTTGAAACCTGACGTTTCGAACGCTTTGCAGCGTCCGTGGTCGCAGGAAAGACTGCCTGCCTTTTTGTGTTCATGCGTGTGAGTGAGGTTACCAGTAAGCTCCCAAGGAGTTGCTGTGTAAGCAGCAGAGGAGGCATCGCGCGAGTGATAATTAATATATTGCAAGCGTTAATAGGCGGGACCCGCTTTACATCAGGTGGGCAGTATGCTTGTATACCTTCCGACGTAGTATAAAAAAAGGCAATTGACGATCTCGCCGGAGGAGTGGTTAGCAGTTCTACTATAAAACCAAGGTACGTCGCGGCGTCGGTTCGATTGATTGGTCTGGGTGTTTTAACCCGACTGGGAAATCTGTCCCCCTCACAGAAAACCGCACTCAAATAATAACTCCCTTCGGTTTTAATACATTTTGACGAGTCCGGTAGTGGAGTGGTTAACAATGCTACCTTAACACCAAAAGGTGAAATCCCGAGAGTTCGATTCCCATATAGGATTAACATTTGCATGTACGAGTAGGGATATTAATAACTCCCTGGAGTATTGTTGTATTTCTGCGAGTGAGATAACCAGTAAGCTTCTAAAGAGTTGCTGTGTTAGCAGCAGGGTTTACATCGTGCGAATGAAGCGCTTATAGTCTACGGTATACAATTTACATCAAGTAGGCCGTATGCTGGTAAGCCTCCCTCCTCTACTTCTTAGCGTTATCCCGTTTCCTAACCCATTAGGGTTGGCGGGGTCCGCTACCTAAGTCTAAGGATTTGGCGAAGATACTGATTTTTACATGAAGCGAATACTGCACACCTCCATAACCCAGAGGGAAAATCAGATCATTCTTAGGTAAGTCTTTCTAAATATAATTTCTTGTGCATGTGGGTTTCCTCACGATGTTTTCCTTCACCGCCGAGCGAGTGATAAATATGTACATAAATCCAAAACGCGAATTTAGTGGTACATGCCAGGATGGGAACCGGGTACCTGTTGATCACTAGGCCGCTTCTTTATCCACGGGGCTATCACTGCTCTTATGCCTGCTTCTGTGTCTCCCGACGTTGTATATAAAAATTGAAAAATAAAAAGTATCATCCGCGTATTGCCGCGTTGTTAGACACTAAACACTCGCAGATATACTACTCTGTGTAAAAAGTATCGGGAATATGTCAATAAAAAGACCCGCGTAAAAGAGGTCGTTCTAATTTTTTTACTGCATGTTGGTAGCACTGTACTGATTTAGCGCGCAAAATTTGAGCGGGATCTGTCATTTAATTTGTTTTAAACTACACTTTTTGTTGGTCATAGTTTTGAGTCCTCGGCGATTTTTACAATGGAAAATATTGTTGAACAAAGAGTGTGCCTTAAATTTTGTGTTTCAAATGATATTTCATGTGGTGAATCACTAAAAATGTTGCGAAATACCTACGGCGAATCGTGTATATCGAAAACAAGGGCTTATGAATGGTATAAGGCTTTTAAAGAAGGCCGAGAAGTAGTAGTAGACTTGCCTCGTTCTGGTAGACCTTCAACCGCTACGACCAGAGAAAACATCGACAGAATCAAGAAGCTAGTGCTCGAAAATCGACGTATGAGTCTGAGAGAGTTGGCTAGTGAGGTGAACATATCTTTTAAGTCCGTCCACAACATTCTCATTGACATTTTAGGCATGAAACGCGTCGCCGCTCGACTAGTTCCAAAAGAGCTCAATTTTGTTCAAAAAGCGCAGCGAAAGCATGTCGCTGAAGACATGGTTTCCCGAGCTTCTACGGATCCGACCTTTATGAAACGTATAATAACTGGCGACGAGACATGGGTTTATGAGTACGACATGCAAACAAGCCAACAGTCTTCAGAATGGCGTCTCGAAAACGAGCCGAAACCCAAAAAACCGCGGCAAAGTCGCTCCAAAATCAAGGTGATGCTGACAGTTTTTTTTGACTACCGTGGTGTGGTTCACTCCGAATTCCTTCCAGAGGGAGAAACAGTGAATAAAGAATATTATTTAGGCGTCATGAAGCGTTTGCGTGAGAGTATCCGCCGAAAACGTCCAGATTTGTGGCAACACAACTCATGGATGCTGCACCATGATAATGCACCATCACACACAGCCATTATAGTGAAAGAGTTTTTAGCGAAAAATTCAACAAAAGTTCTCGACCAAGCACCGTATTCACCTGATATGGCTCCGTCTGACTTTTTTTTATTTCCCAAGTTAAAATTACCACTTCGAGGAAAACGTTTTGAGTCGATAGAAGCCATAAAAGAAAATTCGCTGAATGAGCTAAAGGCCATACCGCAAATAGCCTATGAAAAATGTATGGAAGACTGGGTGAAGCGGTGGAGATGTTGTATTGCAAGCGATGGGGCCTACTTTGAAGGCGATAAAATAAATTTAGATGAATAATTTGTATTTTTTGTTTTATTGACAAATTCCCGATACTTAGTACACAGAATGTACATCAACAACATTTAGTTGTACCGTACCTGTTTGTTTCATTTGTGTATTTGAATTGTATGAACAATTATAACCATTTTGTATTTCTTTAAAGTATCAAAATACAAATATGTTCTCACTTGCATTCTGCGCCCTCCGGTTGGCTTGTGTGACCAAATTTTGACGAACTGACCTAAATCAAGCTATACTGAACTTTAATTGCATTTACCAGAGTTCCTATCGCAAGTGCGCCTTGTGTATTTCGTCTGTCTCCTCATTTGGCGAACTGTGAGCGGCTGAATCTGCCTCTAGTTAGCCTCTTTACATATTTAAATGAGGTGTTAATACAGTTCATACTGTACGCAGTTAGCTTCGTTTCGCTTGCCGTCACATTCCGTGAGCGGCCAATTCGAAAATATGCGTGCGTTCAAAGGTACCTTCGTTTCACCTGCCGTCTCATTCCGTGAGCGGCCAATTCGAAAATATGATTGCGTTCAAGTTACCTTCCTTTCGCCTGCCGTCCCATTCCGTGAGCGGCCAATTCGAAAATATGATTGCGTTCAAGTTACCTTTGTTTCGCCTGCCGTCTCACTCCGTGAGCGGCCAATTCAAACATACATCTGCTTTCAAAGTTATCTTCATTTCGCCTGCCGTCTCATTCCGTGAGCGGCCAATTCGAAAATATGATTGCGTTCAAAGTTATCTTCATTTCGCCTGCCGTCTCATTCCGTGAGCGGCCATTTCGAAAATACGCGTGCGTTCAAAGTTACCTTCGTTTAGCTTGCTGTCTCATTCCATGAGCGGCCGATTTGGAAATACGCGTGCAATTTCATCTAGTCAGCGAAGAAGTACACTCGCTATGCCGCTGTCATGCAAAAAAATACACTGATCGGGTCTAGTAAAACGTGTGATTGTATATGTGATAGCAACTCAGTATGCCTTTTGTGCCAAAAGTTTGCACATTGAGTCTGCGAAAGATTCGCCGCTCAGTCAGTCAGTGGACAATCAGCTGTTCACTATTTGCCTTATAGGACACTGCCTTATGCTCTTATTTCTTCTTGTTCCAAGAGTAATCCCGTTTCCTAATTCATTGGCGTAGTCTGCTATCCAATCGTATGCCGAAGATACTAATATCGACATGAAGCGACAGCCATCAGGCCTCCGGTGGGAAACCAGACCTTTCTTAGGTTAGGTCTTAGCCTTGTGTTCTCGTCTTATACACCCTTCCCCTTTCCCCCTTTCTCTTGAATGTCAGTTTACTATATAAAAAGGAATGTTCGATTTATGAAAAACATATTTCCGCTTCTGCTCAAAACATGTTTACGAGAACGTACCGAATTTTGAGTAAAGAAAAAATATATAAAAGAGTTTTCATTTGTGAGTTTGTAAGTAGGTAGGTACACGTCAGTTACAAAGAATTGAATAAACATGTTTGCGCCAAATATTCTCGTATGTTCGATACGGCTCAGTCAATAATGATGGCGTATCTGGGATATTGGTCTTCATGCGACATGAAATAAGGTTTAAGCTATAAGTGAACGGTTCTTTGTACTTACTTGCGAATTGATATAATTGCTTACGATTCAATGAAATTGTATCTATCCATACCTACACGCAATTTCCTTTACGTGGTAGGCAGAGGGAATCAAACGCCATAAGACACGGTACTTACACACCTCACACGTTTATTTAACATTCATAGCTCTTTTCATGCACGCTCTCAGAACCCTAACTCTCCTGACATCAGTTTCTGATAAAACACAACAAATTCGGTCGCAGTAGGTGAGTTCTATAACAAATAAGTGGTTAATAATGCTGCTTTTACATCAGAGCTAATGAGTTTGATTTCCACACAAAACAAACATTTGTGTGCATGTACATGTCTGTCTGTCTTTTATTGGGTGTTTTTAAGAGAGGCAGGGCAGATTAAAGCAGCCTATCATCAAAGTACCTACACTTCACAGAAAAACGCCGCTAATTGTTGTATATTAGTGTATTAGTATCCTAAATGTATTGCACACGTTCATGGGCTAAAGTAACTACTTAACATCAGGCGGGCCATATGATTGTATGCCGTTGTAGGTTTAAAAAATAAACTATAACAGATTTAACAATTTGTTAAATTTTTTATAGTTTTTGTTATACAACTGTTAATTTAACAGAAATCACATTTAACAGGTAACATGGGCTCAGGTATTGATCACACATCATCAAGAGGAGAGAACGTAGCTGATCTCATAGAAGATACCCTGCAGATCCTAGAACGCTACGGAGGACCAGATGCCTTCATCAACATCAAGTACATGGTACCCACTTATGAGTCTTGCGTATTAAATTAGGTATCACACTTTCAATATAACACTTTGATATTACTTTGAGATGGACTTAAAAATCACTGCGATAGGTAATGGGAGATTTGTTCATTGAATATTTGATTTGTGTACAAAAATCGTCACATATTTAAATAAATTAATTTGTTTTCTATTCAATCATTATTAAAGATGAAATTTTTAATAGTGCATTGTTTACCAAATGCAGTTTGTGTAAAAAAATATCGAGTTGAGTGCTTGATGAACGCTTTTCGAAATCGAAGTCGGTAATTATTATGAAATAAATACTAGAACAAGAACAGGTATTTTTTTTACCTGTCATTTTAAATGTTGTTACATTAACAGTTACAATTTAATACATCGTGATAATACTCAAATGTGTGATCACCTTTTTCTAATTTCTGTACTTGGATATTTCACAAATGAGTTTATTTTGGTTTTAAAATTATTTGTAATATTAAACTAAAGCATTGTATTTGTGTTTAAATTAATAATAACGTTTCTGTGACACGATTTTAAATCAATTTAACGAAACTTGTAACGTGTCGCTTAGATCACTCTAAAATAGCTGTTGTGTAATTATCTTCAAACTGACCGTGAATACGCTTTTACATTCGTTACTTAGTGGAAGTTCGTTAATATTTCACATAATAATAATGCCTGTTCATATTTGTAAAGTCATCGTTTCTTATAGTCTTTATGATTATTGTGATAGTCATATAATTTTCAAACGAAAAACGTTTTAAAAAGATTAAGTTTCGAAAAGAAAATAGTTTATTTAAAATTACACTTGGTAGCAATACATGGTTAAAAATGTAGTTTCACATAATTAAACATCGGCGTTGTGGTTTATTGAACATTGACGTCGACATGTTAAGGACTATTCACATTCAAAATGCTAACAAAATATAGTTAAATCAGATATTACTTTCAAAAATCTATTTTCTACGGCTATGAAGTAAACACGACTTTTTTGTAGACATTAGATTTATTATGTAAAATTATGCCATCCGCAGTGATTGTCCTTCGGGTTGTCATTCCTATAGTACGGTTGATAAAGAATTGTTGCTCAAAAATAGCCAGTACTCAAACATGTAGATAAATTTGTATATTAAGTAAATAATCAATATATTTGTTTCTTTGCTTTACTTTATCGTATACAAAAGAGTACATATGGCAACGGGAAAAGATTCAGTCAACAAAGGAATACCCATAGATTTGATAGTGTGTTTACGAACAAATGAACTTTTTTATATAATAACAGTCAATATACAACAATTGAAACATGAAATACTTACTCAAATATAAAATTTTGACACATACAAATTTATTAAAATAGGGTATTTCGTTCTGACTAATACTTAAACGAATCGATATCTATTGTTGTTCTATATCATGTGAATAGTCCTTTGAACGTTTACGCGTGGCTAAAAGATTGAGTGGTGTTAAACCACTATTGAAATTAAAACCACGCGCTTTCCAATTGTGTTGAACAATGTTTTTCATTTGTAACGTATCAGTATGTAGTATGTCGGTGTCTTATATACATATACGAACATTTATTATTAGACATGTAAATTAGTGCCATTAGGCAAGTCATATTTCTTCCATTCAATTCAACTATGAACTAGTCACTGACATTTTGCATGCCTGAATTTTTTATATAAGCGGGGACACATCTTGGCCTATGCAAATTCGGTCACTGCGTGAGTCAAGATGCTCGATATTTATTGAGATCTAAAAATGAATTCCCAGTAATCGCACTGAACGTCTTACTAGACATTCAGTATGATTACTAAAGCACAGTAAACTATGCTAATGCATATTTTTTTCTTGTTTGTTTAAAGTTGGTAGACATGATGGTGACGCATACAAATTTTGTCATTACCTGTAATTTATTGCGATCGAAAAGTGACGATTAATGTCATATTTTTTACTTGTCTGATTAAAATAGTAGATATCTTGAACCATGTGAATTTTATAACTGTATTGGTAAAAATACCCTGTATTTATTAATACAGAAAAATAAACACTGTTAAATTCCTGTCATCGCACTGAATATTCAGTGGCATACCTTATACTTGTATAAATTATATAGTAGATGACATGTTATGACACTTAGTATTTTTTACCTTTTATTCAATATCGAACAAACATACAAATGTTTGTTTGTATCATAGTCAATCAATGTGTATTTTATTACTGAAAATAAATTTTCAAATGTCCATATAAACGCACACCAGCATAAGACTATTAGCCAACTATATGTCAGTGTCTGTTAGATAATTTTAGTGAACCAAGTTAGGTAGGGCAATTTCACAATAACAATGTAATGGGTTCCTGATATTTTTTTTCATATAACATACAGCCTATCTGATGGCAGTTGCTATCGCATATATATATTTCTAATATCAGGGACATCGCTCACATATTGCCGACCATGTAATAACCTTTTCACGCCTTTTTTGAAGACGTTAGTGCAGAAGGCGCTTTGAAATACGTCGAAAGGGAGTTCATTCCATAATTTATGTATTTGCAGAAGGGAAATTCTCTAGAATTTAGTACCAAGGTGTCAGGATTACTTCTAGATTAGATTAGATTCAATCACATATACAATCTGTGCCCTTCACACAGACTTCAGTTAGGTACTTAAATTGGACTGGAGTTGGAATTTATCGAGATTAATATTTCGGTATTAATTTGGAATAATACAAATATTTATTGCAAATATGTGTATGTAGCCATATCGTAGGAGAAATTTGTAGTTTGAAGCGGAGTAGATATAATAGGTACTCATATGTGAACCGTTGTTTGAACCCTATGTGATACATAAGCTCACGTCGACCTTTAATACTTTTGTTTTCACGCTCCTGTGACATACGTAATAGTATTTATACTTGTGCTGTTAGCATCGACTAGGTACCTTAGAAAAATAATCGTTCGTCGGATAAAGTTGCAAAATTGTGTGGATAGATGGCGTTGACTGTAAACAACATGAATGTGTAATTGTGCGTATTAAACGCGTTGTTTTTATTTACGTAAAATATGTTATATACTGATAATATAAAAAAAATGTTACGTCATTTAACTAATTATTTAATCGTTTGATTTATTGTGATATTTCATACAATTTTAATACTCGTTACGTTTGTATATTATTTATTTATTATGGATACGTGCTCATGTTGGCTTAGTTTAATATTAGCATTTTATATACATCGATGTTAGTGGTAAATAAATTGTGTGTGAGAATTTATCGTATTTTGATTAATTAGAGGCTAATCGTAACTTGGCCGAACATATTCCCTCGTCGCTTGACGGATGCGTATCATATTCTTGCACCCCTAAAAAAATAAACTTATCATGGGGTTGGCTTGTGACTGAATTATTTATCATATGTCTACTAGCAATGCAGTTTTCTCCTTTGTAGATTTAAATAAATCTTTATAAGTCATCGGTATAAACAGCCCACCAAGCAGATCGCAAGCCTGTTTGATAGGTACCTACTTCTCAAAAACGATACATATCAAAATATATGATAGAATTACCAATGAACTTTTCTGTACAATATCTGGAGGCAAACAATTATGCCGCCAACCTGAAGTGGTACCTAATCATAGTCTATGAATACTTGCATTAGAAGGAGTATCGCTTGTGTGCCGCCAACTCCGCTGTTCACACAGCAACACATGAGCTTATTGGCAACCTCACTCACAGGAAGACGAAAACCCTCTATGAAGTTGTTAGTTGGCTGATAGTCTTCCCCAGCCGGGCTGCTTCAATAGCCTACCTCTCTTCCTCTTATACTCTTACGAGTAAATATATGAAAGGGCAAATATTGGCTTGATAACTATTAGAAACAATTAAATTAGAAAAAAAGTCGTATACCTAAAGATGAATCGATGACTTAGTATGATGATAAATTTGTTTGTTATATCTTTATTGTACATAAAAACATAATGAAAACCATTAAAATGGAACCTATTAATAAACGTACATGATATGTAGTACAAATATTGATTTTACAAAAAATCAGACAATATAATAATATAGGTATGTAATAGTCGAGCAGGTTACTCCGGCTAATCTTTTTAAATATATATATTTATAAACTCCTCGACGAGTCTTAGCTCGACCCACGTAGGACACTATAAGTCGGCAGATTACGATGGATTGCGAAAATTTTACGCATCGTAGGTACTTGTTGAAACAGCTTTGCTTGACATTGCCTCCTATGCAACCGCAGTGGCTGGAGAGATTGTTCAAGACTACATTCCCAATCGCCTATAATTATAGTTGCTACCGGCCCCGGGGCAATCAGCAATGTAAAGAAGCTAATCTTTTAAAACAAATACTATACATAAAAATATGTATTGCATCTTGCAGGTAAATGATCTGTCGCAGCATCATTTGCAATCATTAAACACAATAATGAAGAGAAGCATTTGGTAAAACATGCTTTCAAAGTCATTGTGTGTAAATAAAATAAAAACAAAGCGTTTCTAAAATGATAGGTCGGAACGTTCATTGTAAAGTACTATTTTGTATAGGTATAATTGATAAAACATTAGTAAATCGTGACAACGCGTAATTAAAAAGTTAATTCAACCAATTAAACTACATATGTGTATATGATACAGGTGTATTTATCAGAAGTCAAAGCACTTGTGTCGTTAATAATAAGCAGAGCTTTGCACAAATGCATATCACAAGCAAAGCTACTAATGAACCGACATTAATCTTCCCAAATCCAACAATAAACCCAAAATCCTTTATGAAATCCCACTGAAAGACACTAGAAAGCACTAAGAAGCATATATCAACAAAATAAACACGCAGTGAAAAATCGCAACGATTAATTCCCGCGCAGCGAATGTAATGCCATATTTTTCATCATTACAGTCTCATTAAAAGGAGACAGCTAAGGATTGTGATCACAAAAAACCGGGCCCTCCAGACAGCGATATTTCATGCCAGTTCACAATTATATTCAATTGAATCCGTTTTGAATATTAATTTTGCTCTTTTGCAATATTTTTTGTTGGCCTATCTTTAAGTTAGCATGTCATTATTAGGATAAATTTATATTATCTTTTTACGTTTCCCGCCTGTTTGTTACATTTTAGATCACCTTCACCGATTTCAATCTCTGAGATAGCATTAAATTCTGTATTCACGTTAATAATCTTGTTATGAAAATTCTAGCGATTGCGAGTACATAATCCCGTCAACTTTTTTTTTTTTAATTTATTTATTTAGACACAATAATAACAATATATACAACATTATATTTCGACCATTAGCAAAAACCCGCAACTATTTTGCGTACTCTAATGAAACGTTAAAGATGAAATTATAAAATAATAATACCTAATTTTCCTCCACTAAGCTGTCTGTAATATCTAAGTTTCTATTTAAACTTGTTTTCTTTTCCTGCGTCCTTTAAACACTGAATAAGGAGAATTATTTATTTTTAGTTGAAACGAATTTTTTTTTATTTTCCTCATTTAATATTTTGATAAAAAATCTTTATAATCATATCGATGATAATAATAAACAAGAATCATCATTTTGTATACTGCCCTATCAAAGTGAAGAAACATAGTATTTCTCCTCGTCTTTTGGGACTTCGCAATCGGAATGGAGTAAGAATCGTGAAAGACATATTCCTACCAAGCCTATAAAGATTGGCTGGAAGAGATCTCTTACAGAGATAAGTCCACCTTTGTACATGTTAAACATTTGTAACTGTATAATATGTTATGTATATTTGTGCAATAAAGAGATATTACTACAACAAATCTCACAAACAAGACAAAGGGAAATTTACAGATTACTGTAAAAAAACTCGTTTTCTACAATAATGAAACTTTAGACTGGACTGGAATAGTTTTCGAGCGCACTCTTCATGAAAATTACCGTCTTGATTGCTCCTGAGATAAATTATACGACTCTGAGTCACTTCTAGCGAAGAGTTAGAACACTGGAAGTGATACTAGTGGAGTATGTGTTTCAATAGATGACCTCTATGACATACCTAGTTGTGCGCGTAACTGTAATCGAACGCACTGTTTTTGAAGTGATAACTTCTTATGGGAGGGTAAATCGCTTCGTTACGTAACGCGTTACGGCGCCAGTCTGTCTGGCTTCCCTATTTCACACGCATACGACAGCGGATTAGTTTAAGTTATCACTTCTGTCGGGCCTCCTGAGACGCACACGTTTTTTTTTAAGAGAGGTAGGGCACATCGAAACTGCCCGTCTGGGGAAGTACTTCCACCTCACAGTAAAGCGCAGCCAAATAACAACTCCCCTAGGGAATTATTGTGCTACTAAGTAAGCGAGTAAATAAGTAAGCGAGGTTACCAGTAAGATGTGTTATGCTGCTGTTATCTGCAGCCACAGCAGTAAACCGCACCCAAATAACAACTCCCAGAGGGAGTTGTGTTCCTGCGTGTGAGTGAGGTCACCAGTAAGTCACTACTATGGAATTACTGTGTTACCAACAGAGGTGGTATTGCGCGACTGATACTTAATGTATTACAAGCGTTTATAGGTTGCGGTAACCGCTTTACATCAGGTAAGCCATATACTACGAGTAGTATGCTTTCCGACGTTGTATAAAAAAATACAGGTTAAGTAACGTCGACCGCAGTCTGTCTATGTATAAGTTTATCTAACTCGAGCTACTTCGTACTCAGGGGGTACGTTAAGCCATCGATGTCGGCAAGCGAGCTCTCTTTTCACTTCAATTGACCAAATATTTTATGCATTATTATAGCTGACTGAGGCCAGTGTATTCAAGCCGCATGAAGACCACTTTGTTTAATGGCTGAATCCAGATAGAAAGAAATACAAAGTAATTAAATTCATCTAACAGACGACATGCAAGCCAACGGCACAAGCAAACAACAACGAGAATTAACTTCAGAAATTGATTCTTTTCCTGTACAAAACCCATTGTACAATTGATAGAACACAAAGAAAAGTATCTCCTCAGTTTCAATGGTTCGAACTATAATCTCTATATCCATGTCCACCGTTATAAATGTTGGATGACTAAAAAGGTGTCGCCTCGAATCTACTCGGCGTCTGCAGGCGGCTGATAAATGTGGTCCTAAGCCGCGCTCCTTACTCAATTTGTATTAATATTTATAAATCTTTACTAACTCCAGATAACTCTGTCATATTTGCTGAGAAAGTTACTTTGCAGAGAACTTTTTGGATTGATTGAATGCCCCTTTAATATTCAGATGCGCCCAGCTCTTAAAATGTGTTCTTCAGACCGAAAGAATCTTAGATCAACGTTTATCCGGTTTTGTTGAATTAATTATAATGATTTGTGGGTGTTAGTGGTGGATATAATTGTCAACGGTACATATCTACAATAAATAAAATATTGAATTAAACAATTTTTAACGGAAGTATCGCGTGTTTTATTTATTTTGTTGAACCTGACGTTTCGAACGCTTTGCAGCGTCCGCGATCGCAGGATGACTAAGGTGATATATGTTTAGGACATTTTTAGATATATTTTTAGGATAATGGAAATAATTAAGTCACAAACCCAGAGATCTACTAAAATACGTTCGGACACTGTGAGCGATTTTTGTGTGAATCGGAACATATATAATTAATCCATCCATGTCGGTAGATGTAATAATTGAATAACTATGTAATGTAAGACAAATGTAACCTTAGTCTTCCTGCAAAGCGTCAGCTTCAACAAAATAAATAAAACACGCGATACATACTTCTGTTAAAAATTGTTTAATTCAATGTGTTACAATCGCGAAAACCTAAGACAACTAAACAAAATATTATTTACATTTGCCTATATTTTTGCATATAACAACAAAATCTTTTTATATTATATTAACGCAATATAATAAGTACGTGACATAAAAGCTAAACACCGCTTTTTTCTTCTCAGCAATTAATATTTTAAATAAACCAATAACGGAGACTCTTCATTCACTCCCAATATCAAAGGGCACATCAAAATACATTAGAGAACGTTCGTAATAGGGGCAAATTTCCCGCTATGCTGACGATATTGGCAAAGGATGCCCTTTATATGTGTCGTCAAAGGCGTGTTATGCACTATTGGTGCTTGTAGTGCCGTCCCTCGCTTTCACGGCACCCGGGCTATGTTGCTATGCTTTAGCAAATTGCATCGAAAATGCATATATCCATTTATTGCTATATCAAAGTTTAACTGTGAGAATGGGTGGAGTAGGCAAATGCAGGTGTGTAGTGCATGTGATCACCATTATAGAGGAAGGTAACCTCATCTGCGCATAGTATATCTCACCTGGGCAAGCAACGTGGAGTTAGCAAGAGGTAAGGCTAGATAAGGATGTCAGAGGTAATTAAAAATTGAAGCTAAATAACGTTTCCTTGATTAAAGCGCAGTGACAGATAGCAAAATTAAGATTCCAATTGACATTATTCATAATTTAACAGTGAATAATTATTTTGTTAATGACCTTATATTTAATAAGCGTTGTGAACTTTTCCATAAATACTTAAGAGTCTTGTAAGCAAAATAATCGATATATGTAACTAACTAATCTATTATTTTACATATTTCAATGTTATGCTAGTGTTAATAGACATAAATCAAATAATATTCACGTGTCATCCAGTATGGGCCACTTAAAAAATTCATCACCAATATCATATGTCTACCCTGTTTATGTGCAAATAAAGAACGTTTTCTTCACTTTACAAGTGAACAAATACATAATTTTATTTCAAGCAACAGGTTTTTCAACACTGGTCTATAGATGAATACTTTAATAAAATATATGCTATATTAAAAACTTAAAATAAATCATTCCAATAACTATTGCCATAAAAAATAGTAATAAAAATACATGACTATCCAGGGACTGGCCCTTGATTTGAAACCTGGTGTAGGCACACACCACTAATTTTGTTTAGTGATTTATATTTCGTAAGATGTGTGATCTAACCTAAGAGAGGTCTAGTTTTCTCTCTGGCTTATGGAGATCTGACGGCAGTGGCTCCATGTCAAAATCAATATGAACACTGTGAACCATCATACTGACCCAGAACCACGCTTTTAACACAGCTACTTATCAGGAGCTTTCTGATCACTTATTCGCATTATAACAACCCTTCAGAAAGTTGTTATTTGATTGTCGTCCTTTGAGGTGGAGGTAACTCTCCAGTCGTGCTGCTTTGTTGAACCCTATCTCTCATTCTTACCTCTCATACTGCTATTTAGCTAACGTGGTCGTGTATTTTGGTAAATAGAAGTATACACTATGCATCGGAAATTGGTTTTGACATTAAAAATGATAATAAGTCCCTTGTGCACCTAAATAATTAAATTTATATAAAAAGGGTTGAAGTATTAACGTGCGCATAATTTGCATGACAGCAAAAATCACAGATCCAGCTTTAACAAGGAACAATAAAGGCTAGTGCAGCTAAAATAAATCGTGGTCGGAGACCGCCTCGGTGTAGGTATCTGCCAGTTTAAGTGGCTGGCTGTTACACCGTCTCGTAATATGCTAAAACAAATTTAGCGAATGGTTTGTTCAGCGTGAACTAGTTGTGAGAAAATATTTATCTCCGTCAAAGAAAAGGAACTATTTTAAACCGGTTTCGAAAAAAGAATTTCTCAAATTAACGTTCATTTTTGCGTGTACGTTACAAGATGTTTTCGCAAGTCGTATTAATAAATTCTTTTTGCATTTTGAAGGTCCTGGTATTCGATTAGATCTATTATAAAAAAAAAACGGTGAAGTCGCTGAAGGTGCAGTAACATCAGTAAAGTCTATCTATCTATAACTTCACGCCAAATCCCTTACGGGGTAGGCAGAGAGACCCGAGCGCCACGCGACTCGATCCTTACATACCTCACTCGCTTCTTAAACATTAATTGCTCTTTTCATACACGCAAACTGACGTAAAGTCGCTTATACGATACTAAATACTAGTCGAGTTTTTGCATTACAAGCGTTCATAGGTTGTGGCAATCACTTTACATCAGCTTGACCACATGTTTTCATGCCTCTCAACTTTGTACAAAAAAAAACAAAGTTCAAAGGCTGTTGTTGTTGTATAAAGCTTTATTTTACAATGAAACATTACAATGATTAAGTACATGGTTTGGTAGAAATTAATATTGTACAATGGCGGACTTATCCCTTATCCTTATTAGGGATCTCTTCCAGTCAAGGCTAATTTAAGCTGCAAGTATATTAGCCTGTTCGGTGTGATAGGCACTCCTTTTTACACTACTTTATAGCATCGCCTAGACAAATTTTGCAGGCAGATAAGAAAGAAACAGCACAGAGGCGTGTTGCGTCGCCCTCCACTATTACGGATTATACGAGAACGAATGACCTCATCATTCGTTCGCGCAGAGAAAGATAATGGTGATTAAATGAATTTTAGGGATTTTGGCTTTAAGGGTTCATTCACACGTGTACTTTTTATAGTATCTCGGATTGCATACAGCATACGGTTCCTTCGCCTGATATAAAGCGATTTCCGAAGCTTAAGGACGTTTGCAAGACAAGAAGTATCACACGCGTTTTGCCATACCCCTTTGCTCATAACTGTTTCAGCTTCTGATGACAATACCTGATATTAAACCCAGTTGTCGAGTTGTTAGTGGTGGTTTAAAAACAGAGGTCGTGGTTTCACTTGTATGAAATTCTATATCTCTGCACGAGATGTCTATTGACTCAAAAATTTAATTAAAAATACAAGACTGTGCCATAAACATGTAGTACGAGCATTTGTAATACAAACAAATAAACCATTTGACTGCGCATGAAGCCACCCCGTGCTCACGAAAACGTTGTTTTTTTATACCACTAAGATGTCAATCAAGCATATGGCCTGCCTGATGTTAAAACAGTCACCGTAGCCTATGGACATTTGCCACACTAGGGGTGTCAATCATGCATTGCCGACCCTCTAAAAACGTCTTCACGCATTTCTTGAAGAACTCCACGCTGTAGTCCCTTGGAAAAACCTCGGCTGGGAGCTCATTCCGCAGCTTGAGAGTTCTCGGAAATAAACTTCTCTAGAACCGCACAGTACGCGACCATTGCGTTTCCAGTGTGGGAGTGGGTGAACTCCCCGCCGTCGGCGAGCGGTGCGGTTATAAAAAGTAGCTGTCGGCATCATATCGAACAACTCTTCAGAACACAACCCGTTGTACAATCGGTAGAATACACAAAGTGAGGCAAAATCTCTCCTTAAACTTAACGGTTCAATACCGTGTGTAAGCTTAGGATTAGCTTAGGTTGTGTTATAGCGCCTAAATATCTCAGCTATTCGAGCCTACTGACCAATGGGAAAATATTTTAACAAATACACCGAAAAGTGGCGCGTTAAACTAGCCAAGATCAGCGCATTTTACTTTTACTTTACGAGTTACTACGCAAAATCGCTCTCATCTACTCTCCATAGGGTATTTTATTAATGGTTGGAAGGAAATGAAAGTGTATATGTTTCAATTCTGTTTTAATGTATCAGAAATAAAGATAAACATAATAATTATATATTTTTTTTATATTACGTCGGGAGGCATACAAGCATACGGCCCACCTGATGTAAAGCGGGTACCGTAGCCTATTAACGCTAGCGATATATTAAGTATCACTCGCGCGATGCCTCCTCTGCTGCTTACACAGCAACTCCTTGGGAGCTTACTGGTGACCTCACTCACACGCAGGAACACAACAGGATTAGAGATGAAATCAAGACCTAGTAATCTAGGATCGTTAAAATCAAACACATATGTACTGCCTTAATTTATCAATACGTATATCGCTGACGTGTATATAGTACAAGAACTTCTATCTATCTCATTCTGTGTTACCTAAACGAAACTACACCACTAATTCAAGATATGTACACAAAAAGGAAAAAGATTGTACTGAAAAAAACTACTTAGAACACTGTATGTCAGCGACCAACCGATACTAACGTAAGCCATGTGAGGCTTCTAGGGTGCGGTGTTATGTACGATATATTATGAAATAATTTTCAATAATAGAAAAAAAAGGGAGTTGTTATTTGGCTGCGGTTTTCTGTGAGGTAGAGGTACTTCCCCAGACGGGTAGCTTTGATACGCCTTACCTCTGTTAAAACATCCAGACCAAGAAACAGACATGTTCATGCACACAAATGTTTGCCTTGTGTGGGAATCGAACCCACGAGCGTTGGCGTCAAAGGCATTCCGACTGAGCCACCGAGCTCATCAAAAACTACCTACCTACCTAACCTAAACTACTTTGTACGCATCCGTCACCAACTGGTTCATGCGAACCAGCGTCGGCCGGCTATCGGGATAACAGAAAAAAAGGGAGTTGTTATTTGGCTGCGGTTTTCTATGAAGTGGAGGTACTTCTCCAGACGGGTAGCTTTGATACGCCTTACCTCTGTTAAAACATCCAGACCAAGAAACACAGACATGTTCATGCACACAAATGTTTGCCTTGTGTGGTAATCGAACACACGAGCGTTGGTGTCAAAGGCATTCCGACTGAGCCACCGAGCTCATCAAAAACTACCTACCTACCTAACCTAAACTACTTTGTACGCATCCGTCACCAATTGGTTCATGCGAACCAGCGTCGGCCGGCTATCGGGATAATAGAAAAAAAAAGGGAGTTGTTATTTGACTGCGGTTTTCTGTGAGGTGGAGGTACGTCCCCAGACGGGCTGCTTTGATACGCCTTACCTCTGTTAAAAATATATATAAATATACACGACTAGCGTATATAGGTATGATTTTTGGGGTTGATAAAAATAATGATCATCTGATTCGCGGAACACGTATCGCAGAGACGGCCACAGCAGCCACGGCAGCAACGGCAATAGGTGTGTAGGGTTACTGTTTCGAATGTCGGGCAGTCGCAGAGGTGACCAGCCATGCAATTCTCTAAGCGACTCGTAATGGCTGTGTGCGTCGCTGTGATCACAGATGTCACAGCTTTGACATCGTCTACTGCGATCACGGCTAAATTATTTGGTATTCTATAAGGCTGTAAGCGTACGCGAGGCTGTTTGCCTTGTAGAATTCCAATTCCAAACGCAGCCTTGCGGCGCTAGTGTCGCACAACCAGAAAAAGCGACACTAAGGAATTGCAATTTTGTGTTCAAGGCTATAACAGCCGATGTTTCCGAGGATGTAAGGATGTTTGCTCTTACAGAATTGCATGGCAGAGCTGCCATGACAGCGTCGACATGCATCTACTAACGGTAGTGGGAAGGTGCCGGCCGACGCTGGTTCGCATGAACCAATTGATGACGGATGCGTACAAAGTAGTTTAAGTTAGGTAGGTAGGTAGTTTTTGATGAGCTCGGTGGCTCAGTCGGAATGCCTTTGACACCAGCGCTCGTGGATTCGATTCCCACACAAGGCAAACATTTGTGTGCATGAACATGTCTGTGTTTCTTGGACTGGATGTTTTAATAGAGGTAGGGCGCATCAAAGCAGTCCCGTCTGGGGAAGTACCTCCACCTCACAGAAAATCGCAGCGACATAACAACTCCCTAGAGGGTTGTTGTGTACCTGTGTGTGAGTGAGGTCGCCAGTAAACTTCCAAGGAGTTGCTGTGTAAGCAGTAGAGGAGGCATCGCGCGAGTGATACTTAATATATCGCAAACGTTAATAGGCTACGGTACCCGGTTTACATCAGGTGGGCCGTATGCTTATATGCCTCTTGACGCAGTATAAAAAAAAATGTTAATCCAAACAAAATTATCAAAAGAGCGCATACAAAATCTACAGAGAATAATTTCTCCTCGACAAATACATGGACACACCTATGTATTTGAGTAATTACCGGCGATGAAAATAGCATCCATTGAACCACGCCCAGTAATGGGGCGACGGCCACCACATTCATGTTTTCAATAAATTTATCATAATATTGGATTGGAGTTTCCGATGCAATTCAATTAGCAACTTTTTGCTTTGTATCCATCCGTCGTCGGTTTGGGAAAACATAAAATATGTGGATACGCTGAAGTGAAGCTTATTTTGAATGTACAGTATTGTATTTATTTCATTTTTGAATGGCCTCAAGATATTAGGTTTTATTTTCAATGCTGTTTTTTTTGACGTGTTTTTTTTTATAAATAAATAAATAAATATTGTCGGACAAATTACACAGCGCCATCTAGCCCCAAAGTAAGCGAAGCTTGTGTTATGGGTACTAGACAACTGATAAACATACGTAAATACATTTTTTTTTGTAAATACATACTTATTATACGTAGAAAATACCCAGACCCAATACAAACAGACATGTTCATGCACACAAATGTTTGTACTGGGTGGGAATCGAACCCACGGGCGTTGGTGTCAAAGTAGCGTATCAGCGCGCTCATCTGATTTGTAGGTATAGTTATACTACAATTTATTGATACATTTTAAGGTGCATTGATTCGAATCCCGGCGTGTAACACTGAATTCGGGTTTTCGTATTTATGTACATATTTGTAATTATCACTTAGAAAACGTAGTGACGATAGCCGCCAGTCTGTAAAGTAAAATTATATTTGGAAAGACGTATGACCTAACCTAAGAAAGATCTGGTTTTACCTCTAGCTTGTAAAGTTTTGACGGCAGATACTCAATGTAAAAACCGGCCAAGTGCGAGTAGGACTCGCGCGAAAGGTTCCGTATCTATAAAAACGTCTAAAAAATCACATTTGTTGTATGGGAGCCCCCCTTAAATATTTATTTATTCAGTTTTTTAGTATTTGGACGGACGGCCGGACAGCCAAGTCTCAGTAATAGGGTCCGTTTTACCCTTTGGGTACGGAACCCGAAAAAGCAGCATCTTCGTCACATCCTTAGACTTAGCGGACCCCGCCAGCCCTGATGGATTAGAAAACAGCATAAGACTATGAAGACGAAGAAGATTTTAAAGTAAATCGATATAAATTTGATGAACGATTAAAAAATATTAACTTTCGGCTTTATATGTGTATTTGTTCTAATTATTATTAGATATATCACAAAATTTCAAAAATTGCTTATCTCCTTAAATTATTTGCTTACAAGATCCTTCAATTCTGTTGAAATACAGTTACCGTGTGTCGCTAAATATACCGGTGACCTCTATCGTACGTGTGAAGTCAATGTTTAAAGTCAGCAAGCAATTTACAATCTGCGGACGTGCATGAAATTTGCATTTCGGCCTCAGAACATGCATGTAATGGGGGAAGATGAAGATTGGGCGCGCCGAAGCTATGTTAATTCCCCCTTTACTATGCATGCGGATGAATTTTGACTTTAGTTGCCGTATTAGATAGTGGCTTTAACTAAAATTTTGACCCAATGATGGAATTACATACACGTACATTTTCACTTCGTGGTTGGGATATTTAGAATGTATGGTTAATATAAGAGTTATGAGAGAAGTATATCGGGTAAGAGTGAGTGGAGATATCGGCAGGGGCCGCCCTAGACGCACGCATTTACATCAAATAGAATTGTCGACAAACCTAAGCTTACACACGGTATTGAACCCTTAAGTTTAAGGAGAGACTTTGCCTCCCTTTGTGTGTTCTACCGATTGTACAACGGGTTGTGTTCTGAAGAGTTGTTCGAAATGATGCCGACAGCTACTTTTTATAACCGCCCCGCTCGACGACGGCGGGGAGTTCACCCTCACACGCTTGAACAGCAATGGTCGCGTACGGTGTGGTTCCAGAGAAGTTTTCTTCCGAGAACACTCAAGCTGTGGAATGAGCTCCCTGCCGAGGTGTTTCCAAGGAACTACAGCATGGAGTTCTTCAAGAAATGCGTGAAGAGGTTTTTAGAGGGTCGGCAACGCATGAGTGACGCCTCTGGTGTTGCAAATGTCCATAGGCTACAATGACTGTTTAACATCAGGCAGGCCGTATGCTTGATTGCCACCTTAGTGGTATAAAAATAAAAAATTGCCGATGTGGTGAAAAGGGGCCAAATCAAAAGAGGTATGTTTGAATCGGTGCACCAAGCGTTCCATTGTATCTGCCTACCGCAATGCGATACGGAACCAATATACTAATAATACTTCACTTAAAGATGAGATAAAGATAAAAATCACTTATTTACCATTAGGCCTTCGTCTTGCATTCTTTAAATTAGATCATATTGTATTTTAATAATTTTCGATACATTTTAGTTAAAATCTTTCTTCATCTACCAGCATTTCGAAAATGATCATTGGCGAAGAACAAATGCCAAAAGAAACTTGCCAATATGGGTCTTTTTTCATCGTTAATATATATAACAATAAATATATGTGAGTGTACATATAGTGAAATCAAGTGGTACAATAAAAGATATATTAATACATGTACTGAATCATTTCCAAACCTCTCTGTCAGATTCTGTTATAGCCCTTCTTGCACAGAGTATTTAACATTAAAATGGGTCTTTTCGTGCACGCTCGCCTTTCCTAGGGCTGCTGACACAACCTCCTGGTAACAAACGACCTATTTGGTCTTGTAGGTGAGCCTTCCTCGTTTCCTACGTCTGCCTACATTCGCGTTGAGCAACTGTTTCATCATTCTTCTCACGTGCATTCTTTCTACATATCCGAATCAACGGAGCACGTAAATATATTAATGTCACCAAGAAACAACGGTTTACCTACGTTAAATAATTTATGTACAAGATATTTCAATATACGATATCATTTTTCTCGTCATAATAACTCAGTAAGTAAGTATTCATAAAGATACAACTTAAAAGTAATAAGAAACAACCTGCAACATCCATAAAACCATATTAAATTTGACACAGCACACGGTAATAGAACGAAATTTGCCGCTTGTACGCCCGCCATAATATTCGTACGTGTGCTCACGAGATGTCAAAGGGGTATTGCACGGCGCAGGCACTTGTGATCCTCTTCACGGCACACTAAACTGTATCATACAAAAGTAGAGGTTTATTCATACAGAGGACAGACCGACAGAAAACACTTCTTGACAGAATTCGCTTTCGCTTAATATGCAAGTAGTCGTTTTCAAGATTTTCCATGGAAAATGTTGATGAGATTGTACATCTTGGAAGATGAGTGAGTGCTGAGAATAGTGTGAATGGAGCGTTGGGAAAACTTCTTGGACGTAATAGCCAGAAGGCATAGCTCGCTATACACAACGCCGTGTTAGTCCCAACTTATGGAAGCGAGTACGACAATAGTAATGCTTGTAGACCGTATTCGCAATGATCATGTTAGAAACAGAGTTGATCTGAAAGAGAGCGTCAGTGTTAAAATAAGAGGAGGCATGCTCCCTTGGTTGGGACATGTGGAAAGCTACATTCTTTCCACACGTGGAAAAAATGCAGGAAGAAAGAATTACGAAACAGATATACAACGCGAAAGTGGAAGGATGTAGGAGCCGAGGAAGACCGAGACTAACCTACCATGACCAAGTTGGTCGTATTTTATCAGAAGGTGATGTCAGGAGCCCTAGGAACCAGCGAGCGTGCATGAAAAGAGCTATGAATATGAAAGAAGCGATTGAAGTGTGTAAGGGCCGCGTCTTGTGGTGCTCGGCTCTTTCTGCCTACCCCGCAAGGGACCTGGCGTGAAGATATACATACATATATACAAAAAAACGCATATTCTTAATGAGTATATTATGGGTACTAATATAATAACTAAACATAAATTTGATAAGAGATAATTGATATTTGATACTAAACATAAATTTGATCAGACCCGTACCCAGGGTATGCAATTGTAACGAACACCCTTATCAGAATGTAGCCATCATAATGTACCTTCGGTGAGCAAATATTCGAAGTAATACCTACTGTGAGGCGGCATCATTATCGGCCATATTGATTTGCTGTCACCAACATGATCGGTCGCCCAGTACGATATTAATTGTAGTATTGTTTTGTAACAGCCCACCGTGCCAACACACTGGGCTGGGTTGTTTATAGCTAAGTGTGGTTTGCTGCGATGTTTTGCGTTGAATAATTCATTATGTCAGATCAGGCGTGCATTTGACATTCGTGTTAATATCAGAAAAAGGGGACGGTATTGCTCTTTTTCCTTACCGCGAGCTCGGTGGCTCAGTCGTGAATGACGCAACTATGACACTAACGCTCGTGGGTTCGATTCCCACACGAGACAAACATTTGTGTGCATGAACGTGTGTTTGTCTTGGACTGCATGTTCAGCCAAAATAATAACTCCCTAGAGGGTTGTTGTGTTCCTGTGTGTGAGTGAGGTCACCAGTAAACTCCTAAGGAGTTGCTGTGTAAATAGCAGAGGAGGCATCGTGCGAGTGATACTTAATATATTACAAGAATTAATAGGCTATGGTACCCGCTTTACATCAGGTGGGCCATATGCTTGTGGTAGTGTATAAAATAAGCTCTTCCCTCTTTTTGAAGTCGTTTAACAATGATGCAAATGGTTTCCAAAAAAAGATTGCAAGAATAATCGGGTCATATGTTAAAATATCCTCTCATTGATCAGTAGGTTCGAATCGCTGATTAAACGCTAAAATCCAACGTTTGTGTGAGCGTGATTTGGCTTCAAACGCATTTAATTGGTTTATAGGTTTTGGTAATAAATATAAAATGTTTACTAGTTAAAATTATAACCTAAATAGGTATAAAGACGCTTATAACTACAGACAAGTTTGTGCCCATCGAACAATTTCTACATCCCCGGTTGTTTATCGCCGTGTATGGGAACTCACAGATGTCCCTGCGATGTTTCCGCTCCAGCAAGTCGAAGATCTGAAGGCGATCAGTGGACGAGCTGCACTACTCGGGGAAAACATAGCTAGATTGGTACCACTACCTCGTGTTTCTCGATTTATATTCACTGTTGTACATCAAAAATTTAGAGGGAGTTCTTGGGACTGGAAAATTAAAACTTTATTGATAAATTTACAGCTCGAAACCGAAGTCATTCTGAGTAATCTTTAGTGTTCCGTACCTCAAAAGGAAAAACGGAACCCTTATAGGATCACTTTGTAGTCCGTCTGTCTGTCATGACCCTTTTTCTCAGGGACAGGTGGAGTTATCAATTTGAAAAATACTCAGTTTTGCATGCCCTTCGGGCAATGACAAAATCCAACTTCTAAGTCAATGCAATCAAAAAATACGGCTGTTCATGCCTCGTTTATGCGCCTATTTATCAATTTCTCTCAAACTATTTTTTTTAAGTGAGCATTATGTTGACGTAACAAATCACAATAACTATCTAATAATCTCCATTTTACATTTTCCACATTAGCAATCCCTCAATGTTCTTACTAAATTCGTTACGAACTTTCGCAAAATAACGCCTAAATCTATTAACTATTTTTACTTCTCTTAAACTACTTCAAACTTAGCAATAGGGTAAACGCTATTTGGGCTAGTTTACGCTGTTTTGGAGCTTTCTCCTTCGTAACTAAATCGTTAAACTGATTTTGGTAAAAACATTGAGGGTTTACTACTTCAGTAAGGAGAATATTAAGTAAGTATATGATTAGTTCTCGAAAACTCTCGGCAGATCGAACAGAATATAATACTTATTTAATAATTATATACCATCTCTGTTTTAAATGTTAATGTCTCAAAATTACACTTTTGGACGAGAGCAAATTTGATTTATTTGTAGAACCACGGCCCTTATCAAAGCTTGATTACACCTTATTTAAATATCCTATTTCAAATTACTGAAATGTAATTCAAAAATTTAATTCAAAATGGAACTCGATGTGCCGCAAGGTTTTATTTAGGGACCTAACTTTGGACATGCATAGCGTCGCCGACCTAAGTATTTCTTCTATATACCTAGTCACCGTCCCGATCAAGGCATGGTGAGTCTATCTATTCGGTAATAAACATATCTAGATTGATACCACTACTATGGGTTTTCATTCCGGAAATTATCAAAATCAAAATAATATAATAATAATATCAATAGTACCTACAACAGGCGGTCATATCGCTAAGCTATCTTTTCCAGATAATCTTAAGCTGAGAGATTATTATAAAAAAATACAAGTAGGCGCTGAGTAAATTGTTATCAATTATTTGATATTTATATGTAGAACAAAAATCTATTCTAATAAAAATGGAGTTCCTGACTAATTTACTGACTCATCAACGTCTAGGCCAAACCCTTGAATCTAGAAAGCTGGAATTTTGCATAGAGGTTACTTTTGTAATGTTCACGCGCGATAAGAAAGCATTTTTGGAAATTCAATCCCTAAGAGGGTGAAAAGGGGTGGAGTTCTGCTCCATACTTGAAACTTTGTACAGATACTCCCTATTAAAGTACAAAAAATAAATGATTTCAGCGTTTTCAAAAATTCCATCCCTTAAAGTGTGTAATAGGGGTCAAAAGCATTTCTTGAATTAAAAGTGGAAAGAAAAAAAAAATTGTTTTAAAGTGAAGACATCAAAAAAGTCATTTCAGCGTTTTTCAAAATTCCACCCTTAGTGAGTTGAAAATGGGGTTTAGGGTTTGTATGGAGTAGAAATATTTTTTGAAGTCAATGACTTAAAACTTTGTACATACCTATAGGTACTGTCGATTAGAATATAAAAAAAAATTCAGTGTTTTCAAAAATTCCACTCTTACGGAGGGGAAAAGGGGATTGAAATTGTGTAGGGACGAGACGCTAATCTATGTTAATAAAAATGAATTCCTGACTAATTCACTGACTCGTCGAGAGGTTCCTTTTGTAATGCATGAGAGGATGAAAAGCTAGTTAACAATAAAATAAAACGATACCGAATCCTAGGGTATACATAATGTCTATGTTGGCCCCTAGGTGTCGACTTTTGTTTTTGTAAGAAAGCTTGTACTAGCACAGTACCTTATTTAATACTTTATTTATTTAATACTTTATTGACCACAATACAGTTGGTTCAAAAGGCGGACTTAATGCTAATTGCATTCTCTACCAGTCAACCATCGGGAGTGGAGAAAAAACGCGATTGCGGTTTTTATTAAAATTAAAATAAAATATTAATCGACCCCATAAAGAATTTGTTCTTTATATTGTCACCTAACCTTCTGTGTTGGTTAGAATTATTACTAGACTGCATTCAACCAGATGTTGTGGAAGGTAATCACTTCATTCAAGTACCTACATTCTGTTGTGTGACAAGTTTCTATAGGCTATAGTAACCACTTTACGACAGGTATTGGAGAGCGAGTCCGACTCGCTCTTGACGGCTTTTCAGGAACACCGTTCCTATATGAAATTTATATGTTTGTCTGTGTGTGCGTATGTATGTCGCTTTTTTTCGAATATTGGAATTTTGACATCAGATTCGAATTCAGCATAAAAAAGTAGAACAGCAATGTTCAGGAACACCGTTCCTATCTCTCAAGGAACATGGTCAAAATGGCCGACAAATCAAAAAAAAAAATGTTATACCTATAATTGACGAGCCAGGTGTTCCTCTGGCAATGCAAGCTTGCGCATTCTCAACTGGTATAATTATGGTGTACCTAATTGTATAACTTTAACAACTTCTATTATTCCTTGAAAGTAGCTCTTATTTATTTCAATAACCTCCTCTTGAAAACTTAAATGGCGAAATGAACCGAACGCCGTAACATATTAGTTATCAAATAACTACAATATACCTTTTCCACGAGCTTAGTGGCGTAATAGTTAGTGTCACGTAGTATGAGCATTGGTGTCAAACTGACAGACTGTAACTGATTACCATCACGCAGGCCCTATGCTTATATAAAAACCGCCCAAGTGCGAGTCGGACTCGCGCACTAAGGGTTCCGTACCATCTAGAAAAACGGCAAAAAAATCACGTTTGTAATTATGGGAGCCCCCTTTAAATACTTGTTTTATTTTAATTTAATTATTTATTTTTAAAGTAAATATATAACTAAATATTCTGTGAATATTTCAAGCGTCTATCTGTTGCCGTTATCAATATCGTGCAAAAACGAGCAAAAAAAATCACGTTTGTTGTATGGGAGCCTCCTTAAATATTTATTAAATTCTGTATTTTAATATTTGTTGTTATAGCAGCAACAGAAATACATCATCTGTGAACATTTCAACTGTCTAACTATCACAGTTCATGAGATACAACCTGGTGACAGACGGACGGACGGACAGCGGCGTCTCAGTAATAGGGTTCCGTTTTACCCCTTGGGTACGGAACCCTAAAAACCACGCGTAACCCCCATCCACTCGCAGGAGCATGACTCTCCAGGGACTATTTATTCGACCACGGTATCCTGTGAAGTGGATAAGTATTTCCCCAGTCAGGCAGTTGATACACCTTACCTCTCGACAGAGCCTCGATGGGTAACTGACGTGGTGTACCACGAGCAGGCGGTGTTAGCTATGAGTTCAAAAATGACAGAGAGTTACTTAATACCCAAAAGCTGTAACCGTAACCCTTGCTGCTAATACAACAACTCCTTAAGCGCTCACTGGTAACCTCACTCACTTGCAGAATACAACAACCCTCAAGAACACTCAAGCTGTGGAATGAGCTCCCAGCCGAGGTTTATCCAAGGGACTACAGCATGGAGTTCTTCAAGAAATGCGTGAAGAGGTTTTTAGAGGGTCGGCAACGCATGAGTGACGCCTCTGGTGTTGCAAATGTCCATAGGCTACGGTGACTGTTTAACATCAGGTAGGCCGTATGCTTGATTGCCACCTTAGTGGTATAAAAAACCCTCGAAGTAATCGTTATTCGGCCGTACGTGTGAGGTGGAAGTACTTCCTCAATCAGGACGCTTTGATACGCTTATCTCTCTTAAAAAACCAAGACAAAGAGACATGTTCGTGAATTTTGTCCTGTGTGGGAATCGAACCCTCGAGACTTGGCGTTAAAGTAGTGTTGTCAATCACCGAGCTCGTCAAATAAAACTTCGTCAGAAATGTAATAGTAAAGCCGACCTCTCCACAACCCTGCGCACTATATTCCCTTTATATTTTCATACCGACGAATCAATATTGCATTACCAAGGTCGCTGCAGCCACCCACTGACCCCAATCCAGGTAGCCAATCGCGAGGGTCGGCTGTCAATTGGTTAACTTCAATTGGTTAACTATATTAACCAATGATATGAGACCTAGGCGTGGCGTGGCAGTTTGCCAGATTTAGCTGCATCTTAGCACTTGTTGGATTTTAAACGGCCGGCCGTGGGCGGGCATAGGCGTTTCTGGCATAGATACACAATGTTTCCAGGGTTCTGTACCTCCGGAAAATGAAAAAGGTAGGGTATTGTGTTTGGTGTCGATTTGTCTATGGACAACATCAATCTTTTTATGTGTTAGCGGTAGATGTGGCATCGCGCGAGTATTGCATTCATAGGCTACGTTAACCGTTTTACATCATGTGGACCGTATGTTTGTATATCTGTAGTATTAAAAAATCGACCCAGTGCGAGTCGGACTCGCGCACTAAGGGTTCCGTACCATTATCTATAAAAACGTCAAAAAAATCAAGTTTGTTGTATGGGAGCCCCCTTAAATATTTAATTTATTCTATTTTTTAGTATTTGTTGTTATAGCGGCAACAGATACCATCTGTGAAAATTTCAATTCTCTAACTATCACGGTTCATGAGATACAGCCTGGTGACAGACGGACGGACGGACGGACGGACGGACGGACAGCGGAGCCTCAGTAATAGGGTTCCGTTTTACCCTTTGGGTACGGAACCCTAAAAAGCCGTCAAGTGAGAGTCCGACTCGTGCTCCGAGGGTTCCGTAAAAAAATATTTTTGCAAATTATTATCACAATTTTTTTTTTATGATGAAACTATTTTTTTCATTACTTGTTCTACATGACATTGCTTCAAATCTCATGATTCTAGGCATTGGGAAGTACCCTATAGGTTTTGATTCCCTTGCGAGTGACAAAATATGTGCATAAACTAGATATAAACAGCCGTATCTTTTGATTGCGTTGACGTAGAAGTTTCATTTTATCACTGCTCGAAGAGATTACAGACCTGAGTATTTGATATTAATTTCAGCTTGATAACTCTACCCGTTCCTGAGAAAAAGGGTCTTTACAGACAGACAGACGGACAACAAAGTGATCCTATAAGGGTTCCGTTTTTCCTTTTAAGGTACGAAACCCTAAAAACTGTAGGTCCGCATTAAAAATGCGTCATTCATTTTTTTGAGATGTCTAAGCTATTAACTATTACTCATGACTATATACATAGTTGTATTCTTCTTATTCTTCACGTTATGCCGTTTCCTAATCTATTAGGATTGGAATGGTCCGCTATCTAAGCCTAAAGATTTGGCGAAGATACTGATCTTTACACGGAGCGACTGTCATCAGACCTCCATGACCCAGAGGGAAGACCAGATCTTTCTTATGTTAGGTCACATGTCTTTCGAAATATAATTTCTTGGACGTGCGGGTTTCCTCACGATGTTTTCCTTCATTGCCAGGCAAGTGACAAATATGTATAGGTACCTATGTACATAAATCGGAAAATACGAATTTAGTATGCCTTATATCAAGGTAGGGCTTTAATTATGGGGTGCCTATAAACTCTTGCAATACAAGTGTTGAACATTCAAAACATTACGCTCCTTTTTTGATACAGCCATGTAAAAATAAACGACAGCTAACGGTAGATTCTAATTACCTACTGAATATTCAGAAATCTTGCATTAATAATAATAGATAATTTAACAATAAATTTGACGAGCTCAGTGGCGCTTTGGTAATGCTATTTTGACATTAACGCTTGTGAGTTCGATTCTAACATAGGACAAATATTCGTGTGCATGAACGTGTTTGTTTGTTTTGATCTGAATGTTTTTAATAGTGGCATGGCGCATCAAAGAAGCCCGTCTGGGAAAGTACCTCCACTTCACAGAAAACTGCGGCCAAATAACAACTCCCTGGATGGTAGCTATGTTCCTACCAATGAATGTGGTAAGTAAGATCCCAAGGAGTTGCTGTGTTGGCAGCAGAGGTGGCATCGCGCGAGTGGCGCTTAATGTGTTGCAAGCGATCATATGCTACGGCTACGGTAACCACTTTACACCAGCTCAATTCTAAGCCTGGTATAAAAAAAGAACACCATAACTCAATGTTTCGTTACACGTAATTAAAAAAAACAAACATCAAAAAACAACAGCCCGTGTTTATTTACAGGGTGCTCTAAACAGCTCGGAGATTAATTTAACTCCGACTTCACTCTGTGAGACGTTTCGTCTTGCGTTACGTTTTAAATTAAAAAATAAATACGCCGTAGGGAATTTCTTGTAATTTTATTCATGTTTCTTGCGAGCTTTAGTCATTATTATTGACCTGATTATTATATTTTACTGTACATTCTTAGCTTAGTTTGTAGTAGGTTATAAGTACCCTCGTTAGGGACTTAGGCTTAGGACTGGGGTAGGTACTCAATATTGTTGCGCAAAGTGTGTGCCGCGGCACACTGATGTACCGTGATCATTATTTAGTGTTTTTTATACGGCATACAAGCATACGGCCCACCTGATGTAAAGCGGGTACCGTAGCCTATTAACGGTACTATTTTAAGTATCTGCTGCTCACACAGCAACTCCTTGGGAGCATTCTGGTGACCTCACTCACACGCAGGAACACAACGACCGGGAGTTGTTATTTGGGTCCGGTTTTCTGTGAGGTGGAGGTACTTCCCCAGTCGGGCTGCTTTGATACGCCCTACCTCCTTAAAACATCCAGACCAAGACACACAGACATGTTCATGCACACAAATGTTTGCCTTGTGTGGGAATCGAAACCAATCAATCAATCAATAATATTTATTTTGACATTTGAACAGTTTCCCGTGTACATTTTGCCTTTTGTAAAGGCATGCAAATTATAAGAAACTAAATACTACATTCTAATGTCCAATATAAATCAAAGAATGTCATTTAAATAGTCATTAATTGAATAATAACATTTCTGCGATAAAATTAAATACAATTTTTGCTTAAATTCACTTATAGTCAATTCTTTGATATTTTTTGGTTACCACGAGCGTTGGTGTCAAAGTCGCGTCATTCACGACTTCACGAGGAGCCACCGAGCTCGTCTAGTGTGCCGCGGGAGAAGCTTTAACATAATTTTATGAAGATACTTCATATTTATAGGTAATAATACATATATGTGAGTTTTTTTATACTACGTTGGGAGGCATACAAGCATATCCACCTGATGTAAAGCGGTTTCTGTAGCCTATAACGTCTGCATCATGAAGTATCACTCGCGCGTTGTGACTCCAGCTGATAACAGAGTACACCTAAAGAGCCTACTGGTAACCTCGATCACTCGCAGACTCACAGCAACCCGCCAGGCAGTTGATGTTTGGCTGCGGTTTATTATAATAATTTTGTAAAAACCTTTAAAATCACCACTCAGGTACTAATTATTAATTTGTTCAAAATAGCATTGTATAGGTAAACAAGCAATACAGCTTAACAAGGTATGATAGCCAAGTGGATAGAGAACCAGCCGATTAACTTGTTCGAATCCTGGAATGGACATGTACCACAAAATTCATATTTTCCGGTTTATGTACTATCACCTGAACATTGTTTTATGATATTTGTATCATTTACTCGACGGTGAAGGAAAACTTGGTGAAGAAATCCGCACGACTAAGATTTTATATTTCGAATGATGTGTGCCCTAACCCAAGAAAAACGTGGGACCTCAGCATGGTCTGGTTTTCCCTCTGGGTTATGGCGGTTTGACGGCAGGCGCTCCGTGTTAAAATCAGTATATATCCCCTAATCCTTAGGTAGCGGATCCTGCTAATACTAAGGGATAAGACAACGGATTAGGAAATTGATCCGAAATACGATGCGATTTATTGTAATAATTGGAACAAACAAAATAATTGAAACATTTCTAGTTTTCTGGAAATTAGAAAGGCAAAGAGAATTAAGATCATACAGCAATATCAGGCGATATTTTATAATTCGTTTAATTAACAAAACAAAAACAAAATTGTATTAATCGACAGTCTTTGAAAAAAGCCGTCAAGTGCGAGTCCGACTCGCGCTCTGAGGGTTCCGTAAAAAAATATTTCGCAGATTATTGTGGCAAAAAAAGTTTTTTTTTTGTAAAGGAACTACATATTTACAGTTTTCGGACATTTTCCCTTACTTGTGCTACATGACACTGCTTCTCACCAAATTTCATGATTCTAGATCAACAGGTTTTGATTCCCTTGCGAGTGTCAAAATATGCGCATAAACGAGGCATAAACAGCCGTATCTTTTGATTGTGTTGACTTAAAAATCTGATTTTTTCATTGCACGAAGGGAATACAGACTCGAGTATTAGATATTAATTTTAGCTTGATAGCTTCACCGGTTCCTGAGAAAAAGGTGGTCTTAACAGACAGATAGACGGACAACAAATTGATTCTATAAGGGTTTCGTTATTCCTTTTATGGTACTGAACCCTAATGAAGTGTTTTCTGAAATATACGACATTGTCTGAATGTTCAGAAACAAGGTGAACAACAAAGGAATTCCAGCGCGAACTAAGGTAAGTTTCAGTTCTGTGACGTTGAATATTATTCTATTTCAGTATACTTCATGGTTTCTTTATTGTATGATAGTGTACCTATTATAAAGAAAACGTAAGTTAGAGTGCGCAGTGATTCCAATTTATGATCAGAGATAGATTTTAAGAGAGGTAGGGCGCATCAAAGTAGCCCCGTCTGGGGAAGTACCTCCACCTTACAGAAAACCGCAGCCAAATAACAACTGCCTAGAGGGTTTTGTGTTCCTGCGTAGGAGTGAGGTCACCAGTAAGTTTTTAAGGAGTTGCTGTCCTAGCAGCAGGGAAGGCATCCCGCGAGTGATACTTAATGTATAATTATAATATAACAAGCTTTCATAGGCTACGGCAACCGCTTTACATCAGGTGGGCCGTATGCTTGTATGCCTTCCGACGTTGTATAAAAAACAAATCAGAACCTCGTAAAATCAGATCATATCGTATTACCTCCAAAATATGTTTGGACAGCGGATTCTTCTTCGCTATCGTCTTTCTCATATATAGGCTCGCGCGGGAGTCTTGGGTACTTAAACATAAACAGTATTTAATGCAACCCGGCGCCAATAAACGAAACTAAGAAGAAAAAGACGTAAATGTCAAATAATGACGATGTTAATTACCTGTCATTGCGTAATTATATTTCACAAGACTTCTTCCCGCGCTTTTGACGAGTGACATTGTTCTTATACTTGAAATTTTTACAATTCAGTTTAAAATTAGCTTTTATGTGACAATTTCGATAGTATTTTGTAACATAAGTGCTAGTGCAATTATACAATAATGAAAAAACTCAAATATAACACGTTTATGCACTTTTTGGAAGACGTGAACAAGTTCATCAAGAAAACCTTGCAAAATTTCTATCGTTTTACGGGTGGTATTTAAACTGGGTTGATTGGGTCGAAGTACCCTTCCCAAGTATTTTTTCAGCACAGTTCCTGAAGCTGAAACATAGAATTAAGATTTTCAAATGGTTCTAAACTGATGACTTGGCTGTATGGGCTAGATCCCTTTGCCTTTCCCCTCGGGGATAAAAAGAACCAAAAAAAAAATTATATTTCACAACACTTCTTCCCGCGCTTTTGACTAGTGACATTGTTGTTTTACTTGAAATTTTTACAATTCAGTATAAAATTAGTTTTGTGTGACAATTTCGATAGTATTTTGTAACATAAGTGCTAGTGAAATTATACAGTAATGAAAAAACTCAAACAGGTATAACACGTTTATGCACTTTTTGGAAGACGTTAATAAATTCACCAAGAAAACCTTGTAAAAATCACTATCGTTTTACGGGTGGTATTTAAACTGGGTTGATTGGGTCTAGTTACCCTTCCCAAGTATTTTTTCAGTACAGTTCTTGAAGCTGGAACATAGAATTAAGATATACAACGATACGAATGAAGCGAATATATGGAGTCGACTGGAACATATACTCGCATAATTCGAAAGAAGGCTGTTTTATACAAAAAACTAAATATATATTACATTCAGGTAATAATTATGTTGTTACTGTTGATTGTAGGCGCTCTGCCTGCCCCGCAAGGGACCTGCCGTCAGGATCTACATACATAGGTATACTACTTAAATGTTTTTCCTGGAAAACGCAATATTATACAAAAAAAAAACACATAGACAATGCCGAGCAAGGCTCGGTCGCCCAGCTACTGCTCCCTTAATATGTGTATGGTAAAAAGTTTAATCCAGTTAAATACAATTCTTACCGCTAAATTGTTTCTTGCGTATAAATTTAAACTTGGATTATATGAATGTACAGGTAAAGGTTAAAGGTATCACAGCCATCCCATTGAAGCCACGACCGACCACAATACCGGTTTGGCTCCGTGCCTAGACCGCCTAGATTCTCAATCTACGGCGACATTCTTTTACATAAACTCAGCTTCCACGGCACCTGTCATAAGCGATAGCGATTGCGGACGCCCTAACTCAAGTTCAAATTTCAAATATAAGTTTAAATTTTTAGTTGAAATTAGCAATTTTTTATCATAAAACAGATAAAGATAAAAAATATTTATCTATTTGCCTTTAGACCCTCACGGATACTTAAACACAACTTGCATTCTCATTATCGTGTCTTATTATGTTTTCATAGTTTCTAGTTATCTTTTTTACCAGCATTTCAAAAAAGACCAATGACGAAGAAGAAATGCCAAAAGAAATTTACTAATATAGGTCTCTTTTCAAATTGTAAATTTAATAATGTAATTTCACTTAAATACACGCAAAAATTCATCAAAATCGGTCTAACCGTTTAGTAGGAGTTCAGGGTATGACACAGGGACAGAATAATATATATACCTAGTCCGGCCATAAGTTTTGTTACAAATTAAAATACATTTACTTTTTTTTAGGAAGTAACGTAATCATAATAAAAATTATGTTTTGAAATGGCCACCTTTGGCATTGATATAGGCCTTTAATCTGTCTGGCCACGAATCTATGGATTTACGCAATGTTTCCATGGGAAATTTAGCTACTGCTTGCTTCAGAGATTTCTAAGAGGCACAATGTCGGTGTGTTTTCGAGCAGGCCATGTCCTTTACATCTGACCATAATTTGTGATCTAAAGGGTTTAGATCTGGGCTAGACGAGGGCCAGTCTTTAGCTCTTATAAAGACCGAAACGTAGGTTTCGAGCCAGGCTTGGATAGTTCACACCTTGTGGCCAGGTGCAGAGTCCTGCTGGAAACTTCACGGTACATTTTTAACCGTAACTGATCAACCATATTACTGAAGGGTTTCACAACACGATGCAAGATAGTCTCTTGACACATTTGGCTGAAGTTTTCACTCCTTTTTCACAAAAATTAAGCTCTGTGACTCTTCGATAAGATACCCCTCACCAAACTATTACAGACGTAGGGTGATGACCACGTTGTATCTTTTCGGCCACTTGGGTGGCTTCTTTAGAACTGTGTACGTAGACTTTGTCATTTTGCTTGTTGTAGTGTTCTTTAATCGTGACATTTTTTCCTCAGTAAAGAGGATAATACTGTGCCTTTCACGTGCGTATCGGGAGAGAAGGCGTTTTGATCGATCCACTCTCTTCAACTGTAGGGATTGATTTAGGGCATGTCCTGTATATCGACGATAAGTGCCGAGCTTCAGGTCATGTTTTATTATACGCGACAGAGTCCTAGTGGGAATCTTACTTACGATATACGAACATTCGGCAGCTACCAAGGTTTAGAAGTGTCTTGAATATGACCGATATGTATATATATATATATATATATACATGTAATATATATATATATATATATACATATCGGTCATCAATAATCATGTATCATTTCGTAGTTACATGCAAATTATCTTACAAAATAATTCTTTAACTATATGTGAATTTATGTAGGCATAATCATTGACCTAGATTATTTGACGTGACTAAATACTAGAGAGAAAACCCAATAACGATACTAACGTAACATTACAAATACTTTTACGAAATTGTAGTTAATACTAGTACCTTGGCGTTTAAAACTACTATAATTGGGGTAGGTAGAGACTATGGAATGCCTGGTGCACCGATACAAACATACCTCTCGCTTCTTCCATACTTATCAACCTCTTCATGCATACTCTTCAGTTTTAGGTGCTTGTGATTTGGCTCTTCTTCAAAACATCACCAATTTGATCTATATGCGTGTGTCTAGGACGGCCCCTACCGAAATCCCCATTCACTCTTGCCTGATATACTTCTTTCGTAACTCTTTCGTCATTCATTCTTTCTAAATAACCAAACCATCTCAGTATACGCTTTTCGATTTTTGTCAATATATCATCTTTCATTCCGCAAAGTTCTCGTATCGTGCTGTTTTTTACTCTATCAATCATTCTCACACCACACAAACTCCTCAGCGCTCTCATTTCTACGGTGTTCACCTCGCTTTCATGCTTCTTTTGCCATACCCATGGTTCACGGCCGTACATTAATGTTGGCGTTAATACCCCCTGAATAATAGCAAGGCGAGCTTCGTTGAATATGTTATCGCTTGTTACTATGAAGTACAACGCACTATGGATACGGTTTCATGTTTTCACTCTTCTTTCAATATCGCAATCACATTTTCTTCTCCGATCAATATCTGGCCATCTAAAAAACTTTCATTCATTACAAACACCATCGCTTTCGTCTTCATTACATTTATTTCGATACCTTTCCTTTTAAAGGCCCCATTCATTACAGTAACTATTTGTTGTAGTTCTTCCGTCAAGATGCAAGGAGAACCTGGTCATCGGTGTATACCAGGGTTTTAAATACTAACTAATTAATTTTAGTCATATTCTTTCAAGTCTATCAAACAACTATTCATGAATAAGTTGAACAGCCAAGGAGATGTTACACAACCGTGCCTAACACCACATTCGATGCTGAAACAGTCTATACAGGCCCTATTTACCCAGGCACAGGCACTCGAATACAAGGACTCGAGTGCCCGTATCAAAATATTATACACCTCATAGATGGAGAGCGAAGTCCAAAATTCGTCCATCGCCACTCAGTCATAAGCCTTTTCCAAGTCAATTAATGCGCAGATGATGATGATGAAATTGATTTCTGGAATAACTGTGTAATTTAGTCTGAAACATTTACGACGATACAGTATTTTATGTTAGCAAATCATGTATTCTAAATTAACAGCAAATCGCACACAGCGAGAGTAGAAGCGGAGGGTATTATCCTTAATAATCGAAGAGATTTGGCTCTATGCCAAAAGAAACATGGCTCGCAATTTACCAAGACATTCTTTTTCAAAATGCAGCATCTATGGTACATGTCACAGAATATAGCGATAGCAGAAAATAATATTAGGTAATCGGCTTAACTAACTAAACTAACTTGCTTAAATCATTGGCTTAAATCCCAGTTGATTTATTATCCTTTGTCTTTGATTTACAAACGGTTACTATAAATCCGCACGCTTTTGATGGAAACTGTAGTATATATTGGTATATTCCCAATGATAAATTTTGATATTCTTATGTTAAGACTTTTTTAAGTTATTCGGTGCTTCTCTCTTGCTTATCCTTGATTTTAGCCTTGAGGTATATTGAAAAATTTTGCAGCAATAAATATCGAAGCTGTAAGAATTAAAAACAAAGTTTCCACTACAAACCAAGATTGTAAAACGAGTACGAACTAGAACGTTGTATTGTACATTGATATATAAGTAAATGTCACCAAAAATAGTAACAACAAAGGCGGGATCCATGTTATATTGTGGTATTACGGTACCATTTATAAACATGTCTCTTCTTATTTTAACATCGACTATCTCTTTCAGACCATCTTTGTTTCTAACATCATCATTGCAAATGTCTACAAGCGCCACGTCACAAATTTTGAGCAACGCTCGCATTTCGACTATCTTTATCCTACTAATGCATGCTCCATTGGTTTTGACATGTGGAATTAATGCAGCAAGAAAGAATTACGAAACAGTAAAATAACGCAAAAGGGGAAGGATGTAGAAGCCGAGGAAGGCCAAGAGTAACCTATTATGATCAAATCGAACGTGTTCTTTCAGAAGGTGATATCAGGAGCCTTAGAATCCAGCGAGCGTGCAAGCGAAGATCAATGAATGTTAAAGAAGCGAGTGAGGTATGTAAGGGTCGAGTCACGTGGCGCTCGGTTCTCTCTGCAAGGGATTTGGCGTGAAATTATAGATACACAGATTGACTTGTAAACATACATTCTCATAGCACTAATTTGTATTAAAAAAAATCATATTCTTAATGAGTATATTATGCGTACTAACAATAATTACTAAACATAAATTTGATAAGAGACAATTTGTGAAATACGTATTGCTATTTTTTAAAAATTGAAGGCAATATCTTAATCCATTTTGTCCTTCATGATGCTTCGCTTTTAAGCTCGTCTTTATGACACCCGATGAAAACCTGCATATCTGTATATAACCATTGAGTAATCAAATGTCATTTTGTTCTTCGTATGAGATCGTGCTAAATTTCGTTGTATTTATTTATTTTATTACCACTAGTTGAGCATAATTATTATTTAAAAAATTAAAAGTATAAATTTTATAACGCTATAAATAAGCTCGTGTGAATTCTAATTATTCTGATTCATTAACATTCCGACTTAGTGATATTGCTAGGATACCTAATTGTTTTTTATGCATGTATAAGGAAGCGGCTAATAAACATGCGTAACAGGCTTTGCATATTTTTTGTATTTATAACATAATAATTAATGATATACTTTATTTATTTTTTATACAATGTCAGGAGGCTAACAAGCATACGTAATTAGCATATATAAAATGCACTTAGACCCTATAAAGAATCCTCATCCCTGCATTTTACCAATTTTTTCTTCTTCATAAATCAACGATATATTGAAAATCAAAAGACGTACTAAACCTACGTGAACTTTCGTTATACTCTTTGCAGATCAATTATGTTTTGATGCCAAAATATTTTTTTATTAAAAACAAAAATGTTTCTTTTAACTTGTACCATACTAAAGGATCACATGCAAGCCATTTGTTTGGAAAAACTATGGGGTTGCAGTTTTTATTATGAAGCTAGAATTTCACTAGCAGCGCTATATTTTACTATTCTCCATTCTTATTTTTATACGTGTACCTTTAACTTGTAAACAAATATGGGTGCAAATTTTATGGTCGGTTCTGTGTTATGATTTGACTGTTGTTAAACCTTGTAGTTAGCTTGTCTTTAACTCTCTACTTATCAATGTCTTAGACAATTAACGGAGAATGACCAAATGTGGGCCCACCTTGCGTCTTCACCATTTATACTCTAAAAAACCTTTTCCAAATTGAAAATGTTCACGTATTTTTTTCAGTCCTATTGGAACAGGGGTTTAAAAGTTGAGTATTAAAAGTTATTTGCATTTCCGCTTATGACTACAAATGGAGAATGACAGGTAAATCATGAATGAGTTTAGGGTTGCGATGATTATGTAATCGATCATCGATTATAAAATATACTAAATAATCGTTTGTAATTAAGAACCTTAATAATTCATTGCTTATAAAGTGAATATGAAAAGCTTAATTAATTATATATTAATTTTAATAGTTAGCCTTCATATAAAAATGTTTATAAACTATCATGATGCATGAATAACACCACTACTCGAAATATTTCTTTAACAAAAGTTGTTAATCATAACATAATCGATTTCACATATATTATTCGGTTAAAGAAGCGAGTGAGGTGTGTCAGGACTGTAAGGATCGAGTCATGTGGCGCTTGGTTCTCTCTGCCTACCCCGCAAAGGATTTGGTGTGAAGTTATAGATAGACAGAGGAGTCCTGTTAGTCCCATTAGTAGTAAGATACAGGCCTATGTTTAAGCCCCGTTCATACTATGTCAAAGTGTTAGATTATTCGTAATTATTTAATCGATCGTTTTTTTACTTTCAATTTATTAATAAGACGTAAGTATTACGTAGTTCTCAAAAAGTACATTATGCCATGTCATCACAAACAAATAACTTGCAACATTATTGTATTTACGTGAGATCAGAATTAAAAGGTAAAGGAATAACGGTACATTCCATTTTATTTCGTGGTAGCACTGTATAGAAACAATAACACAGTAGGTACATATTGAGATCAATGCCAGATATAAGGAAAAACTGTACTATTATTATGTTTTTTGATGCGTACAAATAATTGTATATTTCAATGCCGATTGAATCGATTTTCTTAACCCATTGAAATCGATCTCCAATCGCATCCCTATGCAGCGACATGTCCATAGACCAGAGTCAAATCTTTAATCTATTCTATTTCATTTTTCGTAATAAATATTATTTTGTTTAATTTCTGTACTTATGAAATCAAAGTGTGTAAATATTATAAGTATCCATCCATTGATCATACCAACAACTAGTACATTCCTTGGATGAACAACTCGTACATTCCTTGAATGGTGCTCAGTCCGGTAAGTGTTACGTTATTATTAAGTTCACATATATATTGGTAACCTTTTGTTAAGTATGAATAAAAGTATAGACCGCGCCTAGATAAGAATTGTGAACACATATCTACACTCGCCCATGTTAGAAGCTGCACCATTGATTGTTTATAAAATACAGCGGTATTATTATCTGGTATAGTAAGACTAAATACATGACTTATGTTTTTAGATTATTGTGTTTATCAATTAAACAACAATTTTTAATTGTTACAGATCACAAGACGGTAGCATCTTATGCCGGGAATTATATACACATTAATATGAGCTTAAGTAATAATTGAAGTCAAACCTTCAAATGAATTTGGACATCAACAAGTATGCCTTGAATGTGGGATGTTGACATAATGATAATAAGATCACAATTATACAGAGTTATCACCAGAATATCAGAAATGGAATGTTATAGTTAGATAGATTCCAGTTCATATGGTACTTAATTTCTTAAACATATTTTTTTATGATGTTTCCCTATAATTATATATATTTTTTTATAATTTGTACATTGTTACTTTATCTTTTACTAGCTAGGATCTTTATGCTTCCATTCAAATCATTTTAATCATTCTGATACTCCTACGGTATACATATATTTAATTTTCTCCACTTAACATATATTCTATTCTATAATTCTAGGTATCAAGAATGGAAAGAGTTTGTAAGGTCTGTTGACGAGCAGCTGAGTAATACAAAGACAACAGTACCATAATGATAATTGATCACTGCTAGAGGAAATTAACCGGAAATTCATCGAGGCTGCACCTAAAGTTCCAGTGCCTTCATCATTTTTTTGTCAACCCACAAGATCTATAACTGCATGGATCTTAAATACATGTATCAACATGATGCACATGTTTTTGGCGTGACGAGAAACTGAATGGTTTAATGGTCCCAAAAATCATTAGAGATATATTATTAATGTACAACATATTATAATGTACCTAGCTGTGCTAGAATATGCTGTCATCAGTTATGCAATGGAAATTAGCATGAATTTACATTAAACATGTGTATTATGTGCCCTTGGGATAGCAGTTTTACTTTGGAAAACATTCCTAATGAACTGTATGCTGTGGAGATTAATTAAAAAGTAGAAAATGCTCCCCTCATATTAGGAAAAATAATTATCAGAGCACATATAAAGTGGAGGCACATCAGTTCAACAACACATTTGTTTAAATGTCTAGAGAGGTATTGGTCGGCTACTGCTGCAATTGCTTTGTAGGAAAATGAACAATACAGTGCGCACATAATGTTGGTAATTAGGTATTTAAGTTAGGGTAGATTTAATGATGTATAGGCTCCTACTCTATTTTTATTTAATGTATTTATTGACGATAAAAATTGTAATAAACAATTTAAAGTAATATTTTTTTTTATATATAAGAGCCTAATGAATATAAATAAGTGTCAATATACTAGGTGTTGTTCTTATTTATCTCCAATGAATATTCTGTCATTAAAAACAATGTAAGTAAGTAATAAGCATACAATCCGCCTGATGTTAAATAGTTACCATAGCCTGCCAATGCTTACAACCAAGTCATGCAAGTTGCACATTGCCACCTTGACTGCAAATGTTGCTATATGGTTACCACACTCACCCGAGGGAACAACAATTCTCCAAATCAACTTTTGCTGCGTTCTTCCCCAGTTAAACTATTGTTCCATCAGTATCGTGGGGTGCACAACGTCCAGGTAAGGTTTGTTTCAGTCAAAAGTGATGTTTAAGGTGATGTTGAGCTACTTTGCCCCAAATGAAATGAATAATACATATATGAACATAAAAAGTTGAAAATAAATATCTACTACATACTTATCTGTGGTATAATTATTTGAAGATGCATTTAACGTAGGTGTATAGTGCGCTTGATCTATGCACATAGCATCGTATTCACAAATCCATATAATTCTTACTAATTACCTTACCAAGCCTTTTGGGTGCGCTAGTACTTCCTAGTAGATACTATTCTATGGGACTATCTTTCAGATCTAATGTCTGGTTATTCCTTTATTTGTTGTAAGTCTGGTTAAAAAGGCGTGATATTTAAAAAAAATAGCCATAAAATATAACATGCCCTCTGTATAGGTACCTTGTAGTTTACCTATGTAGTTTTACACTCGCAAAACATAACCTCAAAATGCTTAATTTGATTTAAAAATACTCGATAACCCCTGTTCGTATTGAAATAATATTTCTTTTGAGTCATCTACAATATATTTCCTTTGTTTTGCCGATGGTTTGGTCAAGACGCATGACTGACGCAAGTGGGCCGAACTCCCATACAAGTTTGGTCATTCTCCTTTAACTACTAATAGTGAAAGGTTCTACGAGATCCTACACGTCCCATGTCGATTGTTTTTTTATCACATTATTATTTTTCAATAGTTGGTGTCGCAGTGGTTAGTGATGCTACTTTGACAACAATGGTCTTGGGTTCGATTTTTACACAGGACAAACATTTGTGTTTAAGACAGATAGGATGGACGAAAACAAAGCTCTGTCTGCGTGAAGTACCTCCATACCGCAGAAAACCGCAGCCAAATAACAAATCTCTAGTGGATTGCTATGTTCTTGCGCGTGAGTCAGTCACTCCTAAGGAGTTACTATGTTAGCAGTAGAGGTGGCAAGTGATACTTAATGTATTGCAAGCGTTCATAGGATACTGTACATCAGATGGGCAGTATGTCTCAGACATAAAATTAAAAAAAAATCGTAGATTATGTTTGATTTATCATAATGGTGAAAAACAGTACCTATTAATACAAAAAAGCAAACGGACAGTGTTAATAAAGTTCCTACCAAAGGGTATAAATTTAATTTTATTTAAAGGCAAATTTTATTTATTTGTAAACATAAAATAATTATCACATTACATTTTTCCTCAACAGAAGGAAATAAAAACGGCTGGTTTCATACCGACTTTTTTAATTATTAACTCGATAAACTTTTCAAACGAATCATTTACATGGCGGCGATGCCACAACATTATTTGATGATTTTACCTTACTTTATGTCATACCGCATCGTAAAAACATTGTATTTAACCGCCTAAATATCTCAATGATTCGAACTCATGACCAATGGCAGAATTTTAACCAAGTCGATAAGTGCCGCCATGTCGATCCATGAATTAACCAATGAAAGTTGTGAGTACTACTTTACTCCCCGACCCGTAGCAGGGACTTGAGTTACAACGCAAACTCGATCTTATCGGTTCTCCATTGATTATTCCCTACATGAAAATAACTAAATATCACTGCCAATACAAGATATTGGCGGTGGGAGTGGCAACGTCTTATGTTTGTATAACAAACATTTGTAACATATACATACGTTCACATAAGGCAGGTCGCATACTTCATTATTATCTGGTGATGTATAAAAGAGTCAAGTACAATAAACAACTGTGACAGAACTATTATCAAATAATCCATCTTATACACGTGCCTTAATATACAAAAACATGTTATTTGTTACGTGGAAAAATACCCATGCTTATCCAATTACATTACGTTGATTGGTCTATTTATTTGAATTATTTATATCAAATATCAATATCAAATTACGACCAATTTGTCAATTGAATAGGTACGGTATCCTAATCAGCTACATTCATACATTATATTGCCAAGTAATTTTCTTTAATATATCACTCTGTATTTCATTAAGTCTTTTTGATGAAAAACCTTAATGTAAAAGATTGGCCAAGTTTCTTATGGTCACAATTTTTTTACCACTAAGCTAACAAACATGTGTATAGACTATCTGATGGTAAGCAGTTATAGTAACACTAGAAGTGTCACTTACGCATTGCCGACTCTGCAACATAGCGTGTTTATATCGAAATAGGGAAAGCAAATGCTAATCTAAATATCCAAAATATTGATATTCAAGTAATTACAATAATTTAAACGTCAACCCGCAAACTCTTAAATCTTCTTCAATTTGAATTTTTTTATTTGCTGTATCACATTAAAATCTCACTTCTTTACAATTAACGTGAAAAATTATTTTGGGTGCATCTATCTATATATCCTTAATCCCTTGCGGGATAGGAAGGGCAAACCGAGAGCCACATGACTCGGTACTTACACACTTCACTCGCTTTCTTAACATTCGTATCTCTTTTTATCAATGCTCGCCCGTTTCTAAGGCACATGAAATCACCATATAATTAATCACGATCAACCTTGTCATGCAACAGAGTAAAAAACAGAGAGAGAAGGAAAGAATCGCGAAAGAGATATAATCCCAAAAGTGACAGGATGTAGAAGCCGAGGAAGGCCAAGGTTAACGTGCACCTAACGAAAATTAAGCGTACCATAAGAACAATATAATAGATCAAAAGTAGTCGGTACGGAGTTCTCAAAAATTAAAAACTGACACATCAGCAATTTCTAAATATTGAAACTGTTTCACGAAACTTGGCTAGCGCACTACCGAGCATTGACACTGAGAGTTGAAGGTTAAATAAATCATCATGGAATGTGATACCTAAATATTTAATTGAATTGCGAATTACATGATAATGGAAATATTATATAATTTATATTTACACTGAATTTACTTAATACATGAGCGGCCTAACTTGGCTGGTTTTTATTACTTTTTCTATAAATTCGCATTTTTAAGAAAGATATTTGATAAATATATACTGCACATAACGTAACAATATTTAAACAAAAAAGCGAGTTTATCTCTGTAAGAGATCTCTTTCTGCCAAAATATGCTTTGCAATTTGATCTAATCTGCTTTGTGTGCTTCCGCCACCAATTAGTTCATGCGGCCTAGCGCCGGCCGGCACCCACCCACTACTGTTAGTAAGTGCAACATGCCGACGCTGCTATGGCTGCTGTGGACGTCCGCCAGCCGAGGCAGAGGCCGGCGCCAGGCCGCATGAACTAATTGGTGGCGGAAGCACACAAAGCAGGTTAGATCAAGTTGCATGTAAATTTGGCTTTCGCAAAATAACGCCTGAATCTATTAGCTAAAATATGCTTTGTAAAATAGCGGATAGAACAGTGATAGCCCAGTGGATAAAAAACTGGCCTAGTGACCAACAGGTCCCCGGTTCGTATCTTGGCATGTAACACTAAATTCGTGTTTTCAGATTTATATAGGTACATATTTGTAATTATCCCTTGTTCGGCGGTGAGAGAGCTCGGTGGCTCAGTCGTGAATGACGCGACTTTGATGCCAACGCTCGTGGGTTCGATTCCCACACAAGGCAAACATTTGTGTGCATGAAGATGTCTGTTTGTCTTGGTCTGGATGTTTTCAGAGAGGTAGGGCGCATCAAAGCAACCCGTCTGGTAAAATAACAACTCCCTAGGGGGTTGTTGCGTTCCTGCGTGTGAGTGAGGTCACCAGTGAGCTCCCAAGGAGTTACTGTGTAAGCAGCAGAGGAGGCATCGCGCGAGTGATACTTAATATATTACAACCGTTAATAGGCTACCTATTACCTAACCGCTTTTCATCAGGTGGGGCGTATACTTGTATACCTTTGTATAAAAAAAAAAAGAAAACGTCGTGAGGAAACCCGTATGTCCAAAAATTTAGGTTAGCTCACACATTTTTTGAAATATAATGTGTAAGGTAGCCTAAGAAAGGTCTGGTTTTCCCTCCGGGTTGTGGGGGTCTGACGGCAGTCGCTCTATGTAAAAATCGATATCTACGCCAAATCTTTAGGCTTAGGTAGCGGACCCCGCCAATCCTAATGCATTAAAAAACGGAATAACACTAATAAGAAGAAGAGTAAAATAGCGAATAGAAAAAAATGCTCTTAAAAGATATTAATACAACGAACAAACTTACAATTATGTACTTATTCATAGTACTTACATAACATAATATCTATTAAATAAATACTACTACATAAAAAAATTAAAATCCTATAAATATATTATATACGTCTATGTGATAATCGATGGCTAGCGGACTTGTAATCTTGTTTTAAAAGATGAACTCTCACATATATACAAGGGTAGTTGATCCCACTACTGTGCAGCCCTGTAAGAGTAAGATTTATAAAAATCGGCCAAGTGCGAGTCGGACTCGCGCACGAAGGGTTCCGTACCATTATCTATAAAAACGGCAAAAAAATCACGTTTGTTGTTTGGGAGCCCCCCTTAAATATTTGTTTTATTTTAATTTAATTATTTATTCTTAAAGTGAATATATAACTAAATATTCTGTGAATATTTCAAGCGTCTACCTGTTGCCGTTATCAATATCGAGCAAAAATGAGCAAAAAAATCACGTTTGTTGTATGGGAGCCCCCTTAAATATTTATGTTATTCTATTTTTTAGTATTTGTTGTTATAGCGGCAACAGAAATACATCATCTGTGAAAATTTCAACTGTCTAACTATCGCGGTTCATGAGATACAGCCTGGTGACAGACGGACGGACGGACGGACGGACGGACGGACAGCGTAGTCTCAGTAATAGGGTTCCATTTTACCCTTTGGGTACGGATCCCTAAAAAGGAGTTGGAGTGCGCAGTGGGAAGGATTAAAGTCTCAGTAACACAAGGACGTAGAGGGCAATATCTAGGCGGAAGCAGCTGGAAGTGTGAATGCAGATAAGAGGGTTCACGAACATGGAGATTACGGCGGAAGCGAATAGGGAGCTACTTTAATTGTGTAAACTAAAAACGCAACCCCTGAACTTCATATTAATTTTTAGGAAATAAGTTTTGACATGAAGTTTTGAAATTTTCAAAAGTTCAGGGGGCGGCGAATGGTGACTTTTAAATATTATTCAAGATAACTCAAATCTAGCAAAACTATTTCAAAATCCGTAAAATGTTTAGGGATTTGCATTTCACATTGGGAGGAAATTATTCAAAATTATATTTGAAACTTCCTTTTTTGGGTTCCCTCCAATTTGATACACCCACATCCGTCAACACCAACCCTTTCTCATTCCACCGCAAGGATACCACAAGTGACGAGAACCTATCGACAACAGCCGAACGCAGAAGCTTGGGATAGCCCATCCACAGGCAAGCTACGATTGCTTAACCTGCGTGTTCGATTAGAGAGCTGCTCATTTTGTTAACAGATATTATTTTTAATACTATTGTCATATCTGGAGGTCAGCATGCTGCTTCCTCTTTCCTTTTGGATGCAGAAGCCTTAAATTTATATGTGATTACTGTACCTTGAAGTCAAATTAATTCCAGCTACAGGCAATACGTTTTCAGCAGACAGGGGACAGAATCGGCAGTATCGGAGTGCAGTGCTTTGTAACATCATTTTAATTAACATCGGTTCGAAGCCCGGACAAAAGACAGTCGAATATCCGGTCAGGGCAGGTGGATTAACTTTTATACCATACGATCTCGATACGATATAATAATTACTAATAACTACCACAAGCAGCCCCTCTGGGGAAATACCTCCATCGCACACAAAACCGCAGACAAATAACAACTCCCCTAGAGGGTTGTTGTGTTCCTGCGTGTGAGTGAGGTCACCAGTAAGCTCCCAAGGAGTTGCTGTGTAAGCAGCAGAGGAGGCATCGCGCAAGTGATATATCGCAAGCGTTAATAGGCTACGGTACCCGCTTTACATCAGGTGGGCCGTATGCTTGTATGCCTCCCGACGTAGTATAAAAAAATACCAGTTATCAATAAATACCAGTTATCAATAAAGACCCTTAGTAGAAATGATAAATTACCAAATTGATTAATTAATGTATTAATTATCTATCTATAACTTCACAACAAATCTCTTGCCGGGTAGACAGAGAGAAGATCAAAATGAGAAAAAATATTAATAAATAATAAACCTATTAATTAGATTTATTAAAATATTAATATAAATTAAGTTTCGTAAATGTATAACAACACTCTAGTGATACTATACATGGACTTTATTTTACTGTCTCAGAAACATAATTACTTAAGATATAGCAAAAATTTGTGATCGTAGGATAGGTCGTTTCTTTATTCACTGGGCTATCACTACACTTATATTAATCGATTGATTATCCTGTTAATCAATCAATCAATCTGAAAATTATTACAGCAATTTAGATGACAAATCGTAAGTACCTATTGAATTACGAACGGTCGTGTCGGATGGTATAAATAAGAGTATGGGTTTAAATTATTCAGGGTTTCTCAACCGAGGGCGTCAGTGCCATTGACAAAGGTCATTCATATTGTACCTCACGCTCGGCTGCTCGCACTAATTCGGATTATGCCAGTTTGTTTGTATAGAGTTGTTTGCTGGCGTTCAATGGTTATTAGTAATGATTCGAGTAGAAGCTGTCATGGCGGCCACATTTGTCACTTTCCTAGTAATTGTTTTGAACTAACATAAAATATGATCGTATTGCTTTAAACGTGCTATATGTCTTCTTCCCGCGCTTTTGACGAGTGACATTGTTGTTTTACTTGAATTTTTTACATTTCAGTATAAAATTAGTTTTGTGTGACAATTTCGATAGTATTTTGTAACATAAGTGCTAGTGAAATTATACAGTAATGAAAAAACTCAAATATAACACGTTTATGCACTTTTTGGAAGACGTGAATAAGTTCCTGAAGCTGGAACATAGAATTAAAATTTTCAAATGGTTCTAAACTGAAGACTTTGACACTGGCATAAAGTAGCGACACTATTGCCATATATATATATATATATATATATATATATATATATATATATATATATGTACATATATTTCTTCGTATGTTCAATACGATTCCTGTCTCAATTTTTAAACCTACCGTTTAGAAAGCATCGAGTATCTCAGATCTATAATATGTATTTGCCATTGGCCCTCGCATGCATAAGGATCTCTTTGTAGTTCATTTGTCTGTCTGGCGGTCTGTCAAACCTTTTTCTCAGGAACAGGGTAGAGCTATCAAACTGAAATTAATACTAAATACTCAGGTCCGTAATCCCTTCGAGCAGAAAAAATCAAACTTCTAAGTCAACGCAATCAAAATATACGACTGTTTATGTCTCGTTTCTGCACATATTTTAATACTCGCAAGGGAATCAAAACCTATAGGGTAATTTCTGTTAACCTAGAATCATGGCATTTGGTAAGAAGAAATGTCATGTAGCACAAGTAAAGAAAATAATCTGAAAACCGTAAATTTGTAGTTCCATCACAAAAAAAAACTTTTTTTGCGACAATAATTTGCGCTAAGTTGCACTCGACGGCTTTTCTAATATACCAATATTTTGGAAGTGATGATTGGAGAATAATAAATGTCAAAAAAACTATGACAATAACTTAATTTTTCTTTTATTTTATTTTCTCCACAATCTAAAATATAAACTAAATATACAATATGTACAGTAATAAGGTAAATATGCCAATGTAGCTCTATAACAGAAAATATGTATTGATGTCTTCTCCTTCTTCGCGTTATCCCATTTCCTAACGAATTATGATTGACGGAGTCCGCTACCTAAGCCTAAGGATTTGACGAAGGTAGTGATTTTGACATGAAGCGACTACCGTCACACCTCCACAACCCAGAGGGAAAACCAGATCTCTCTTAGGTTAGGACACACGTATTTCGAAATATAATTTCTTCGACGTGTGGCTTTTCTCACGATGTTTTCCTTCACCGCCGAGCAAGTGATAAAAATGTACATAAAACCGAAAATACGAATTTACTGTACACGCCCAGCCAGGACACGAACCGGGGACCAGTTGGTCGGTAGGCAGATTCCTAATCCACTGGTCCGTCACTGCTTAAATTTATGAGCGAAAGCGATGAAATGTTAATGCATCGGTTGAAATATTTCTAAATCTTTGTCAGACAGATATTCATCAATATAATATGGCTTTAAACAAAGAGCATATTTTATACGCCTTTTGAAAATGTCGTCGTCAAATGGCAGAACAGTTCCAAGCAATTTATTTATAGAATCGAATACAATTTGTAACAAAAGATCTACCAGTCTTAGCCAGCTAATGTAATACACGAGTTACTTCCGCTTCTTTACAGATTTTGACTGAAATTTGGTAACGATTTTACATTTTAATGAGCATATATGATGATGTCATAAATATTCTGGAAGATAACATTGAACAGATTGATTCTATAAAGTCCATGATATCTTGATGAACTCGGTGGCGCAGTGGTGAAACACGTGTTACGTACACCAACACTGTTACACCAATGCTCGTGGGTTCGATTCCCACACAGGACACACATTTGTGTGCATGAACATGTCTGTTTGTCTTGATCTGGGTGTTTTTAGGAGAGGGCGCATCTAAGCAGCCTGTCTGATGAATTACCTCCACATCGCAGAATACTACAGCCAAATAACAACTCCCTAAAGTATTGTTGTGTTCCTACACCTGAACGAAGTCTCCGGTAAGCTCCTTAGGAGTTGCTGTGTTAGCAGCAGAGGTGGCATTACGCAAGTGATACTCAATGTATTGCAAGCGTTTATAGATTACGGCAACCGCTTTACATCATGTGAGCCGCATGCCTCCAGACGTTGTATAAAAAAAACATAAAAAAAATGTAAATAAAAAGTATGGTTGTGTTTTATAAGATAGAGTAGTTAAAAAAATCGGCCAAGTGCGAGTCGGACTCGCGCACGAAGGGTTCCGTACCATTATCTATAAAAACGGCAAAAAAAACACGTTTGTTGTATAGGAGCCCCCTTAAATATTTATTTTATTCTATTTTTTAGTATTTGTTGTGATAGCGGCAACAGAAATACATCATCTGTGAAAATTTCAACTGTCTAACTATCACCGTTCATGAGATACAGCCTGGTGACACAGGGACGGACGGACGGACGGACGGACGGACGGACGGACGGACGGACGGACGGACAGCGGAGCCACAGTAATAGGGTTCCGTTTTACCCTTTGGGTACGGAACCCTAAAAACGGATCCACTTTCGTTGTAATGAAAACACTAAACTAAAAAAATCGGCCAAGTGCGAGTCGGACTCGCGCACGAAGGGTTCCGTACCATTATCTATAAAAATCGGCCAAGTGCGAGTCGGACTCGCGCACGAAGGGTTCCGTACCATTATCTATGAAAAAGGCAAAAAAAATCACGTTTGTTGTATGGGAGCCCCCTTAAATATTTATTTTATTCTATTTTTTTGTATTTGTTGTTATAGCGGCAACAGAAATACATCATCTGTGAAAATTTCAACTGTCTAACTATCACGGTTCATGAGATACAGCCTGGTGACAGACGGACGGACGGACGGACGGACGGACGGACGGACAGCGGAGCCTCAGTAATAGGGTTCCGTTTTACCCTTTGGGTACGGAACCCTAAAAACAGCAAAAAAAATCACGTTTGTTGTATGGGAGCCCCCTTAAATATTTATTTTATTCTATTTTTTAGTATTTGTTGTTACAGCGGTAACAGAAATACATCATCTGTGAAAATTTCAACTGTCTAACTATCACGGTTCATGAGATACAGCCTGGTGACAGACGGACGGACGGACGGACAGCGGAGCCTCAGTAATAGGGTTCCGTTTTACCCTTTGGGTACGGAACCCTAAAAAAAACCTGTTTTCAAGCAAAGGAGAAAAAGTTAGTTAACCGAATTCACCTATTTATACAGATGTATATGTACACAATCTCATAATTAATGAAGACATCAAAACAGACGTAAATCAAAGCGGTATCAAACTGCGGTTAGATAATGCCATTATACAGTTTACGCAACATGTATGTAGGCGCTGATGACGCGGTATTGTGGCGGCTTAATCATATCTATGGCTCAGTAATAATTCCCGCGGCTCTGACAGCCGCGACAACCCTCAGACGCGCTGCTTGACGCCGTAATGAGCTATTAAGCAACAAATAGGTTGTTTACTAATTTAACATTAAAAAACGCTTGCTTAGGGAAGCGAGAGCCGGGTATGGCAGAGAGAGCATAAAAGCAGGATGAGCGCGGTCGAAATGCGAGCGTTGCGTAAAATTTTTGGCGTAACTCTTGAAGACCGTATTCGCAATGATGCTAGAAACAGAGTTGGTCGAAAATATAATGTCGGTGTTAAAATAAGAATGCATGCTCCGTTGGGCATGTAGAAAGAATGTACGAAGAAAGATTTACGAAATAGATGTAAAACGCAAAAGCAGAAGGATGTAGGAGCCAAGTAAGACCAAGACTTACCCACCGTGACCAATTTGATCGTATTTTATCAGGAGGTAATATCAGAAGTCTTAGAAACCGGACTTGGATGAGAAGAGCAATGAATGTTAAAGAAGCGAGTTAGGTGTGTAAGGATCGAGCCGTCTGGCGCACGGTTCTCTCTGCGTACACCGCAAGGGATTTGGCGTGAAGTTACAGATAGATAGATAGAGATGGAACTGTTTTAACCACAATTAGAAAGGTAATTTTGATATCAATTAGTAGCGTGTTATTCTGAAGACTCAAGAAGAAGAAAGTACTTACAGCGCTTGACCACCGAGCTGGTCGTTGCAGGCATCCGCAACGATCAGCTCGGTGAAGTAGTGGTTAGTAACGCTACTTTGATACTAATGATCGTGGGTTCGACTCCCACACATTGCAAGCATTTATGTGCATGAATATCTCTGTTCGTCTTGGTCTGGGTGTTTTTAAGAAAGGTAGGGCTTTTCTTGAAAACATCCAGATCAAGACAAATATTGGCATATGACATGTTCATGCACACATATGTTTGTACTTTAAGGCAACCGAACCCACGAGCTTTGGTGTCAAAGTAGGGTTACTAAACATTGCGCCACCGAGCTCGTGAAACTTCCTGTAATGTAAATATAATTTCCTGGAATGCAAGTTTTCTCACCATGTTTTCCTTCACCGCTGTGTGAGTGATAATTATTAATATGTTGAAAATGCGAAAACACGAATTTAGTGGTAGATGCCAGTATTCGAACCTGAGACGAGTTGGCCAATAGGCTAGTTCTTTAATCACTGGGCTATTAGCGTTCGTGTTTAAGTAGCATTACTAACTAATTGCTAAGGATTTCGCTAATACGTTTTATTTATTTTATCCATAAAGAAACTTTCATTCAAAACAAAAAAAAAATCAAAACAAACAACAGTAATCACTTTGTCAAAATAATAACGATGTTTTAATTAACGGTTCTAATTAGAAAGAACACTTACTAGTGGCGAAAGCTTTCATGAAATCGAGACGAAAAGTCGGCACTTACCTGAAACAAAAAGACAAAAATAAAGTTAATTAGTAAAAATACTCTTTATACAATGGCTTTTGTTTATTTTTTTACAAGTTCACGAGATTTGCAGGAATACGCTGAAAAAAAACAAATTTTGATGTGTAAAGAAGTAAGCTATGAAATTTGTTATTTTTCATGCATGTGGCCATGAAAGCCTCATAACGTACATGCAAAGAGAAAAGTGAAGTATTTTTTTTTATTTAATTACATCACTACTTACAACTTCTATTTGTAACGAATATGTATAAATATATATTATGTATATTTAAAACTTAACTTCAATTCAATTAATTTTATTTGGTTGAATACACAGTAGAAAAGGTGTTATCTATAACTTCACGCCAAATCCCTTACGGGGTAGGCAGAGAGAACCGAGCGGCACGCGACTCGATCCTTACATACCTCACTCGCTTCTTTCACATTCATTGCTCTTTTCATGCACGCTCGCCGGTTTCTAGGGCTCCTGACATCACCTTCTGATAGAACACGATCAATCTGATCATGATAGGTAAGTCTTGGCCTTCCTCGGCTCCTACATCCTTCCACTTTTGCATTGTATATCTGCTTCGTCATTCTTTCATCCTGCATTATTTCTACATGTCCGAACCAACGGAGCATGCCTCTTCTTATTTTAACACCGACGCTCTCTTTCAGACCAACTCTTCTAACCTCATCATTGCGGATACGGTCTTCAAGCGTTACACCACAGATTTTGCGCAACGCTCGCATTTCAACCGCGTTTATCCTACTTTCATGCTCTCTCTGCCATACCCAGCTCTCGCTTCCATAAGTAAGCGTTGGGACCAGCACTGCATTGTGTATAGCCAGCTGCGCCTTCTGGCTCAGGTTTTTACTGCCAAGAAGTTTTCCCAACGCTCCATTCACACTATTCCCAGCACTCACTCGCCTTTCCACATCTGCGGTGTACCTTCCATCCCTGCTGAAAGCGCATCCAAGATATACAAACTCATTCACTTGTTCCAACACTTCATCATCTACCGTAATTCTTACATTGGTTCTGGTTTCTTCTCTTTCAAATACCATAATCTTTGTTTTCTTCGCATTCAATAGTAAGCCTTCCTTCATACATTCGTCTTTCATCATTGTGACTAGTGTTTGCAGCTCAGATGGTGTTTCTGCTAACAGGACAGCATCATCTGCATACAGCAGACAGTTCACCACTAGGTCACCCATGCGTAATCCTACATTTGTCGATCTTATTCTCTGTAGACAACTATCGAGATACAGAATAAACAGCCTAGCAGACAAGATGAACCCTGTTTGACACCAATTTTGACATCAAACCAGGGTGACATGTTGCCATCTATTCGCACACATGCTGAGCAATCCTTGTAGGTGGACTGCACAGCACGCAGCAGTGAGCCGTCAATCCCATATCTCGGCAATATGCACCACAGTTCCTTTCGCACAACCCTGTCAAATGCCTTCTCAAGATCCACAAAACCGCAGAAAACCTTCTGGTCAAAAGGTGTTACACTTAAAAAATGTGAATCATTCAGTCTGTGTGCAGACATACAAAGGGAGTTGTGGTACAAATTACAATATAAATAACACGAATCAAGATCTCAATAAACTAATGACAACCTATTGCAGTTTACGTGATCTTTAATAGTCCAAATATTCGTTAACACTGTAAATAGAAATTATGAGATATTTTATTGGTAAATTAAATACGCTTCAATGTAGCTATTGGATACAGTTTTGACTGTACTTTATATTGGTTTCTTATGTAAAATACGGGTAGACAAGTAATAGCTGTGCATCGATTCCCCTTTGCTTGGACTTCATTATACATAAACATACCTTTTAAGTTATTGTGCAATAACATTGCCGCCGTAACCCAAATTAATTAGAAATAAGCTTTTGTGTATCAGGACAAACATCTTTCTAAAATATTTTAATACTCGTACAAAAGATGAAATATGCATTAATGTACAGTGACTTTTAAACTCATTTCCAGGGTTCCATACCCAAGGGGTGCAAATGGAATATATTTTTTATTATTTATTTATTTATACTTAGATATCCGCCCGTCCGCCCCTGCCGCCCACAGGTGCGTCTAGGCTACCTTCATTAAGTGGTTGTATATTGTAAACTAGAAAACAGATTATATACACTAATAATATATATTATTATGAGGAGTTCCATAATTTTAATAAAACGTCAAATAAAAAAATAAGCCAATCTTTTTATTATTTCACTCTTAATACGTCGTTAATATAAAAAAAAATATTTAAGGGTATCCACATGCTAAAACCCAACAGTAGTCACATTCTATCCAAAGTATTGGAATCTTATTAGTTGTATATGAATAATGATGTCAATAATTGCCAAACGTTGGTATCCACATTCCGACGGATTATGGTAGGTACTCGTACATAAAACAAGAATATCTGTCAATATTCACAAGAAAAAAATACTGAGATAAATTATATTGCAAATACCAAATGACAAATTGAGAAAATACCAAAGTATCTTGCGGCATTTCTTCTTCTTTAACTGTCTGACCGAGCTATGTGGCATTCGGTTGTCTATACCTACCCCGCAAGGGATTTGGCACGAAGTTATGGAATAAAATTAGGGATCTTTTATTTGTCACTGAATAAAATTTGTTGCAAAAACGTATTTATTGATGACATTTTGTGCAACACAATAATTACCAGTTGAGAATGCGCAAGCTTGCATTGCCAGGAGAACACCTGGCTCGTCAATTATATAACTATTCAATTTTTTTTTTAATTTGTCGGCCATTTTGACCATATTCCTTAAGAGAAAGGAACGGTGTTCCTGAACATTCCTATTCTACTTTTTTATGCTGAATCCGAATCTGAAGTTAAAATTCGAATATTCGAAACAAAGAGACAGACAAACATATAGTTTTCATATAGGAACGGTGTTCCTGAAAATCTAATTCTTTGAAAAATGGAGAATTATAAGAGCTTCAGTCAAATAACCATTTCAAATAATAAAGAGATTCATCACACACACGTTACTTTTCCATCTCGATGGTATCAAAGCGACATGAAAATTAATCTAATTTATAATTTACTTCAATTAATTCTGTAATTTGCTAAAATCCAATTTAACGCACAAGTTATTCGCATAAAGGATGATCCGTATCAACAGAACGTACATATAGACCACGGTGGTCGAGAGGTTAGTAATGACTGCTTTAGTACCGAGGGTTATGGGTTCGATTCCCACACAGAATTTGCGTGCGTTTACATGACTGTTTGTCTTATTTTCTACGTATTATAGGCATGTGTCTCAAAAATATTGTAGTATGTTCATAACATATCTAGAATTAACATTTTTTTTTGTTAAAGAATAATACGAACGTATTATTTAGTTATATATGTATATGTATATATATATATATATATATATATATATATATATATCTTGACGCCGGCTCTCCGTATGCTGTGCAATTAATTTGCCCTGAAATATTTTATGTATGTTGCAACAATGTTCTGTTATGCTTATCATTAAGAATCCGCCATTTTGTTTACTGCACCATTCTGCCACTCTACCAATCTAATTCTTGAATCTATCGATTCTTGTTTGTCAACTTTGGCATTAATATTCATGGACGTAAATGGCTCACTGTCATCTTTCAAGACAACGTGACCCTCACCTGCACGTCGTACACAAAAACGCCGCCCGAAAAAAAAAACGAGAACGAGGCAAAAGTGAGATAGAGCGCGTCGAAATATTGCACAGAAAACGGCAACTATATTATAACTTCCTGGTTCCTGCGAGTGAGCGAAGTTGCGAGTACACACGAGGAATTGCCGAGTTTATATGTCCTGTATTGCCAGCATTCATAAAGTACGGTTAACACTTTACATCAAGTGCATCGTATCCTTATATGCTCTATTACAAATGGTTGATGCAAATGACTATGATGATTATTTTATAAAAAATAATCATTTTTTACAAAATAATATTTTTTATAAAATAATCATAATCATCATTTGCATCAACCGTTTGTAATAGACTTGAATATGATTCGTTGATTTTATGATGATAGATTATTATGTAGGAGCCGAGGAAGGCCAAGATTTTATCATAATCAATTTGGTCGTGTTCTATCAGAAGGCGATGTCAGGAGCTCTAGAAACCGGCGAGCGTGCATGAAAAGAGCAATGAATGTTAAAGAAGCGAGTGAGGTATGTAAGGATCGAGTCACGTGGCGCTCGGTTCTCTCTGCCTACCCCGTAAGGGATTTGGCTTGAAGTTATAGATAGATAGATTATTATGGAGGGAAACTAGTATATGGTACAAAATGAATTTCGCTTACTTTAGTACTAGATGGCCCTATGTAATTTGTCTGAAAATATTTATTTATTTATGTTTTTAATACGTTGTTTTCCTCAACGCTGAACAATTGTTACAGTTCGTTGTTAAGGGTCGGTCCATACCGACCACCTCCACCTGTTGACCCACTTGGATGTAATACGACGTGAGTAAACATGTCAATATTGGATAGTCGTTTCTTATATGGGGCATCGGCAAATATGAGACACGCCCATGAGCAAACAATTATACTACTAGCTTCCAAGGAATTTTAGGGTAACAGTTAAGGCATTTGGGCCTTGTATCACTCTAATCTTAGTTGTCATTCTGACGAGGTCGATGGCGCAGTGGTTGGTAACGCTACTTTGACACCTACGCTTGTGGGTTCGATACCTTTACAGGGCAAACATTTGTGTGCATGAACATGTCTGTTTGTTTTGGTCTGGGCGGTTTTAAGAGAGGTAGGGCGCATCAAATCATTTCCGTCTGGGAAAGTACAGCTTACAGAAAACCGCAGCGTGCAACACATTAAATATCACTCGCGCGATGCCACGTCTGCTGCTAACACAGCAAGTCCTTTGGAGTTTACTGGTGACCTCACTTACACGCAGGAACACAATATAACCCTCTAGGGAGTTATTTGACTGCGGTTTTTTGTGAAATGGAGGCACTTTTCCAGACAGGCTGCTTTGATGCGCCCTACTTCTCTTAAAAATACCCAGCGCAAGACAGACATGTTCATGCACATAAATGTACTGTGTGGGAGTTGAGCCCACGAGTTGTGTCGTTGGTGTCAAAGTATAGCAACAGCGCGCTGCGCCACCGAGCTCGTCGAAAAATCATGAACTTAAAGTTATGTAGGAACCTCATTAATGCATAAAACAGATTTATACGAATCTTTTACAAGGGGTGAACGGATAGTTTACTAATAATAAAAATAATCTCGCCCCGTGTCAAGTAGCGAGTGAGTACCGTGATAATGGGGATAATGGACACTTTTGGACAATAAGAGACGAAAACAGGGGCGAACGGGTACGAGACCAATTAAAGATGTGATTAGAACTCGGTATCTTAGATTTTATTGCATAGTTACTATCTCCGTCGTTAATAGTCAGGCCAATTAGATGATATTATTATTGTATTGTCATTTGATCTAACTACATATTTTATAAATGAATCCTTAGATTTCCTTATTATAGTTACACATAAGAATACGCAGTAGAAGGCTGTTGAAAATATAATTTATTAGTTACATATTCTAAAAATGACCAAAAATTTTTGCATTTTATCTTTTAAAACAAAGTGTCAGTATCCAAGCAGAGTCTGTAATAGAGTGTCATCTTGACGTAACAAATGATCGCGCTCCATCCCCGTCTGAGGTGGAACCCGTTCATACCTCGACACTGTTTTTACATTTACCACATCAGATTAAGCACCCTTTGCAGAGCGGCGTAACAAGAATAAAATAGACTCGACCCTACCTTTTCAACGGATAATAAATGATTTTTGAAATTGCTACTTTTCCTCTTAAGTTGTACAGGTTTGCATTCTGGAAATGTAACTATTTTGATCAACATTTCTTGTATGTTTTAAGTAAGCATGCTAGCCAAATAAGCCAACTCTCTGAACATACGTCCGAAAACTAAGGTCCAAGATCGCTGCCCTGAGCTTGGCCTTTTGCCCCCAAAATAATTACTAAACTTTAGACTTTCTGGCAGCATTCCAACGAATTATCAAAGACTAATTATGATTCCAGGACGTTGATGACAACGTTGCATCATTCACGACTGAACCACCAAGCTTGTCAAAAGCGTGTTCGTTTAAGTACACTAAATTAGCAATAAATCTACACTATAGATACTGCTGTTTACTCACATCAGTGCGGATCTTAACCAAAGCGTACAACATAGAATAATACATTTAACATATAGACATTTGATTGTCTCTTTGAAGATACATAACTTTCAGTAGCACTTCTACCTTTGAATAAGAAATGCATAGTTTTACAAATATCTCATTAACTGCAAATTTAAGTCATGTGAAAAACGTCAAATGTGTCAAACATTATTTAGATAAAGTGGTTTACCTTTGCAACCAAAACGATACTTGCATGCAACGCATCCTGACCTCATTTCTGATTCTATCGCTCAGCAAAACCCCGATAGCCGACCCCATAGCTCTTTCCATAGTACGCTGAGCGACCTTGAGGGCTACGTCTAAGTTCCATATGCCATCACTGGCAACACACACTATTCCAAGAACTTGTTCTTCAGGCGTTAAGGTATTTTGAACGAGAAAATGTGTCGAAGTTTCCCGAACGCTGCCCAGCCGAGTTGGATCCGTCTGTTGACCTCTCGGTAGAAGTTGGACTTACCTAACTGAGTAACCTGCCCTCGATAGACATATTCGTCAACAACTTCGAGCTTAGTGCTTCCAACCATGACCGGTATAAGTGTAACATATCCATGTTACATTCGACATGATCTTAGTCTTGTCCATGTTCATCTTGAAATCTACCTGGCTGGAAACACTATTGAGATCATTGAGCATAGCGCTAAATTCCTCCAGCGACTTCTCCATGAGAATTATATTGTCGGCAAATGGAAGGTGAGTGATGTAGTCGCCATTGACATTTATACCGTATCCCTTCCACTTCAAAAACTTCAAGGCATCTTCCAATGCTGCGGTGAAGAGTTTCGGGGATATAACATCGCCCCCTCTTACATCTTTTTGCACTTGGATTGATTTGGTACTCTGATTCTGTACTTGGATACACATTCAAGCAAGCAACAAGTCAACGCTTCGATGTACCGACAGTCAATTCGGCATCGCTGGAGAGACTGTAGCACCGCCCATATCTCAATCTTTCTCTCTCTTTGAACACTCACCCTTTTTGAAGAACAACATTACCAGGCTTCTACTCCACGCCTCCGGTGTTTCACCGGAATGTATGTCGGAATTGAATAGCTTCTGAAGGACTACAATCATGGGCTTTCCGCCTGCGTGCAGAAGCTCCTCCGTAATTCCGTCCTTATCTAAGCATACGGCCTGCATTTACAACACTAGGGGTGTCACTCTTGCGTTGCCGACTGTGTAAGAACCTCTTCACACCTTTCTTGAAGAACCCCATACTGTAGTCCCTTGCGAAAACCACCGCAGGGAGCTCATTCGACAACTTAATAGTTCTCGGTAGAAAACTTCTTGTGAACTGCACAGTTTAGCACTAGGGTCATTACTAGCACTGTTGTTCGGCTGTAGTCTCCTGGATATTTCCCTTCGTTTACGACACTCACGGGTTGAGATAGGGTGGCCTCTTCTTACGCCGAGGCCACACAGCAACCGTTGGAATATTTCGAGCTAATCTCACATAACCAGATACGTGTCTGCGGCTATCACCCGTGATAAACATAACCCTATTTACTCTCACGCAGTCGAGCCAAAAGGTTGACAGAGTAAGGGATACTTGTAATGTCAGAAGCGTTTGCTAATGGGAAATAATAAGAAACTAAACTCAACAGAGCATAAATCTCCAAAGAGACAACAAAACGCATAACTTTCAGATGCATTTCTACCTTTGACAGTGGAATTCAGAATTTGAGAAATATCTCATTAAGAGGAATACAGTGAAGTTAGATTGCGAGCGCAGGTTTGATTACTCCGAAGAGCTGATAGGCAATTTCCTGCTCTTTGTACGACTTCCGCCTCTGTATTACGAATGGATTTTAACATTTCGCCGGCGTGTTTTTGAAGTTTTCGCCTGTTTGTGGGGTTCCGAGTTGCGAACGAAAACTGATTTTTGAGTTGTCTACCATATTGCGTTGTAAATTGGATTTTGCTTGGTTATTTTGTATTTTATAGTATTTGGAATGGCAATATCTAATACCTCATTATCGTCTATAAAAGCCCTTCTCACCGGAATGTGGTGCATCATGTCGATTAGTAAATAGCGAAAATTGATACACGCCTAAGGAGAAACAGAATTGAGGAAGTATCGTTACCTATTTCAACCAGATGCTGATGTGAAAATATTACTATAAAACTAACGTTGCAAGATGCGAACATTGCATCTCGCTAAGCATATGATTTTTATAAATTTATTATTTTAAAAAGTAATTTAAAATATAGCTAAGCTATTTAAAATATAAATATACTATACCCCGTATAGATACCCGATAGAGCAAGCCAATGTACTCGTATATCAAACATACATTTTGTTAATTTAACCCTTCGTAACCCGGGTGGTCGTATACGACCGCGAAATGTATGGGAAAACGTATATAACGTGTTCTGACTGCTCAAACAAGCAATTCTTCTGTATTTATATAATGTTTTGCTTTTCAAGTGTATTTCATATATATTCGAAATCTTTCCTTCCTTCCTTCCTTTTGAAAAAAAAACTCAATTTACAGAAATATATATATATATAATATGGCGAGCGAATTTTTCTTTGTTCTTAATTTTTCGTAGATATATTTTTAAAAGAATATTTTTTTGACTGACTTAAAAAAGGTAATTATATTAAATTCGACAAGTATTTTTGTATGTATATAAAATCTTCTCATTTAATAGACTTTTAAGAAATGTATACTGCCGTATACGTGGGTAAGGGCGATACGATTCTATATCAAACTTTACGTCAATATATTTCTGAAATTCTCGTGACTGACTCACAGATATATTATGTGAGTGATCTTATTGGGATCCCGGTTTTGGGGTTTAGTACTAAACGTATTCCAACGTGACCCTGCTTTTAAGGTTCTGCTATCTAGAAAGAAAGAAAGAAATAGTTTATTTCTGCTGCAACATAAAGTATTACAATTTTTTTATATAAACGATAACAAAACTAAAGAAAAGCTTAAAAGATAAATAAAATACGAAATAAAAAGTTGTTATTTTTTCCTTTTTTTGTAAATTAACTCAAATATATATATATATATATATATTTAAAAAGAAGCAAACTTGGGTTCACGTAAGTAATATTAGTATGAAAAATAGTATTTAGAAATACAAATATGTACCCGATATAATATTTATGTAAACAGTTTTTGATAATGTAAAAGATGGTTCCTTAGTTTGTTTTTAAAAGAATTTGGACTTTGACTGTCTTATAAGCGGCGGAACGTTATTCCAACATTTGGTATCTAAGTATCTAAAACTGCGTCGGAAAGCAGTGGTTTTGTAGCAATGTAAGGAAAGCTTCCAAAGTGCACCCCGCGTGTTGTACATCGATTTTCAATAAGCATATGTTAGTTTGTTCTGGAGATATTTTGGTATCTCACAACCGAAGAAGAAGCGACTAGCTATCGACTATTTTCTTGCTCATGAAACGTAGGATAGATGCAAATTAAGTCTAATCAATAGTTATATATTAACAGTTGATAGCTAATTGTTCAAACTATCAGCGAGAACACTCTTCAGTAGTGTAGCGAGAAGAACTGGAAAAGACAGATCTCGCTCGGTTGGCGATCATAATTCTCGGCAAGAGATTCTCTCTTAGTCGATACGTATACTAGCGGTAGATGGGTGTGAGTAATCGCCGTCGTAATCACATACTTACTTACTTATTTATAAAACTAACAGTACTACATATTTGTTTCTCGTTGTTCGTGTTTATTTTCTAGTTCTAGCTAATCATTGGTGGTGGTACAGGTTCCTTAAGGCAGTAAATAGTCAAAGACAATGGCCTACTAAGTCTAAGTTGAGTTGTAGGAAGATTTCTATCGAGTAGCAGTGCATATTAGCATGGTTATGAAGGGCTCGGTAGTATTCGATGATTTCCCATACGTTTAAAAGTTCTTTACAAGAAATTATCACAGATACACTGCTTCTCACTTCCGACGCCTCGCTAAGTTGGTATTTCAAATATTGACAAAGTTTTCGTACGCTTCCGAGTGGGTGTTCGCTGCTCAACTTTTAAGGGCCTTAGATAAATTAGGATTTCAGTCAGCATCAGAAAATACCTTGCTGTTATTTGAAAATACGATGAAACGATTTCAAGTTTAAGGATTTTTTGTTCAAATACATATGATATGTTCAAAATAAGACAAATAGAAAACAGAAATAACTATGGTGTGGGAATGGAACCCGTAATCCTTGATGCTAAAGTTGTCATTACTAACCTTTTTTTATATAATGTCGGGACACAACCACCTCAGTTAAAATGATCTTCGTAGCCAGTGAATGCTTGAAATACTAGAAGTCGTGCTACCATGTTGGTGGTGCTGGCAGACACCCCCGCTACTGGCAGCAACTCTTCAGGAGCATACTGGTTGTCATACTCACTTGTAGGTTTACCAATCTCACAATTCACCAGTGAGTTATTATCTGGCTACTATCAATGGGCCCCCGCGGACACTTAAACATTTTCATTTTTAATATAATCTTATCTAAATCAATTCTTATTTTTCTTTTTCAATCTCCTAGCATTTCAGAAGTAACCAATAACCAACCAACGAAGAAAAAATGCCGAATGTAACTTGCCAATAAAGATCTCCTCAAATCAAGCGGTAGAATTAGAAATGATTAATAAAAAGTTGTCTGTTCCGTATTATTTACATACATCTTTGTCAGTTACATATTCATTAATTCTATAATAAGCCTCGTTTATTAATTAAAAGGTGCACCATGAGTAGATGGCCTTAAATTGGACTCTAAAGATGATAAGTGAACAGTCTCAGATCGTGTGGAAGAAGCACATAAAGTGGTTTATCAAACCGCCTGCAAAGCTCAATTTCCATTTGAACTTTAATTTGCAAATGTTATTGAGTTTTGTACATAATGTTTTCTTAGGAAGTCAATTTTTATAATTTTTTGAACTATGAAAACATAATACATTTCGGAAAAATACAAAGTTGAGTACAAAATTCATCGAAAATGTAAGAAGAAATAAGATGCGCATGCCTGTTCATTAGATTTCTAAAACTGGAAAATTTTTCTTGTAAATTACATTCGATTCTATAATGTATTGCCAGAAACATATTCTGACAATGTCTTCAAAAGGCATATCAAATTCTTTGTAAAAGGGCTTATTATAAAATCGATGAATCTGACTGACAAAGATGTCTGGAAATGACTTCTACACATGTACATATTTTTTTGTTATTATTACATCACTTGCCGTCATTAGTCTTATTGTATTATTACGTCATTTTATTGTATTGTAGTACTGACATAGATTTATTTTAATATCAATTGAAAGAAGTTTTCTTTTTTTGTCAAGTTCCTTTCGACATTCCTTCTTCGACAATGGCCATATTCGAAAGTGTAAGGTGTATGACTTAATACTCGCGAAGGGTCTAACGGCAAATATTTTTTTTTTATTTATACGAGAGAAAAGAGTTTTTTTCAACCCATAAGTGTACTAAAACATTGTCAAAAATATATAATTAATTGCGTATTATGTCTGCGTTGTACACAAACATTCCTAATATTATTAATATCAGCTTTTGGAATAAAAATTACCAAATCGTTCTATCGAGTCGATAGAGAATGCTTTTGTGTCGAACCACCCGCCGTATATATCGATATGTCAATATGTATACTTGGTACAGAAATGTCGCGCGGCGTTACTATGGTTTCGTATTCAGAGAGTAAATATTAGGGGATGGGCGGACTCGCAAAACCGACTCGCAACTAGAGGGAAATCAAATTGAATTATGCCTTTAACGCAATAAATTTTACTGACGAGTGAATAATAATCACTGTTATTTGAAAGTAGAGGATTCCCTCCACTAGTTAATCATACTCGTGGGTATTGTCAGAAACGCTTTCAATTTTTTAACCAAAGGATTCTTTTTTCAAAAGCAACAATCAAGTATTTTTTGAATTACGTCCCAGAAAATGAAAATGACCTAGTGTAAATGAAAATGAAGATTTGTCTTATAAGATCAATTACGTGTCTGTCAGTATGTCACATTATTTTCACAATATGCGTTAATTAAATTTGGAATAGTTATGTAGCTTATTCTTTTAAATTTATTCCATTCCTAATCCATGAGGATTGGCGGGCTCCACTATCTAAGCCTAAAGATTTGGCGAAGATACCAATTTTTACCTGAAGAGACTGTCGTCAGTTTGTCACTACCCAGAGAGAAAAGGGCTTTCTTAGGTTCCACGTCTTTCGAGATATTATTTCTTGAACTTGCGAGTTTCCCCACGATGTTTTCTTTCACCGTCGAGCTAGTAATAATTACAAATGTGTACATAATTTCGAAAACACGAATTTAGTGGTACGTGTCAGGATTCGAACAGGGTACCTGTTGGTCAATACGAAAACACGAATCTAGCCAAGACAAGCAACAAGTCATCAGTACGAAAATGTGGTTTTGGCGAAGTAGTACACAGCGAAGCTGCCTGACTGGGGAATGGGACATCAGAAGGAATTTATGCATGCATACCTTGTATAAAAATAGTTACACATTGTAAATATGCAATATCAATATGAGAGAGCAGAGAAGCATTACCACATTTGAGTCAATCACGGTACGGGGGGAGAGAAAGAGGGAAGAACGATTTGCAGGGGAGAAATTAGGTAAGAATCCTTCGGTAAGAGTTTCACATCCTATATGAGTTAACACGGGTTGATTATTATATGCCTATATTCCGAGCAGCCGGAGTAAAAAACGTGATCTAAAGGCATGCATTGTCTATTGACCAATGTAAATGATAACCATTGTAAATTCCCGAATGCGACTACCTATGCCATGCATTTAAAATGTCTCCCGAATTTTCCGAGCGGTAGGGCGCACATAAGCAGCACGTTAATAAAAAAACGCATTTTCTTTAGTCAATTGACCAATAAAAATGCCCATTACACTCACGTATTACTCGATTGAGACTAGTTTAATATTATGGTCACCCATAGTATTACCCATGGCTATGGTTGGAATATTCAAATTCTTCCCATATCCGATAATACGGTACTCATGCAAAATGCATACAATATCATTCTTTACTCATACGCGGATGCTTCCAGGGCGTAATTCATGTAAAACTGGCTTTATTTGAATTTTATGCGTTCAAATTTTTCGTGTTTCCACAATTAATGTACTAAGGTTTATTTACTTGCAATTGTGTCATAAAATAATGTCTTTATAGCAATATTTACTGCGGAAACATATATTTTGGACGCACAGTCGTATGAATTTTCGAACGAAGAACTTGTTCTGAGTATGAATCAAGCTTTATAGTGGCAGAATTGATAGTACCAATGCATTCAGTTGACGTTCTCTAACGCAGATTTCTTTTTTGAAATAATTAAATAACTTTAATTCTACAGTAAATTACCGGTAACGGTCATCGCATTAAGTAATTCTTGGTTGGAGTCTTGGTGTATTAATTCATGTTTTCGTATTTATGTACATATTTTTAATTATCACTTGCTCGACGGTGAATAAAAACATTGTGAGGAATCCACACGACCAAGATTTTATATTTGGAAATACGTGTAACATAACCAAAGTAAGATGTGGTTTTCCCTCTGGGTTGTGAAGGTCTGCCGGCAGTCGTTCCTTGTGAAAATCAGTGTTTTCGCCGAATCCTTAGATTTAGTTGCTACCTAAATTAACCTAATGCCAATCCCAATGGGTTAGGGCATGAGATAACGATTGGAAAAAAAATAATCATCGCCCTTTTTGAAATCATATCACCGCGCTCTCGTAACAAATACCCTTGAGTAAAATCAAATACGATACTTATTTTGAAATTTATAAGATATTTCTATATACCCCTGACTTTGCTTCGTTCTGGTTTTAGTTCTATTGAGACTTTCCCACGGGACTACAGTATGAGATCTAAAATGAGTATGAAACTCAGCATCACGAGGTATCCCTTCAGCCGCTAGAGGCTGCACCAATGCCTTGCCAGCTTACAGGATTTATATTTGCGAGTGATCGTTATTTATTTTGTTCTATACGATTCCAACGGGCGTCTCTCAACCGAGAGAATTCGCTAACATCCATTTGGGCTCCCATTTGCCTAATCTCACATAGTTTGGGGCACGATAATAAAATTTAAATGGAACCGCGGTCCCTTCTTGTAGGTACCCGAAACTTTCAGATATTCCCTACTACAGTATAACTATATTTAAAACAGAATTTCCTTCCTTTCTTATTTTCATTTAACGTACGGAAGCGAGAACTGGATATTGTAGAGTGCCTGAAAGTAGGTTAACTTATGATGCTAGTGTTACGCAAACGGGCTACTTTGATGCGCCCTACCTCTCTTAAAGATTTTCTTACACGAACAAATTGGCAGTGTCATGTCAGAACATGATGTGAGATATGTATCTGAGCATGACAATCACGCGAGTTCAGTATTTTTTTTTCTTCTATCTATCTATAACTTCACGCCAAATTCCTTGCGGGGTAGGCAGAGAGAACCGAGCGGCACGTGACTCGATCCTTACATATCTCACTCGCTTCTTTAACATTCATTGCTCTTCTCATGCACGCTCGCCGATTTCTAGGGCTCCTGACATCACCTTCTGATAGAACACGACCAATTTGGTCATGGTAGGTAAGTGTTGGCCTTCCTCGGCTCCTACATCCTTCCACTTTTGCAGTCTTTTTTCCCCGTCCAAAAAGTGCCCAATGTCCCTAATGAAGGTTTCACTTCAACAAAAGATGGACTGAAGGTTTGTTTGCTATCGGACGTTGTTTAAAAACTAACAGTACATGCAATCCAAATAAATAAATCCTTCGTTATCAAACCCAAACACAAATGTAAGTCTCCATTGAAAATGAAAACTTTTCAATTAAAACAGGCTCGTATATTAAAACGACGTCATAGTTCAATGGGTGCCAATCACAAATTAACAACATAGTTGCTTAAAGGCATTCAAATTGTTGGCACCCGCAACGAATAGCGCGGTAACTCAGTTTTCGGTAATTTGAAGTTACATTAAAATGTAATGATACTAATGTTGTGTAATGATATGTTGCGACTATCATGCAAGCTATAACTTATATTTTTCAAAATAGATAACTAGGCCCCTGAGAAGGAGCTGTTTCTGCAGCGGGGGTTACCATTTTTACCTATTAACGATTAAACTAAACGGATCGTTATGAAATTTTGTACGAAAGAATCTGGAATCTGAATAAGGACATCGACCTGGAGGAGGAAAAATATATATCTTGATAAGGATCCCCACACGATTGACTGCTCGTACAGAACTTAATCCAAAATATCGCTCCAATTGCGAGTAACTGGTTAAATACAGGTCGAAGTATCATTATTCCGAAGAAAGCATCAGACACCTACACTAATAAAAAAGGAAAACACTTTTATTTTTATTAGAGACTAGCTATCCGCCCCGGCTTCGCACGGGTGATATGATCGCTATCAAACTTCACAGGATCACCTGCTGGGCTAACCTGAAGATTCACTGAAAATTTCATCAAAATCTGGCCAGCCGTTTTTGAGTCCATAGAGGACATACAGACAAACATTCATTATTATATATATAAATAAAAAACGTAATTAAAATTAATCTACACATTCTATGTTACTTAACAAATGTTTTTGATCGCCAAAATCAGAGAATTTGAAACATTAATTTTAAATGTCTAGCGAAACCAACAGTGCACGAAATGCAAGTCTCATATTATATCCACGGAGTGAACCATATGCAGTTGACTGAAGCATATTTACTCTCATAAATCATATAGTCACTCGGTCTTGAATTTTCTCTGGTATCTACATAGGTACATATCTTGTTGAACTTCGAGACGCCGAGGATAGTCTTACGGGAAAAATATACGAATTAGTTTAAATAATTGATTCTAAATATTAAATGATGCGAGGACTGATTCTAAAACGCAATAGCTACAGCGGATGGTTTTCCAGCCGCTTAATTTAATATATTTTTAAAATTAGAAAAATTACGAATTGTTTTTAACGTCTGTACTTAACAACGTATAATTGTACTTACGCTATGAGAGTGGCACTAAGGTCTAAGGAACAAATCAAAGGTCAAGCTTGATGTGAACTTAACTTTTCACAACCATATTTTATACTAAACTACAAGTTACAAAATATGCCCCTAGATGCGTTTTTTAGTTGTCAATACAAAATATAGGTTTTGTACAATGTTGGGAGGTATATAAATATACAGCATACCTGATGTGAAATAATTACCGTGGATTATGAACTCCTACTACTTAAACAGCAATTTCTTAGGAGCTTACCTATAACCTCCTTTATATGCAGAAATACAACAACGCTGCACTACTACCCCCGCTGTCAACACAGCGACTTCTTTACTTCTTCAGAGCAGTGAATGTGGTCACCAGAGGGATTACTGGCGACCTGCCACACTCGCAGGAATAAAACACATCTCTGAGAAGTTGTTATTTGGCCGCGATTTTCTGTACGATGGAGGTACTTCTGGGTTGTTTTGATGCGCTCTATATTTCCTAATTCGGTTAAAAAACATATTTTTTGATTTTTAAATATATATTGAAATGAAACATGAAAGTTGATTGATACTTTTGGCATATACTAACATCTATAGGCTCAAGTGCTTGTAATCAGATAAGAGAAAAGAAACCCTAGTACATAACTGTAAAAACTGAGTTACAACACTATTTCCCGCAGGTGTCGGTATATTCGCATGGCTGTTGGTTCCAAAGGTTTATTCATAAACGCTGAGGGAGAAGGGGGATCAGGTTTCCATAGATACCTACTATGGAGGCTGCGCGTTGCTATAGGTTACTGTGTTGCCTTGGCAGCCGGGAGGAGGCCGTATTGTAAACAGATTTGATTTTAATTTTGTGCTATCAAACGAAAGGTATTCGATTAATGTGATTTCGCCAGCGATTTTTGGTACTTACGTCGTTTCTTTCTACGGGTTCTTATATAATTTCACTATGTGTTTTTTTATTGCATGACGAGAGTTAGCCAAACTGGTTAAATCGGCAGAATAATTATATCATAGGAAATTTCTTATTTTTTTATTTACTTGTACGGTAAGAAGTGATTTCGGTCTATCAACTATTTTAAAAGGTTGTCAAAGTGAATTTACCTATTACTACGCCACCGATCACATCATGGTTCTACGGATATCCTCATTCTCTTCTGATTCTATCGCGCAGCTAAACCCCGTGCATAGCCCTTTCCGTAGCAAACTTTGCAGTGACGTTAAGCTACCCCATACAGCCCCATACATTAATTCAATTGTATCTAATATTCTAATAACAGTTATTAAACATCACTGAGTAACTTCTCTGAGAACACTAGAACAAAATACCTATACTGAAAGAGGGATTAATATATTGGTAAATGACACGGCACCCCAGGGAGTCCGGCAGGGGTTGGGGAGTGGTGATCTGTACTGACAACGTAATCAACTTTGCTAATCTAGTTTGTTCCAACTCCGAGTATTGCTATTTATTAGGGAGTACCAACTTTGCCCTTTCATTTTGTGCTTGAACAGGAAGCCACATTACACTAATTTTCAGCAAATTACATCTATCTCCACGTCAAGCCCCTTGTGGAGTTGACAGAGAGAACCGAGCCACCCTCTCCCTTCCGTCATAGGAACAAACGTGCAGGCTTGCTATGTCATCATTCCACTGTTGAGGACATTTTTTCTCGTACTAAAAAGTTGGCAACTCCCATCTTTGTCGAACTATTAAAAAGTGACACGCCTTGCCTGCGCATGTGTTTCCTCCTTCCTACAACATGGGATCCTTCAAACGAAGCGTGAAGAAGCACCTTGCAAGCCAGCATGGTAGCGTCAACTGACAGGATCCTGTAGTCCTTTATCAGTTGCCGCGAAGCGGAGCCACTATACTGAGCCAATATAAAAAAGAGCGCCACGTGACTCTCACTTTAAACACCTATTTAACATTCATAGCTGATTCGCACGCTGGCTAGCACGCACGCAATCACTCCTGTCAAAATACGACGCGAGTCTCTCAAAAAGGTCTCAAAAATTTGCAAAATTTGTGACGTAATACTGTTAGAAACACAGTTAGTCTGAAAGAGAGTGTCGATGTAAAAGTTAGAAAAGGTACACGGTTGGTTCGGACATATAGAAAGAATGCATGAAGAAATAATTACGAAACAGATACCTATACAACGCGAAAGTAGAAAAATGTAGGAGCCGAGGAAGGCCAAGATTTACCTACCGTGACCATATTGATCGTATTTTATCAGAAAGTGATTTCAGGAGCCTTAGAAACCGGCGAGCGTGCACGAGAAGGGCAATGAATGTTAAAGAAACGAGTGAGGTCTGTAAGGATCGAGTCATGGGACGCTCGGTGGTCTACCCCGTAAGGGATTTGGCGTGAAGTTATAGATGGGAAACTTTGCCTCTAAAAAGTCCATATTTGGCGTGGGCTGCATAAACTACAAAATTGTACATGCTTATAATACTCACCATTATCCACAAAAAAGTCCGCGAGGCCATATTTTCGACGAGCTTGGTGGCTCAGTGGCAAAACGAGCTGTTACATCACATTTACACCAACGCTCTTGGGCTCGATTACCACCCAGGACAAACATTTCTGTGCATGAACATATCTGTTTGCCCTGGTCTGGATATTTTTAAGAGAGGTAGGGCACATCAACGCGGCGCGTCTGGGGAATTATCGTCTCCTCATAGGAAACCGCAGTCAAATAACAACTACCTACAGGGTTGTTGTGTTCCTGCGTATGAGTGAGGTCACCAGTAAGCTCATATGGAGTTGCTGTGTTAGCAGCAGAGATGGCATAGCATTAATGTATTTCAGGCCTTTATAAGCTACGGTAACCGCTTTACATCAGATGGGTCGTGTGCATGTGTGCCTCCCGTAGTTGTATAAAAAAATGTAATCAAAATCCGGGTAGAATCAAGAGATGATGGTATTCATACCATAATGATATTTCTTATCCAACTAAATAGTTTCATGAGGAATTTGTTGTTACATCCTTTTTGTCCAAATAAAGTAGTAAAGTACTAGGAGTCGTTAGTGTAGAAATAATGCTGGAAGAAAGAATGACGTAACAAATATAACCGAGGTAGGCCAAGACTTAGGTCGTATTTTTTCAGAATATGATTGCGTGCGTGCTAGCCAGCGTGCGAGTGAGGTATGAATGTTAAAAATGTGTTTAAGGTCGGAGTGATATGACGCTCGGTTCTCTCTGTCCACCTCACAAGAGACTTGGTGAGAATATTGATTGATAACTTGAATATTTAACGAGCTTGGTGGCGCAGTGGTTAATAAGGCTACTTTGACACTGTCGCTCGTGGGCTCGATTCCCACACAAGACAAACATTTGTGTGGATGAACATGTATGTTTCTCTTGATCTGTGTGTTTTTAAGAGAGGTAGGGTTGGTGTGGTCCAGGAGGTCACCAATAAGCTAAATAACTTAAAATTTAAATTTCAGCATTTCTTTATTTTTCTTCACAATCTTAGAAAAGTACAATTTTTGAAATAAGCTTAATAAGGAGTTGCTGTGTTTGTAACAGAGGTGGTAGATATTGCAAGTGTTCATAGGTTACTTCCGATTTGTTAGGTAGGTAAAGCGCATTCAAACAGCCATTCGGAGAAGTACACCTCACAGAAAACCGCAGCCAAATAACAACTGCATAGAGGATTTTTGTGTTCCTGCGTGTGAGTGAGGTCACCGGTAAGCTCCTAAGGAGTTGTTGTGTTAGCAGCAGAGGTGGCATCACGCGAGTAATACTTAATGTGTTATGAGCATTCATAAGCTACAGTACCCACTTCATATCAGGTGGACCGTATGCTTGAATACTTTAAGACGTTGTATAAATAAAATAAATAAAAAAAGATTTTGTATAAAAAAAAGGATTTACGACTATATGTTAATAGATATTGAGTCACTTATATTCCAACATAAAACGATCACAAAGACTACACTGCACACGTAGCCACCATCGCTGCAGGGCAGCATATCCTCACCAGCTTCCTGGTGAAGTCACTCACTTGTAGGAACACAACAAGATCAGCAGTCGGCGTGTTGTATTATTTTGCGGAGCGCGTGAAGTTAACAGTAAGCCTCCGAGGAGTTGTATTAGCACTAATGGCTGCAAGCGATCATAGGCACTGGTTCTGGAAACATACAAGATGTGTGTTTTCTACAAGGATGTTGGAGGACTGCCAAGTGTCGCCGATTTTTTTTATACAACGTCGGGAGGCATGCAAGCATACGGCCCACCTGACGTAAAGCGGTTACCGTAGCTTGTAAACGCTTGCAATACATTGATACACAAACATAAGCATCTTCATAAGAGTTTACTGGTGACCTACCTCTCTTAAAATACCCACACCAAGACAAACAGACATGTTTATGCACAGACATGTTTGTTTGTGGGATACGAACCCACGATCGTCGGTGTCAAAGTAACGTAACAGCGCGTTTCGCCACTCCGCCACCGAGCTCATCGAAAATAATAATTCTCTCTGTCTATCCTGCAAGGGATTTGGCGTGAAGACATACATACTTTGCTATAATGTATCAACTGCAAGCTCATTGTTTTGTAAACGTCCAAAGGCGGAAATCCCTTCTCTGGGAAAGGGCTGCGTAGATGTTTACCTCTCGACGTAAGAAAAAATTAATAATGGTGAACGAATAGATCGTAAAGAAACCTGCACGTCCAAGAAATTTTATTTCGAAAGACGTGTAGGTACTCTTGCCTAAGAAAGGTCTGATTTTTCCTCTGGGTTGTCTGATGGCAGTTGTTCCATGTAAAAATTAGAATGTGTTTTCTTTATACTATGTAGGGAGGTATACATACGGCTTACCTGATGTAAAACGTGTACCGTAGCCTAGTAACGCTTGCGATATATTAAGCATCACTCGCGCGATGCCTCCTCTGCTCTTACACAGCAACTCCTTGGGAGCTCACTGGTGACCTCAGTCATACGCAGAACTACAACAAACCTCTAGGGAGTTGTTAATTGGCTGCGGTTTTCTGTGAGGTGGAGGTACTTCCCCAGACAGGCTGCTTTGAAGCGCCCTACCTCTCTTTAAATGTTCGTCAAATCCTTAAGTTTAGGTGGATGAGGAAACGAGATAACCCTAAGAAGAAAACGAACACAAGAAACTCGACATAAAGTCGCATATTTCACTCACTAACAATTTCGTTACGCCATCTTTAATATTTTGGGCAAAACTATTACTGGTAACTTCATTTGTAGGTGAAATTATTGTTTGGGGCAAATCATGTCACAAAAACAAACATGTTATACGTTATCTGTCAAATTATACTTTAAACATTATATTTAACGCATTAATAACCAAAATAATATTTAACGTCACATTGTGTTTAATTTAGGCGCCATCTGTGATTACAAGCTTGAAGTTCTAGTCTGAAAGGTGACTAGCACGGTAGGAAAAGCAACACGGTAATAATTCAATCGTAGAGGTCGCCACTTGGTACTTGAATTTCAGGCGCTGAAATAGTTACAGCTTTTTAAGTTTTGAAGAGATGGCGCTTCTATAGCGAAACATGAAAGTTCTCGTATTTAATAATATCTAGGGGTTAAAGTATGAAATTGCCGATTTAAACTGAAAAATTAATACTCGTTTTTTTCTAAGATGTAACATATTTATTTAATCAAAATATTTACCCTCATCAGAAGTTTATTTATGCGTTTGCGATAGAACTCTGGGGATCTAGATTCGACAAACTGTGTGAACATTTTGTACTGCCTCCCGGGAAGAAAATTTATTACCACGTAGAAAATTGTCCAATTCACGAAAAAATGGTAGTTGGAGCAAGGTCTGGCGATTACGGAGGATGACGTATGGTTTCTAAGGGCGTTCCCTTACTTATCATGAGTTACTATAGTTCACCAGTGATTTCATGATGGTACATAATATACAAATGTACAGTTTTTTATTATTATCACGTATGATCGTTGTTACGTCTCATGTAAATAAAAAATTAAATAAATGTTTAAAATCCTTAACCAGTAAAAGTTTTAAAATATGAACGGTACGATACAGTACGGTATTAAAAAAAAATCCTCGAAAAATTATATATTAAATTTAATTTGTATCCAAATGTTTCTATCTACCTATCTGCCTTTATCTTCGATCCAAGTCTCTTGTTTGGTAGGTAGATAGAATGGAGCGCCACATGACTCGGTTAACTACACACATCACTCGCCTCTTTAACATTATATCTCTTTTCATGCACGCTCGACTGTTTACTTAATACCTGATATCGCCTTCTAATAAAACACGATCAACTTGGTCGTTGTACAACCTTCATGTCATACATATTTTGCTCATGAAAAATATTATTTTCTCCGGCATTCTTCCTAGATGTCCGAACCAACGGAGGGCGCCCCTTCCTATCTTAATAACGATACTCTCTTTCAAACTGACTCCTTCTTACATCATTATTGCGAATGCGAACTGAAAGGGTTACAGCACAAATTTTATTCAACGCCCACATTTTACTCTACTTTCATGCTCCCGCCATAGTTACCCTCGCAGGAATAAGCGAAACGGTTCCAAACCACATGAATTTACTGATAACCTCTGAAGAGTACTTAGGTTTCTATGGTTACCATCGAATTCCATCATCAAACTAGCTAGAAAATCATGTATGAATTGACATGAACTAACAGGAATAATTTAGTCCAGGCCAGTTGTTCCTAACCTACATAATTAAAAATATTTAATGTCAAATGGAAACTAATACGATTAAAATTACTTATAATGAACGTGGGTAAATCTCTCATACTTTTTATCAATACATTATTTTTAGATTTAATACATAATTAATATTAAAATAAAAGATTTAACGTATTCACATGCGAAAACCCAACTCTTGGCACATTCTGTCCTAAGTACTGGAATCTTATTGTCTTTAAATATAAGGATGCCTATTAATTAGATGGGTACCAACGTTGGGATGGATTATGGTATTTATTTCAAATGTTATTTGTTTCAAATATTACATTTTCCAATTTTTTTTTATCTAAACGAGGGTATTATTAAAATTAATTAATATTAATATTATTAAAAACAATTACAGGAATCGATTGAAAGTAAGTATACGTGTATAAATTAGATAATATCATTCACCAGAGTATGACATGTACAAAAGCTGCTAGCTCATAAGTAAAATAGATGCAAACCGAATTTACCTGCTTTATATCTAAGAATTTTCCATTTGCGATTATAAGCGTAAAGTTAATTTTAAGTTTCGGCCAGGGGTTCGTAGAAAACCATAAAGTTTATTTTTATTTTGAAGGGTATTTTTCAAAGGTAGTGGTCCCTGTTAACAACGAATAAAATCCGTAGTGGTACCTAGTCAACGAAAGGTTGGGAACCACTGGTCTAGGCAATCGTAACGGTACGGTTTAAAACAGATGAGAATTGTACAGCGCTCCTAGCGGGCATGACACTAACTAAATTTGGAAGTAAGAACAATGAAAATGTATTTTCGTATCGCATCGTATCGTACCTAACGTAAACGTAACTTATGCTGTAATTGAAATTGAAAGCTCGAACATTATCGATGTACGATATCGAGAAATACGAAGGCTGCATAAACATGCAAATGTTTGTTCACCTGATCGATCGGACGATGCTATCGACCTTTTTTTAATACAACTTAAAATCATTTTTAACTGACAAATGATTTAAATTAACGCACGAAGGAAATAATCCACGGAGGACCTACGGATGGGGAGGTACGCGCAGCGTTTATTGGTTAATTCACGGATTGTTGGTATAATATCCTCCCTCCTATTGAGCAGTAGGTTCGAATCGCTTAGATATTTAGGCGCTAAAACACTGCGTTTTAGGTGTGTACGACGTCATAAACGTTGCTCATATTGACTTGGGTAAAGATAATGCATGACAGATGTGATATCTTTCAATAGTTGTAATTTATATTTACAAATGTGCTTCTTTAAAAAATGTATAAGGGCCTTAAAACACAAGATTTTTTCTTATCAGCTCACAATTAGCGAAGATATGATGTACCCAAAAAATCTACGAGTAAAATATGACTTATTTTTGAATTTGGCTAAAAAATACAACATTAAAGAAATCGAAGCCCACACCCGCGCCAGGGGACGGCGCGTCCAGTAATTCGTTCACGTGCGGTGTCAGCGACGTCGCCCGCTATCGGCGCGGCCGTCCCCTCCGGCCCACGATTTCACGCCACCGATGTCCGACACTGGTCTACTGTTTATTTTGTAAGTGTCACTGCTCTCGTACACTAGCAAATTTGTATTTGTATTTACTGGAGGGAAATGGTTGTATTTTGCGGGCCGGTGCATATTTTTATCACGCATCGCTCGCTCCGCTAATCGGCGCGGCGCTGGAAGTGTTCTCGGTTGTTTGTTTTAGTAAACGGTGCGTCCGAACAATACACTTCGATGTATTTGATAGGGTTTTCTATTTTTATACATTACTGCTCCAAAAAGGAGAGTAATGTTTTCAGAGTTCAGAGTTTTAAGTCTCTGTATTTCATTTCTAAATGCCTTCGCTGTGACTAAGATCCAAAAAAAAAGAAACCAAGATAAACAGACATTGTTCGCGATTAATAGAGAAATACGTTACTTGTTCGTTTAATAGTCGAGTAACAGACATAAGTGAAGTGTTTATTATGTATTCCTTAATAAGTAAAGGGGTCCGCTACCTCAGCACAAGGATTTGGCGGAGATATTGATTTTAACATAGAGTAACTGTCATCAGACCAGGGAAAACCAGACCTTTTAGTTTAAGTCACGCGTCTTTCGAAATATAATTTTTTCGACTTGCGAGTTTCGTCACGATGTTTTTGCTCAATTCCGAACAAGTGATAATTACAAATATAAACATAAATACGAAAACTATTTTATATTTTTACCCACATTTTATTACCAGGTAATAAAGTAGCATGCACAATGCCGGGTCTGCATAATGCTGCACATTGTCACTTGATAAACTGATAAGTTCGCTTGCCGTTAGTGGTGGTTTTATCCTGTTCACATATATATTTGGGGTCGGTACCAGAAGCGTGCACGTCGCGACCCTGCCAGTCCAACACTGGACTGCAATTCTGGACCTAAAAACAAACCGCACAGACGCGCGGATTAGGGCGTCCCCCGTAGGCGACGCGCACCGATCCGCCCTCGTCGGTGCGGGTTTAAGTGCATGCGGCGGTGGGGGCCGCCACCCACCACGCAACGCCCAACCTGGCGGGTCGAGGAGAGCTGAGTGTCGTATAGGCACATGGAATGTGAGAGGTGGATTACAAGATAAGATGAATGAGTTGATAGATGTAATGAATGAGAGATGCCTAGATGTTTTGTGTGTGTCAGAGACCAAGCGAAAGGGAAGCGACGCCGAAGATCTGCCCGGTGGCATGATGGCCCTGTGGTCCGGGGTGAACCAGGACGATCATGCCAGCGCTGGCGTAGGCGTTGTGCTTTCATCTCGCTTGGCCGCTGGTGTGAAAGATTACGATTTAGTAGGGCCAAGACTTCTCTGGGTTAAAATAAAACTGGGGATTACGCGAGTCTTTTTGGTTGCAGCATATGCTCCTGTAAGCTCTACTAATCCCCAGGAGCTCGAGAAGTTTTGGGAGACCGCAAGGGGTGTTCTGGATTTGGCTGATGCGAATGAACGGATAATTATGTGTGGAGATCTGAATGGATGGGTTGGGACCAAGCGAAGCAGTTATGAGGCTGTGCTTGGTCCATACGGAGATAAGAGAGTGAACGGTGCTGGTAAGTTACTTTTAGACGTATGTATGGAACGAAACCTCCTTGTGACGAACACGTTCTTCCATCACAAGGATATTCACACGTACACATGGAGACGGAATGAACAGAAAAGTGTGATTGATCTGATTTTGATAGATGGACGTCTCCGAAAGTCGTTAATGGATAAAAGAGCCTTCAGAGGCCCCACTCTTGAAACGGACCACTATCTGGTGATAAGCCGATTTGTGTGCCTTTTCAAGAAGTGGAGGCATTGGCGAGTGCGTATTCCTTTCGGAGACCATGAAAGAATAAGAAGTGAAAAATTGGAAGATGAAAGTGTGAGGAGTACGTATGTACGTCTAGTCAGTGAAAGACTTGCGAACGCGAGTCTTTCCGACTCAGATGTAGACGAATGTTGGAAAGTTCTGAAAGAAAGTATGGTGGACAGTGCGAAAGAAGCATGTGGATGCGCAAAGAGACGTAGAACACTGAAAGGAGATGCCTGGTGGGATGCGGAGGTTCAATCCTCCGTGGATAAAAAGAGGAGAGCGTGGCTGGATTACGTATCATCTTTGCACCAGAGTGATGGTATTAAAGAGAAGAAGAAAGAAATATACCGTCGATGCAAGAATGAAACCAAAGCTTTAGTGAAAGAGAGGCGTGAAAGACTACTTATGAATGAGGAAGAGAGGCTGACGAAGAACTTCGAGGCTAATACCAAACTCTTCTGGAGAGAGGTAAAGAAGTCTCGGAGTGGTTCGTCGGCATCCGGAATGGACAAGATAAAAGGTAAAGCTGGTGGCATTCTTGCTAACACTCAGGAGGTGTTAGAACGGTGGAGCGAATATTTTAGAGAAATGTATGATTATGTCCAGGGCGCTGGCACTGTGAATGAGTCTGTGACTGATTCGGCAGTGCCAACGTACCATGAAGACATTAGCATGGATGAGATTGAATGGTCGATACGAAGTTTGAAAAATGGAAAGTCAGCGGGAATCGATATGGTAACAGCTGAGATGATCAAACTGGGTGGCACCTACGTTAGGGACGCTTTCTGGTTTTTGAGCAAATTATGCTGGAGAACCGGAAGAGTCCCGAGCGATTGGAGACGCGCAGTCATCGTGCCCTTGTATAAAGGCAAGGGCTCACGTATGGACTGCGCCAACTATAGGGCCATCAGTTTGATCAGCCTAGCAGCTAAAGTGTATGGAAAAATCATTGAAAGGAGAATGAGGGTGAAATCCGATGGAATGCTTTGGGAAGCACAGGGGGGATTTCGAAGCGGCAGAGGATGTACGGATCAAGTTTTTTCGCTCCGCAATATCGTGGAAAAGCATCTGGCTACGGACCAGAAGGTTTTCTGCGGTTTTATGGACCTTGAAAAAGCATTTGATAGGGTCGTGCGAAAGAATCTCTGGAACATCTTGCCCAGATATGGGATTGACGGTGACCTTCTACGTGCTGTGCAATCCACCTATGAGGATTGCACAGCATGTGTGAGAGTGGACGGCAGCTTATCACCCTGGTTTGATACCAATATTGGTGTCAGACAGGGATGCGTGCTGTCGGCTCGGCTATTCATCCTGTATCTGGACAGTTGTCTTCAGAGAATGAGAAATATGAATGTGGGAATGCGAATGGGTGGCTCAGTGGTTAACTGCCTGCTTTATGCAGATGACGCAGTATTAATAGCAGAATCATCATCCGAACTGCAAACACTAGTCACAACAATGAAAGACGATTGTATGAAGAAAGGCTTACAATTGAATGCGAAGAAAACCAAAATAATGGTATTTGAAAGAGAGACAACCAGAACGAACACTATCCAACCCTAGGATTACGGTTGATGATGTAGTATTGGAGCAAGTGGATGAGTTTGTATATCTTGGAAGCGCTTTTAGAAGCGATGGAAGGTACACCGCTGATGTGGAGAGACGAGTGAGTGCAGGGAATAGCGCGAATGGAGCGTTGGGTAAACTGTTTGGCAGCCGAAATCTAAGCCAGAAGGCACAGCTCGCTGTACACAGCGCGGTGTTAATCCCAACGCTAACTTATGGAAGTGAGAGCTGGGTTTGGCAGAGAGAGCATGAAAGTAGAATAAATGCGGTCGAGATGCGAGCACTGCGAAAAATTTGTGGCATAACGCTTGCTGACCACGTTCGAAATGACGACGTACGAAAGAGAGTTGGACTGAAAGAGAGTGTCGGTGTTAAGATAAGAAAGGGCATGCTCCGTTGGTTCGGACATGTAGAAAGAATGCAAGATGAAAGAATGACGAAACAGATATACAATGCGAAAGTGGAAGGATGTAGGAGCCGAGGAAGACCAAGACTAACCTACCATGACCAAATTGGTCGTATTTTATCAGAAGGTGATGTCAGGAGCCTTAGGAACCGGCGAGCGTGCATGAAAAGAGCTATGAATGTGAAAGAAGCGAGTGAAGTGTGTAAGGACCGCATCTTATGGCGCTCGGTTCTCTCTGCCTACCTGGCGTGAAGATATACATATACATACACATATTTATGCCTAGTACTGTATCGGTTCACTATATGTATTAATATAACACTTAGAAATCGTTACTGTAACTGTTTCAAACATATTAATTGTGACTTTGTATTGTTAAAAGCATTTATATTAATAAGTTTTGTTTCTTTGACGTTATTAGGCTGAGTGTATGAAACCAATGATAGATTAGAAGAGTGAATGTATGTAGGTTTTTAGTTAGCCAAAAGTAAAAAAAATGTTTGTTTGTTTATTTCTAGTCTACTTAGTGCTTGCTTGTTCTGTCCGTCGTGACACGGACAGGTCTTATCTGAAAATCAGCGCCGGGTCATGAGTTGACATGGCAATATGCTGAGATAAGACATATTTGTGATGCCACACACCACTATTATTACTTCAGTACCTATTGTATATTGATTATTGTGTATAGTGTTTATGTTACGTCCAAATAAACCTTTTCCTTCTTTCAAAACACGAATTCACATGGCAGAATTCAAACCGGGGACTAGTTGGTCAATAGGCCAGTTCTTTATCCACTGGAATATCATCAGCATGACGCTTACAATGAAACTTGTTATAATATTGTATAATTTCACCAATTCACTAAAAAGATAAAAAGATAAAAATCTAATAATCTCAACTTAGCAGTAAAATTTTAAGATTTGGTTGTTTTTATTACAAGCTTTTATTTAACTTGCAATGTAAGTATGTACGTAAGTATGTTCGGGTGAAATCTTGCAACTCAATTTTGAAGCAGATATCTTTAACCTTATTCAGTACTTTGACAAGCTAGGTGGCGCTGTTTCCACACTAAACAAACATTTGTGTGCATGAAAATGTCTGTTTGTCTTGGTCTAGACGTTTTTAAGAAAGGCAGGTCGCAACAAAGCAGCCCGTCTGGGAACGTACCTGCACCTCACAGAAAACCTTAGCCAAATAATAACTTCTTGGAGACTTGTATTCCTGCGTGCGAGTGAGATCACCAGTTAGCTCCTAAGGAGTTGCTGTGTCAGCTGCAGAGGGAGTATGGCATCGCGCAAGCGTTATTTATTCCCTTCCCGATGCTGTATAAAAAATACGTTACATGCATACCCAATAATAAACAAATTTGATTAAACAAATGTAATTTACAATAACAACAAAACAATTTACTAAGAACCAATTCCGATTCAAATTAAGCAATCAGATTAATTCCGTACAAGAAATGTGATTGCATACCAACACACCTAGTTGTAATGCCCGGACGAGCTCGGACACGGATTTATGTCCGGGTGACTCGCGGGGAATTTCGGCCGGACCGGACACTAGCCAAGAACACACGATAAACGAATACCTGCCTAGAGCGTGGCCGTGCTTTGCATAAGGTTTGGGCCAGTTTTTACCTCTTTATGACCGCAACAGGGGCGTATTTTGGCCGTATTTTAATATCGCTTTGCTTGTATTTGGGCGGACTCTGATTGTATTTGGTCATGCGATGGGACGTATTCGGAATACTTAGTGTATTATCTACAACTCAGAAATCTTGTCAGGAGTCGTTGTGTTGCGGGGTTGGTACGCGAACCAAACTTCTTGTATTGCAGGTGTTCCTATGACTTTTCCATGACTTTTCGTCATAGGCTATGGCTTCTACGTTGTAGGTATGATTTTAGGGTGGTAGCTGGAACTTTGAAATGAAATTATTTCGTCATTAAGCACCACTATGGATAAGAAAACAAATTATTATAGACAATGATTATAGATTATACAATAATTATAGAGTTAGAAAAAATAATATACCTTTTATACTGAGAAATAACAGCCCACATTTTGACATTTTGGGTTACTCGCATCGACGTTTCGCGTAGCTCTTAAACGGGTGAACAGATTTGAATGCGGTTTTGTTTTATTTGAAAGCAGGTTTCCTAATGGTGGTTCTTAGACATGTTTAACCTAAATCGGTTCAGCCGTTTCAAGGTCATCGGCTCTTTTGTTAGCTGTATAGATCTTAGACGCATAATGGGTATTTTCTTTACTTTCAAACATATGTGTGACCTAAAATTTGAAACACGCATGCATTCGTAATGATGATGTAAGAAAGAGTGTTCATGTTAAAATCAGAAACGGCATGCCCCGTTGGTTCGTACATGTAGAAAGAATGCAGGATGAAAGAATGACGAAACAGATATACAATGCGAAAGTGGAAGGATGTAGGAGCCGAAGAAGACCAAGACTGACCAAATTGGTCGTGTCTAATCAGAAGGAGATGTCAGGGGCCTATGAATTAGAAAAGCGAGTGATGTGTGAAAGGACCTCCGAAGCTCCGCCATTTTCAGTCGTTTCGTTGTTATGATTTAGCGTATTATTAGCAAAATACAAAATAAAATGCGACATCTCTCCTTAGTTTCTTAGATCAAATAAAACCATCATTATCGTATACAATAATCGCAATTTATCTGTATCAACAACATTTCAGCCGAAGCAGCTCCTTAGGTTACCACAAACATGGATTCTGTTCGCTGCATCCAGAGACGTATCAAAAGGTAGACACGTTATAAACCAACATTATTGTATTTTAAAATGGCGCAAGTAGTACTATCATCGAGTACGTAACCTAAGTTAGGTTATATACTCGATGTACTATATCTACGTACAGTTATTTATTATGATACTTAGCCCTAACAAAGAGCCAAATGATAGCATACCTGTCGTTAGAAAGAGATCAATATATATCTTAAGACATTTACGCTTTGTGGCGAAGTAAGTATAGGCGCGACTGAAGAGCGTGGCCAACTGAATTCGAGTTGGGCAATTACTTTACTCTAGAGTCATTCGTAGCATGTTATTCTAACGACTAACATTTACAGTGTCTGAGGATGTCTCGTGGAGGGTCGAAACAGAGATGACCGGAGCAGCCAGGATAGCAACGGTGCCGGGTGCATGCGGTTCACATTTCAGATGGCGAACAGTCGCAGAGACGACCGCAGCAGCCGAGGCAGAGACGACCGGAGCAACCATGGCAGCGGCGGCATGCATCTACTAACGGTAGTGGGTGGGTGCCGGCCGGCAGTAGTTCGCACGAACTAATCGGGGGCGGAAGCACACAAAGTACACACATCAAAAGTGTCTAGGGATCAAGCATTTTTATGCGGATTTCTTGAGATTGAGATGTGGCTTTGTATAATGATTTTATAAATTTATATGGATCCTTTTTGGTGCATTTTATAATTTGAAATAGGAACTGTCAATCAAATTCGAGTAAAAGATGAAAATCAGCTGTCAATATTTTCCCTATAAAAATATACAACGCATTGAAGACATTATTAGTGCTACTGTTTCCCTACTACTGATTAAAACCAACGTTATTATGGAGCGGCGACGTCATTTAAGCAGGGAAGAAATGCTCAGAGCCGTGGGAATGATAGAAGCTGGTTCCCGGCAACGTACTGTGGTTTTAGCTCTGAATACAAGTCAGAGTGTTATCAGTCGACTTTGGACACGTTACCGAAGCACTGGTACCGTGGCTGAGCGCCATGGAGGACGGTATCGCTGCACCACACGGAGACAAGACCGCTACATTCAAATCACAACTCGAAGAGCTCCAACAATAACCGCCATGATGTTAGCCGTGACGCTTCATCACTCTTCAGGGAACTTAATTAGCGACCAAACAGTCAGAAACCGCTTGCATAAAGTGAACCTTCATTCCCGAAGACCGCTAAGGGTACCACCTATAGCAATGCACAATCGTAGGATTCGATATCAATGGGCTCTTGAACACAGAAATTGGGCAGAAGAACAATGGCGTTTCGTGTGCTTTTCTGATGAGTCTCGTTTTGGTATGAGACCGGATACAAGACGTATACGACACTGGAGAACCCCTGGACGCCAACAGCGATTAAAATCCTGCCAGGAAGTCCATCCTTATAGTGGTGGAACCATCATGGTATGGGCGGGTATTTGGATCGGCGGAAGAACTGAGTTGATTTGGATCAGAGGCAACCTCAACGCTCAAATTTATGCTGAGACGATTGTATCAGACGTCATCGTTCCTCTACAAGTGCAAATCGGTCCCTTATTTCAGTTAATGCATGATAATGCACGACCGCACACCGCAAGAGTTGTAAGACAGACTCTCGCCGCAGCTAACATCAATGTCATGCCCTGGCCTGCTCAGTCGCCAGACTTGAACCCGATTGAGCATGCATGGGATATGCTACAGAGAAGAGCTCTGCCGAATATGGAGGGTATCCAGTCGCAAGAAGACCTTTTTTTGTTGTTGATTATTAATTGTTTAAGTTACCCAATAAAATTTTAAAGAAAACTGTTATTTCAGTCTTTTTTTCGAACTTTAATGTTAGTGGTTCAAATGTCAAAAATCCCTTTATTATGAAAATGGCAAATTTCTTTATTAATGCAAAGGTGACTTGGTTTATCGTTACTGTAGACAAACGAAAACACTTTATTTGATGAATCCTTAAAGAAAATTTTTATTAATATCAATCAGGAGAAAAGTTATTGCAAAAATATATGTTGATCCCTAGACACTTTTGATGTGTGTAGTTTCGATCAAATTGCCTATCTTACTTTCTGCCATTCTAGAGCGTGTACGACGTATCTATAACTATAAAAACATCTCAGGTTGCATCATATAATTTCCTTTTAGTATAACCTTATTCCGTTTACTCGTTATGTAGACGTATTCACGGCCGCGTCTGCGACACAACCGCACCCGTTTTCTTTGTTAAGCATAGAATCCCAAATTGGCTTTTACCCTAAATCACAGCTACTCCCTTACACTCCAATACTGAAAAATTGCACAATACTCAGTCACAAAATCATCAATGCTATTAAATTATTGTACCGATGAAAGCGATTTGCACTCGTAACTCATCATTTATAAGTTTGACAGTCTTATTGTGTGTGATAAATAGAAAGGCGGTACGAACAACTAGCGAAACAACGATTATTGGGGAAACTTGTAGGAAAGGTGCTCGCTGTGTTGAATAAAAGAAACTGTTAGTCATACTACAATCTAAAAATACATTGTCATACCGCAAATTAGTCTAACATAATATAACAATACCTCTCCTTCTAAAAATAATACAGTATAGTATATATACATATATATTTGTACACAATTAGATTGGTAAACAATCAAGCGGCCCGCATTCGATGGTAAGCGGTCACCGCAGCCTGTTGACGCTCGCAACACTTCGGGGATGTCACTCGCGCACTGCCAATCTTGTGACCTAATGCTGTTTCGTCACAGTACCCAGTAATTTCTCTTCCCTATCTCACCCTTCAAATCGGACCACAGCTGTATAAATATGGCTGCTTGGCGGTAGAAATAGGTGAGACAGAGGTACCCAGGCAGATGACTTATGTACAAAGTCTCCCTATGGTAAAATCTATACATATATGTAAGTCTCTAGCGGGATAAGCAGAGACAAGCGCCATATGTAACCAGCTCGGTGGTGTGGTGAAACGCGCTGTTAAGCTAATTTGACACTAACACTCGTGGGTTCGATTCCCACACAGGAGGAACATTTGTGTGCATGAATATATCTGTTTACTTTAGTATGGGATATTTTATATGTATAAAAAGTATGTGTTTACAAAATAAAATGTATTTATATATGTTTAACAGTTGTTCAGTACCCATAACACAAGCTTCACTTACTTTGCCGCTAGATGGCGTTATTTGTCCGCCAATATTTATTTATTATTTATCTACGGTTCTTACATACCTCACTAGCTTCTTTAACATTTATTATAGTAACAAATAAAAATTTTCACGGACGACTTAAATGTATGAAACACATGCTTGCTTTCCCAAAGAAGGACCAGACTGTAATTACGATAATTGCCAAATTGTTCCTAATTAGTTTTAAATATGACTCTTCAAATGGTCGTACTATTCCAATTAAGCTACTTATATATTGCTGCTGGAAGCACCACGTGCAGTCTAAATTGGGTTTAGTTTTAAATGTAATGGCGAGCGATTACACCCCAAAAACCGATCTACTAATAATATGTATGCTATGCTTTGACATTTTCATACATACTTTCAAAAGAAACCCATTTTATAATGTGCAAAATTGTAACATCTGTTCACAATAATACTTTGTCCATAACACTATGTTATGCCACTTTTAGATTCACGTCATTATTTCCCAAAAAGAAACCCATTTTATAGTGTGAGAGGCGAGAAAGGTGCCTGCAACTATGATTGAATAAAGGAAATTGCCAGTCAACCCGTACCCACCTCTACAAAGGGTAACAAAGGCATGGGAAAGCGGACAAATGTTTGCCCCGCGTTCGCTTCGACTGCCATTTTCTAGCTTTTGGCATTTCACTACTAGGAGTTCTCGTTTAAGTGATGATAAGTTATAATAAGCAACTTTCATCGTTACGAACTGATTAATCAGATGTCTTTGAGGCATTATTTCATTAAGACGAGCTCGATGGCGCAGTGGTGGAACACGCTGTTACGCTACTTTGACACCAACGCTCGGGGTTTCGATTCCCACACAGTACAAACATTTGTGTGCATGAACATGTCTGTTTGTCTTGGCATTTTCTACGAGTATGTATAATAAGTATGTATTTACAAAAAAAAGGTAGGAATGTTTATCAGTTGTCTAGTACCCATAACACAAGCTTCGCTTACTTTTGGGACTAGATGGCGCTGTGTAATATGTCCGACAATATTTATTATTATTATTTATTTAAATTTTATATTATTATTATCCAAATGACTTATTTATACTACGTCGGGAGACATGGCTTGCATCAGCCCATGGCACGGCACACGGCCCACCTGATCTAAAGCGGTTACCGTAGCCTATGAACGCTTGCATTAGATTAAGAATCACTCGCGCGATGCCATCTCTGCTGCTAACACAGCAACTCCTTAGGAGCCTACGGGAGACCTCACTCACACGCAACAACCCTCTAGGGAGTAGTTATTTTGGTTGCAGTTGTTCTGTGAGGTGAATACACTTGCCTAGATGCGCCTTACATCTCTTAAAGAACTTACTAGAACGAGCAATTGTTGTATTTACATAAATATATTCGTGTATCTCAACATTTAGAGCAAATTTTAAATAAGATTAGGTTTGCTTTTTAAGTTTATCTATATAAGTGTAATTCCTGTAAAATATGTCTTTATATAAATAACGCCGAGCGGTCTGTCGCCTATGTACTGAATAATTATATCCCCTAACTACAGAGCAGCTTGTTGGCGAATATATATATATATATATTATGCACTCATTTCCTAACTCTTGTAAATAAATTGTAATTAGTTATATAACGTCCATATAACAGCCACATACAAAGAATGTAGGGAACACTTAAGTTGTAATAAAAATCTAAAGTTTATATATGCACATGCAAACATACACAATTATATATAGTTGATGAAGTGCCAATACCTCCTAACTGTCATTTTTGCTTAAATTGATTTAAGCAAGGTAGGGCGCATCAAAGCAGCCCTCCTAGGGAAGTACCTCCACCTCACATAAAACCGCAGTCAAATAACAACTCCCTAGAGCGTTGTTGTGTTCCTGTGTGTGAGTGAGGTCACCAGTAAGCTGCTAAGGAGCTGCTGCGGTACCTTTTAGCTTTATATTAGGTGGGCCGTATGCTCATATGCCTCCCGGCTTAGTATAAAAAAAAAATATAGTTTTTTAATACAATAGGTTTAAAGTTGAAATTTGTAGCAAGTACCTTATCATCGATCATTGCCAGAAAGGCTCGAAACAGTTCGTGGAAATGCCTATTAAATGAACAGTAAACCACTTTAAGTATATAGTATTAAAAAACTCAATTATTTAAGCAAAAATGTCAGGAGGTATTGGCATTTGATCGACGATCCGTTTGTTATAAATGACTAGCTACAACTGCGTTGAGCTCTCAATCATGTCACCATCATCGCGCTTTGAAAACTAATATCTAAAACACAAAGTAGGGCAAGGAGGTCGCTCCTGAATTGGTTGACTGCGTTTAAGAGTACCTTCAAGTGGATTTCAAGCGGCCTGTTTGTCGTGAATTTGAGACACAATGGCGCCCATGTTGCGTGCGAACGCGCTCCGGGGACCCAAGATGGAAATTTTGATTATGGAATATCAATCGTTGCCCCTTTTTGGGGCAAAACAGTCTATTGTAGGGTTGGTCTGCGACTAATCGATACTTGTCTTAGGTTTTCGCGATTGTAATACATTGAATGAATTAATCGATATTTGTTTAGTATATAGGTTACAGTACTGTATGTAAGACGTTGTTTTATTGTGTGTAGTGACAGTGTAGTGGTTAACGAAGCCTACCGATACTGGTACCTACTTCGAATCCCGGCGAGGATATCAATTAATTCGTGTTTATATACATATTTGTCATTGGCAATTTGATCTAGACTACTATGTGTGCTTCCGCTACCGATTAGTTCATGTGAACTAGTGTTGGCCGGCATACACCCACTATCGTCAGTAGATACATGCCGCCGCTGCCATCTAAGAAGAATATTATTCTAACAACTAACATCTACACGACCGGAGCAGCCAGCCGGCGGCATACATCTACAAACGGGAGTGGGTGAGTGCCGGCCGGCATTAGTCCGCATAAACTAATCGGTGGCGGAAGCACACAAAGAATTTTAAATGAAATTGGTTGTGAATTTAACCTTTGAATTTTATTAGTAGTGAGGTGCATAAGGACCGTGTTTTACGGCGCTCGGTTGTCTCTGCCTACCCCGCAAGGGATTTGGTGTATCTGCACGGCAGGATGGAAAACGATCAATTTGGTCGTGACAGGTAAGTACTGGCCTGCCTCGGCTCCTACATCCTACTTTCGCGTTGTATATCTGTTTCGTAATTCTCGCATCTCTGGGACGGCTCCGCACAGTATCTTCTCGAGGCTCTCGATAGGTTGCAGCGACGGGCTATCCTCATAATCGACGACGAAGAGGTCACAAAATAACTAGAACCTCTGCAACTTCGTAGGGACATAGGCTCATTAAGTACATTTTACCGCCTGTACCATGGTGAGTGCGTTGAAGAACTATATTCCCTTATCCCACCCTCTCCCTTCCGTCATAGAACTACACGTGCAGGCTTGCGATGTCATCATTCCACTATTGAGGACATTTTATCTCGCACTAAAAAGTTCGGCATCTCCTATCTTTGTAGAACTATTAAAAAGTGGAACGCCTTACCTGCACATATATTTCCTCCTTCCTGCAACATGGAATCCTTCAAACGGCCACCATGGTAGCGTCAACTGACAGGACACTGTAATCCTTTGTCAGTTGCCGCTGCAATTTGGGTTCCTCTTTTCGCTTACCAACAGGCGAAGCGGAGCCACTATGCTGAGGCAATAATAAAAAAAATCTATCTTGCTGCATTCTTTCTAATAATGTTAATTTGTGTGATGTAACTATTACGCTAGTTGTGCGCTCGGCCATACTTTAATATCGTCTATTAAATGGATAGTTCAGGGAAGGTCGTGGTCGGTAAGACACTACAGCAAAGGTCGCGTAGCAAATAGACACTCGACATTTAGTTCCGATTATGTCGCTTTCAACTTTAAATAAAGTTCAAATATCTATCTCTATCTATCTATATATCTATCTATAACTTCACGCCAAATCCCTTGCGGGGTAGGCAGAGAGTACCGAGCGCCACGTGACTCGATTCTTACATATCTCACTCGCTTCTTTAACATTCATTGCTCTTCTCATGCACGCTCGCCGGTTTCTAGGGTTCCTGACATCACCTTCTGATAGAACACGACCAATTTGGTCATGGTAGGTAAGTCTTAGCCTTCCTCGGCTCCTACATCCTTCCACTTTTGCATTGTATATGTGCTTCGTCATTTTTTCATCCTACTTTCGTTCTACATGTCCGAAGCAACGGAGCATGCCTCTTCTTATTTTAACACCGACGCTCTCTTTCAGACCAACTCTGTTTCTAACATTATCATTGCGAATACGGTATAATATCTATGTCTAGCTTTATATAAATAACATTTGACGAGCGCGGTGGCGCAGTGGTGAAACACGCATTCGATTTCAACGCAGGACAAACATTTGAGTGCATGAACATGTCTGTTTGTTTTGGTCTGGGTGTTTTTCAGAGAGGTAAGAGAAAAGTAAAGAGAGCTGTTATTTCTCTTATTCTTCTTATAGGTGGGGCACCTTGCAGAAAACCGCAGCCAAATAACAGGTCTCTGGACGGTTGTTATGGTCCTGCATCTGAGTTTGGTCACCAGTAACCTCCTAAAGAGTTGTTGTGTTATCAACAGAGGTGACATCACGCGAGTGATACTTAATGGATTACAAGTGTTTATAGTTTAAAGTAACCGTTTTACATCAGGTGGCTTGTATGTCTCTGTACTTTTTATAATCAAGAAATGTCTTAAGATTCAAATATAACACTTCCTTTAAAGTGGTCGTACAGCTAAGTGTACGCCCAATCGACATTGATACCGTTGTTATGTTGTAGGCAATAAGAGTTACAATCGCACTTCAAGCGCCAAGCCGAGCGTAATGTGATAATACCACATCAACTTTACCTTATACATATTACGAATTTACTGTTTAACAAAACAATACATATAGATGAAAAAGATATAACAATATATACATATATTAAATACAGAAGCTAAAAACAAGCAAACACGAGATGCATTCTAAGGTATGCATCCATAAATGCTCACAATTCACCATTTAAAATTCCTTGACTCAGTTACAATGGGTATCTTTAAAAGAGGTAGAGCATACTAAAGTCCGACTGGGGACTTACCTTACACAAAACTGCAGCCAAATGTTAACTCCCTGGATTATTATTGTCTTAGGTTTTCGCGATTGTTACACATTGAATTAAACAAGACTAGGAAGACTATACGAGACAGGCCCACCACTCATACCCACCACTGTGTCTCCTGTGTAGCCAGAATTAACAGCGGCGACCACAAAAAAGGCAATGAACAGTGAAGTCCATTGCCGTCCCGGGGTTAAACTACAGCTGCCTTGGAACTCACAAACGAATTTAATCAGAAGAAATTTGTAGGAGTAGGAAGTTTTAGAATTGACTTCCCCTCTTGGCAAAGTGAGAGACAGCAATATGACAAATAAGGCATTTAAAACCTCAAAGAGATGGCTACTCAAGTGAAGCTCAACTGCCGTGCACCACGGATAATCAAATATCTAACACTATTGGGACCTAACCTGTGAGTTGTTACCTACCTACCTTGTTACCTAGGAAGACTAGTCTAGACTAGTCTTCCTGCGACCACGGATGCTGCAAAGCATTCGAAACGTCAGGTTCAACAAAATAAATAAAACATGCGATACTTCCGTTAAAAATTGTTTAATCTCTGGATTATTGTTGTGTTCCTTCGAGTAAGGTTACCAGCAAGCTGTTAATTTGCATTATTTATAGCAGGGATACGATAACCACTTTACATAAGGTCGGCCGTATGCTTGTATGCCTCCCGACATTGTATGAAAGGAAAAAGTTACCCTTTGATACTTTAATGTGGCGGTTAGATAACAAACTCGCGATGAAAGGGGAAGTAGGTTACCGCGATAATACTCCATTATTACGGTCCTACCGTTTAGGTATAAGATCTCGATTTTCGCTTAAGGTTTATAGTAATAATCTTCAACATTCTTCTTAAGATAGAAAAATAATTCGAAAAAAAATTAAAAATTTATTACACGGTTTTTTGACAACCATCACATATCACATCAACCCTTACTCATCCCACTGCAGGGATACGGGTCTCCGTTCAACCGAAGCATACTCTACCACGCTGCTCAAATGCGGATTGGCCGCCAGTGTTTTCAAGCCGCCCGAGGGCCACTGACTTAGCTTAACGACTGTCATCTATGGACAACAGCCGGGACCGTCATTTTACCATACCCTCCCAAGCACGGAGAAACTCGAGATAGATAAACCCATCCATAGACCGGCTGCAGTCGACGTTGCTTAACCCGCGTGTTCGGTTAGAATGACATGCGCAACGACACCCTCGAGCTCTTTGACAACCATTGTAATTTATTTATAACTTAAAAACGTAATGAAACTTAATAAATAGTAGTTTTTGAAACGTAAACTGCTAAACCGGTACTTCTCGTTTCAGTACACGGTACAATGTTTCATTATATTTATTAGTTGTAAAAAAATGAGCATGCTCTATAGTAGTCGCATATGATATATAACATCTGTCATCTCTCCTTAGTAAGCAACTCTAACTGAAAGAGTGGTTCAGGTATTATTTGAAATGATTTTTAATAATGAATAATAATTATTTTCAAGGAAAATTAAATTATTTTAATTAAATATTTACTTTTCTTTTTCTCGTCACGCATACGCATACACTGAGTACCAACCACTCGGAAAATGCGTTGGTACCATAGATAATAGAATCTGACATCTATGGTATAATCCTCTGACAGGCGACTTGTATTGGACCTCAGCGCGACCCACCCTACCTACCTACTGCTTTTGCCTCGGGATGTAAACGGAATGAAACCTATGTGGATGTAGTGGATGTAATGGACATGCATGCAGCACGCCTAAGCCTACTCACCGATATGCCAATTGGCTCCTACCTAATTTAATGGACTGGAGCGTGTCCAGCCTATCTGCCTACTATTATTTTCACTACCTACTATTTAACTACACCTACTGCTACTGATGAATCCTATCTAATTCTATTGCTATTTTGTTATTATTATCTTACCTAACGAACTAACCGTTTCTGCCTTGCTAAGCTCTACAAATCTTCCCTACCTAATGTCCTAAATTCCCTACTTATGTGCCTAACCTATACTTCTTTAATGTACCTGTTCTAAGATCTACGTATGTGTTTAATATTACGTCCTACCTAGATAAGCTAATCTCAGTTTTAAGCTCTACCTATGCGTTTCGTGATCAAGCCCTACCTATGCTACCTAGTATCGTCTTATGTATTCTGTATTTACCTAAAGCCCTATCTTCCCAGCCTATGTACAGTTGAAATAACAGCTCTACTTCGATTTGTTGATATATATATATATTGATGTAAGATATTTCGATGTTTTAGTGCCTAGTGTCGTATATACGAGTTAATAATGGAAATCCGCCCATAAGCTCGAGATTAGTCGAACTTTTATTTGCATGTGTGTGGGTTGTATTATAATATTTATATCGTGGCTTGTTTACCCTGGCCGGGATTTCCAACACACAGCTAAGGTCTTTGGAGCTGGTTTCTTCGCAAAGAAACAATGTATTTATATAAACATGTATTTGTGTGCGTACGACTTTTATTTAATATTTGTTGTTGCAACTAATAGCCACTGCTCCAAGCCTTAAATATTCCAAGTCCATTGGTATAATTTATATATTATAAGTTATATGTGCGCATTATTGATTGTGTAAGAGCTCTTAAACCCTGATCGGGTTTTACCAATTAATGGGACTGGATGGGAGTGAATTGAATACACTCGGCGGATTGCCTTAACATTTTAAAGACATGTTAATTACTTTCTCGTTATACGAACGAATTACAAGCTTATCGGAAATCAAAGTTTATTGACGCTTATAGCGTTCTTTTGCTTATTCACGCGGGACGTTATCGCGCAAGCTATGCTCTCGTGTTTATGGCATTTCAACCTTACTGTACTTTAAAGAAACTTCATCATTTATTGTAAAGTGTACGGTACCCAACCATATCAGTCGAGTGAATAACCGTCTGATATCAGTGCATTCAGAACTGGCTACAGGCCCGACATGATCCGCCACGGACGCCCAACCAAAATTAATCGATGTTCAAAACCACGGGGCTAACACTGATTAATCTTTACCGCACACTATGATGTTACATTTACTGATATAAATATATCCTCTTTTTTTTTTCCAAAAAGAAATAAAATGAGAGCGTTATATAGTCAAAATCGCGAGTTCCTTATACTACCAACCACCTTATTCAATAAACATTCAAACTCATGCGAACAAGCACTTATTTATAACTTAGTTGACAATGGATTCTATACGGAACCTTACAACTTAAATTCTCTAATCCTACTCCTAATTATCAAACAGAACCTATCGCGGATTTAAAGAAACAAGACCCGGGATATGACCTAACGCCCTAACGCGAGTGTTTCTAAGGACGTTGTGCATAGATAGTTGTGTTATAAAATATATATATGTGTATATAACTTTGTGTAGACAGCCAACGGGCGTGTGTGTATCTGATCTCCTAGTTCTATGGCCCGTTAACTTCGAATGTGGCTCACGCAGACTCACGTGAGCCTAGATCTTCCGCAATTAATAAATTGCTCAAATCTAGGGATTCATAGTCGCCCCGACATTCGATAAATGTATGTGTACACTTCACCAGCGCTTTATTTTCGAGCTAGCAAAGCGTTTCCCTAGTGTAATGTGGGAAGATCTAGACACGGCTTACCTGTCCGTACTAAATCGTGTATTTGATTCTATACACTTCAAACTCCGCTCAGTTGTCACAGTCAGTTTACCACGGTGCTTGAAATGTGTCGATACTGCTTAATAACAAGCCACTTTAAAACAAACTATCGCGAATTTAAAGAAAACTATAAGAATTGGTTAACAAATCTTATAGCCTAATAGCCCAACGAATACTGATTGCTTAAGTTACAAAAGTACCAAGTTTTAAGAATTCCCGAAATACGTTTCGCCTCACCGTCAGTATTGGCTATTGTGTCAAGTCTCAACGATTCACATTCCTATATAGTCCACGACAAAACCCCGCGTACTTCACCCCCGTAAAACCGCCACGCCGATCTGTGTTTAAACGCAAGGTTCCGTACACATTCTCCACTCCAGACTAGGCCTTACAACTAACTTAATTTACCGAATAATGCATAATTTACACATGCTAATTAACTGTGATTAGTACCAAATTTTAGATCTTATTCTAAATACCCGAATAAACTCCAGACTGAGTCTGTCTGTCACACCCAAGGACTGTTCCTTGGGGCAGAAATTGCGTCGAACCACTTGTAATCCAATTATTCTCAAACATCTATTACTCGTTATAATTATTTCCAACAGATCGTTTAGATCTTGTATTCATTGTCAATTTTCGAATTTCACCAAAACATCAACATATCTTACGTGGTTTTGTTCTATAGCCTTGGGTAACCCTAATTTGATTGCATAGCTCGACGGGCTCGGTGCCAGCTAACAAAAAATAATGGTTTGCACATGTGCGCACAGCCACGTTGCTTTCGACCATACAACAATCTTAAGGAATTTTAAACCATTCCAATTTTGAATAATATTACGCAATCTTATTATCGATAAGATGTGCTGGTACCATTACAGACTATCACCGCGCGCACTCATTGGTCATTAGTTAAATAGCGCGCGCCTGGCAGAGCTTATTATTTTTTTTGCTTGTGAATTTTTGTGCTCTACCACTCCCAATATATCAAGCATGTCATCGTGCAAATATCATTATTATCTCGATCAAGTGTACCAATATTCAGATAAGTAATATTTGAATGATGGCACACTTAATCATGCCGCCCTGAAATGTTACAAGTACGGCATCGTTCAAAAAGCACTCTTAATGTAACAAGCGTGGCATCGTGCATATAGCATTCGTTGTTGTCAAGCATACTATCATCCAGATGCTACTACTGTGTTGTATTGTACTGTAATACAAGTATGGTATCTTTCAAGTAATACTCGTTGTGTAACAAGTACAGCGACATTCCAGTAGTATCTTCGTGTAACAAGCTTGGAATCTTTACGTAACAGTACGCTTTATTTAACAAACTTGGCATATAGCATTATTTAAGTGTGCCACTATGCAAATATCACTCTTGTACAGTATTGTAATGTTATAACTGCGACATTCAAGTAGCATTCTTCGTGCAATGAGCTTGGCATCGTTCAGACGTTACTCATAGTATGACAAGTGCGATATGGTTCAAGTAGCACTTTTTGTGTAACAAACGTGCCATCATTAAATTAGTAGTCCTTGCGTTACAAGCATGGCATTCTTCAAATAGCACTCTATATGTAATATGTCTGTCTTCGATACAATAAATATACAGTCATAAATATTATAATTATTACAATAATTCATAAGTTTTGTTACATAGTGTGCCTACAATGTAAACAGCACACTAAACTGTTTACGACAGTTTTATGGTTTAATGAATGACATTACGGTGTGTGCGACATGGAAACATGTATTAAGTTTAACTAGAAAATTATAGACGTATCGTTGTTTGTATGTAAATTTTTATGAGGAATTTACACTTAAGTAGGTATTACTGGTTGAATAAGAAATAAGGGGCATGGGACAACTGGGTGGTTATAATCATTAATATGAGCAAGTTTTACTATGGGCACGCCTTCGAAGTAGTGCATAAATTTTCCATGTCTCCATTTGAATTGTTCGATCAGCTATGATCACTTTTAACGTGGGGAAAGTTTTGTATGCGACGAATACATATACCAGGGTGGATTGATAAGTCCGATAAAAATGGAACAAAGGGTTACTATTTTTCGAAATAATGTCATTTATTTATCAACTTAATCTCCTTTTAGAGCTTGGTGAGACGATGTTGGTGCTTTTTAAACAGCTCTTTGTAGTTATCTTCTCCGAGGCCCTCAAAATATATAATATAATAATTAGTTTCAAAAGTAATATACAAATCAGTTCGAAATCTTCGTTCACCAAGCCATTTTTTCATATTTGGAAAAAGTAAGAAATCACTGGGAGCAAGGTTAGGAGAATATGCTGTAGCCATACCTACAGCTTTTCGTAGCGTAACTCCATGAGCTTGGTCGTTACAACGGCGGAAGAATGGGCAGCAGTATTATCGTGGTGACACAGAATTTTCTTCTTGGCAAGGATGAGACCATTATGCTTTGATTTCTTGATTCAACAGGTTCAAGAATGTAGCATAATACTACCATTTATTGTCTTCACTTTTTGGAGGAAATCTATTAAGATTGTTCCCGGAAAACTAGCTATAACTTTGCCTGCTCATGGAACCACCTTGGCCTTCCTCGGAGTACTGCCACCGACTTCTATCCACTGCTTAGATTGTTGTTTTGTCTCTGATGTATAAAAAATAATACATAATACTCCCATTTATTGTCTTCACTTTTTGGAGGAAATCTATTAAGATTGTTCCCGGAAAACTAGCTATAACTTTGCCTGCTCATGGAACCACCTTGGCCTTCTTCGGAGTACTGCCACCGACTTCTATCCACTGCTTAGATTGTTGTTTTGTCTTTGATGTGTAAAAAAATAATACATGTTTCTTCTACGGTGCGCAAAAAGTCATCTGTGTTCCCATGTTATAAATAACCAGTTGAGAATGCGACTTGCATTGCCAGAGGAACACCTGGCTCGTCAATTAAATAACAATTTAATTTTTTTTTTAATTTGTCGGCCATTTTGACTATGTTCCTTAAGAAATAGGAACGGTGTTCCTGAATATTTCTGTTCTACTTTTATATGTTGAATCCGAATCTAAAGTCAAAATTCGAATATTCGAAAAACAGCGACAGACAAACACACAGTCAAACCCACGGACAAACATATACGAGTACTCGTAGATTTCATATAGGAACGGTGTTTCTGAAAAGTGATTAGGAATTACCTACTAAAAAGGTGCACATAGCGTACTTAATTCCCTTCCAAATAAGCTATAAAAAATGCGAACAAAGAATTGAGAGAGAGACGGATGTCGAGTAATAGCAACAATAGCACTGCGTCAAACACAAGACGTACGCGAATGCAGTGGATGCAGCTAGCGATGGGCGATTGCGAGAGGTTTTTTTCGATTGTCTCGATTGTTCGAACATCTCGATTGTTTTCGATTGTTTCGTCGAACATCTCGATTGTTGTTGTATTCGTCTTCGGCGCAATTTCAACTCGAATTTGTAGTTGCGAATTGCGAGTATGCACGATGGCGAGAGGTTTCAGTCGATTGTTTTGAGTTATATTAGAACATCTTGATGGCCGGACTTGGCCTTGTCTTGTGATTGCGATTTGCGAGTTCAAACTAAGCATGCAAAGTAGCAAACTTAACTTACGTACGTATTATAGGAGAAAGGAATCACGGAAATATATAAAATAATCGAAGTTTATAACGAATCATCTATTTTTAATGACCTTAATAAACTTGTGCAATGTATGCAACATAGTTTTTTTAGTTTTAATACAAAAAATCACAGCTTTATTGCTTTTTACTAATTATTAAATTTGTATTGCAGCAAGAACAATCACTTCAATTTGAACTGAAAAATATAAAACAACATCAGTTAAAAAATCTCTAAAATAATATACCTATTCAAGGAAATGAATAATCAACAATCAAATAATAAAAAATCTGTCAAAAAATTATTTATCTCTCTAATGTAATTTTTCTATACCTATTCCAGTTTAATCAACGATCACAATCAAATAATAACAAAATCGTCAGTAAAGTCTTAATCTTTATAATGTAACATTTTCTATTACGCACACGGTGGCGGGCGGCTCGACATACAATCGCGACACATACATCTCGGCTCGATGCTTGTAAACAACTAGCAGCGAGTCGAGTCCGTCCGGCTAACCTGACCGGTGACCGATGAACGACTGACTGATGCAACAATCGAAACAATCGAAAAACCTCTCGATTGTTTTTTAAAACGGCGAGTCGATTGTTGACTCGATTGTATATTTTGACGACTGCGATTCTTTCGATTGTTAAAACATCTCGGAATCGCCCATCGCTAGATGCAGCGATAACGCGGGCACGTACCGCTCGCGCTCTGCATGAAAATCTGCTAGAATTCTAATAAATTTCTAAATCGACATAAGTTGGTTCCTACCCGCCGGGGCGCGGGATTTGCGAACACAATAAGATCATGTTACAAAGGACACACCGTTTTGCATATCTACAGAGATCGGTGGGAGTCGCAACGATGTTTGTTGTCGTGGACGTTTTTCGTCCCCCGGTGCAGTTTTTTCCCTCTGTTTCTTCGGGGTGTGGTGCCATTGTCGGCGAGAATTAAATATATGTATATATATATATATATATATATATATATATATATTTTGCTTGAATATTCACCACATTTGCATAATCCACATCGCGTTCTTATGAGATATTACTTGCAGGTCAAAACAACAAATCTTTGTAGAACTATCCGTTTTTTTTTTTTTTTTTTTTTTGTCCAATCGCAATGTGCGCACGTCCAATGGTTGCCACTGGGCATGCGCAGATCGGCTTACTTCAGAAATAATGCTGCTAATGTTGAGGCAGCCTTGAATCATGCATTATATTATAACTAGAATGTGCAATACGGTTTTTTTTTTCTTTTTCTTTTTTTTTTTTTTTTTTGTTTTTGTTTTTTGCTTTTTTGTTTTTTTTTTCTCTCTTTTTTTCTTTTTTCTTTTTCTCTTTCCTTTTCCTTTTTTATTTCTTTTTTTTTTTTTTTGTAAAATCTGTTGCGCATTCTTTCATACATTGTAATTTTTTATATTGTAGGCTGCCCCCAACACTCAATTACATTCGTGTTACAAATTATTTAACACCATATAATTACAAACTATTCCAATTAATAATTCATCCTAGAAAGCCATACAATGCAATGGAAATATTTAGTTTACCACTAATTTACATTTAGCTCCTAATACATTAATCAAATATGTGCATAATATTTCATCAAATATGTATAATTCATTCATATTGTGATTAAACAGGCACAGTATCAGTACAACCATAGCAGTCTTGTACGTTTAATTATTCAAACTGCCATTTTAGAACCATTTGCACGGGCCGCTCTGCGCATTATATTGTCGCAAAAGATTAGAAGGGCTTTCCTGCAATCGCTGTCACCGAACATCTCCCATATACTAGATTCCGTTAACTCACGGCCCACTAAGTGCTCAAAGTCGAGTCTAAGTCCGCCATAACGAGGGCATGTCATTATGATGTGGGCCACTGTTTCAGGAGTTTCGTCGTCGCAAACGCAATAGGGGCTGGGAGCCAACCCAAACCGGTGCAGGTAAGCCCTGATGCCTCCATGACCCGTTAAAAGTTGGGCACGGAGGTTTGTGAGGCGCATACCTCGGAACACCTTGAATGCCGTCATGACGTCCTTAATGAAGATCTTCGTGGTACTTCCCGTGGTAGCCTCCTCAAATCGAGTTTGCCAGATTTTAATTGAGCGCTCCCTGATGAGACGCTTGGCCAAGGACAAGGGGAAGCGGTCGTACATAGGTGCCCTCTTGTCTGCGGTCGCTGCCCTCTTGGCGATTTCATCCGCTCTCTCATTTCCACTGATTCCAGTATGTGCCTTAACCCAGACCATATCGATCTGTAAACCCTTTTTTTTAATATCCGTCAGTTGTTTTGGATATGTGCTGCAATAGGGTGGCTTGTCGATGTATTTGAGATGGTTTCCAATGCGGATCTAGAATCCGAAAGTAGGTTCGCCGACCTATTCTTTTTCTGAATTACGTCGAGTGCCCTAGATATGGCCGCCATCTCAGCCTGGTACACAGAGCAGTAGTCAGCGAGGCGAAAACCGATCTTCATGGTTTCTCCATTATTGTCCCAAACCGACACCGCCGCCCCTACCTTTCCCTCAATTTTACTGCCGTCAGTGTACACCATAAGGCGTCCTTGAGGCAATTTCATTAGCTCGCCCTCTTCATTTACTTCGGCAAATCCCATCGTATGTCTTTCTGCCGGGTGAGGTAATTCTCTTGAAGCCAGCCTTTTTTCTAGGCTTCTGTCGGGCAGCTCCTGAAGGGGTCTCCCGCGTCCCACTTCGTAAAGAGCTTTCCGTTCCTTCGCTCTCAGGTCCAGAGGTAGTATCCCCGCCAACACCGCGGCCGACATCAGCGACGTAGTGCGGTGGGCTTTCGATATAGCAATTCCGAATTGACGGACAATTCTGTCTAGCCTCTTCATGATGTATTTCTTTTCAGCGACATCAGCCCATACGTTAGCCGCGTATAATATTGTGGGTTCAACTACGGCTGTATAGATTGTTCTCAGGATGTCGCTGTTCAGACCCCACCCTGCTCTAGCCGCTCTGGAAATTGTTTTGTATACGCCCATCGCCCTCGCCGCTACCGCACCCAGATGGTCAACAAAACTGAGATTCTTGTCTATTGTGAGTCCCAGCACCTTCAGCTTATTTCCAAAGTCGATTTGGATATCTTCCATATGAATCACTGGCTTCCGGTATTTGATCTTCCTAGTGATTAAAATGGCTTGGGTTTTTTGGGCTGCGAATTTCATCTTGGATGATCGTCCCCACTCAGCCACCACTCTCAAAGCCTCGTTTGCACGACGTTCCACCTCTGCGGCATCACGTCCCCTGGCTATGATCAAAATGTCATCTGCAAACGCCTGAACGTGCGCCTCGAGGTCATCAGCTTTTTGCAATAGTGGGTCCAGCTGGACGTTCCATAACGCTGGGCCACAGATAGATCCTTGTATGCACCCTTTGTTAGTCCTCACTGCTACCTCTTCGTTAGCGTACCGCAAGTAGACTGTGCGTGGCGTGAGGTAACTTGTCCATAGCCTCAGCTCTGCCCGGTCAATTCCATTCTTTTCAAGCTCGCTGATAATTGCTGGCCACCAGGCGTTGTCAAATGCCCCCTCTATGTCAAGCGATACCATGACGGCGATCTCGTGGTCTGTAAGGGCTTGGCGTACCACCGTCATTGCATCGTAGAGGGCATCCTCAGTACCCCGGTGTCTAGTGAACCCATACTGTCTCCTGCTTGACTTATTGTTATATTCTAAGTGCCAAACCATGCGATCCACCATCATTTTCTCCAGAGCTTTCCCCAAAACCGGCAGCAGCCCAATTGGTCGATATGCTTTTGGAATGGTGTAGTCATCCTTTCCAGGTTTTGGTACTATTCGTGCGACGGCTGGCTTCCATATTCCAGGGAAATATCCTATCCTAAGGCTGGCGTTGTAAAGCGCCAGTAGCTCCTCCCCGCACCCTAGGAGTACTCTTTCGCAAATGTCCGCTGTAAAACCATCCCTTCCCGGCGCCTTCTTTGGGTCCATTCCGTCGAGCGCCCTCTTTGCTTCCTCCATTGTGAACGGCGTGAATAAGATGTTAGATTCGCCTTTCAGTTGGTGTATCAAATTCTGAGATGCAGCCCTGACCTGTGCCTGTTCGTCATCATCAGTATTCTGCAGATCGACCGAGTAAAATGTGTCTGCAAGTAGTTTGGCTGATTCAGTTGCGGTTAGAGTAGGTCCTCCATTGGGGCCCCTCAGAAGCATGTCCTCTGTCCTGCGTCCACACAATCTCATTACTCTATAAATACCTTGCCAGAGCGTTTCTTTCTCCTGTTTGTTGCAGAAGTTCTTCCAACTAACTGTGATGGCAGTCTGAATGGCTTCTTTATATGCCATTCGCTTTGTGGTGTATTCCTGGAGCAGCAACTGCCGTCGACGAGGATTCGCCCTTCGCATCTTTCTCCTGAGTAGTCTGACTGCGTTGCGTTGCTCTTCCAGTTCTTTGGTCCACCACTGGGAGGAACCGGGTGGCTTTTTGGGTTTTATAGGTGGAATTGCATGCCCCGCGGCTTTGTCGATATGTTCCATGAGTCTTCCAGCACACAGTTCTAATTCCTCCGCGCTTGAAATAGTGTTTATCATTGTCGGTGTAACGTTATCCATTTTTACGAGCTCTCTCAATTTGATGTGGAACTTATCCCAGTTTGCCTTGCTTGTATTGTACCTTCTAGTTGTTAGACCCGTTGCAGCAGCTTCCTGTTTGTCAATCTCTATGTTGAATGTGATGGGCCTGTGGTCGGAGAGCTCTGAGAGATCAGGGTTCACTCTCCACCCAGATACCAGCGGTAACACCCCCTCCGAAACCATGGTAACATCGACGATGCTCGAGTATAGTTTGTCGCCTCTTTGCACGAAAAATGTTGGTTCGGATCCCAGGTTCACCACGTGCAGGGCACGACCCGCCATCAGGTCCACCACAGCCGATCCCCTAGTGTCCTCACCCCCGCAGCCCCACCAAGGGCTCTTGGCATTGAAGTCACCACCCACAAGAAGGTTTTCGGTTCCCATTTGATCGAGCGTTTTTTCCAGGCTAGATACTTGTTCTTCAATGTTAATGTTGCCCTCAAGGTATACGCTCACCACACCCATTTCGAATGTTCCTACTTTGATTTTAACAGCAGCTATATTTGGAGACATCAGGGCCCGATCCTCTGCGACAATTATGTCAGGGTCGGCGACAGCGATGGCAGCCTTTACAGGTCTGGAACTTATTCTACTTTGAAAAATTCTCGCGCGTGATATTGATACAAATCCTTTTGATCCTATATATGGCTCCTGTAGGAGCAATATACTATACCTGTTAATGTTAGCCGCATTTACTAAATCTTTGGTTGCAGCATATCCCCTACCAAGGTTCGCTTGTACCACTTTTATCCCTTTTAGTTTTATTGCCGGTCCCTTGTCCTTAGCAGTATGCCACTTTAGAACGCGCTACTCGGTCCCACTTTTGCCATACCGGACAACTTTGACTGTAGGCTGGGTGATACTTGTCCTCTGACTTTATGTTTAGGCAGTTAACACAGCATGGAACCGAGTCCCTTGCATGACATTGTCTAGTATCGTGCGGGCCCGAGCAGTATCCACATATCTCCGTTCCACTTTCGCAGTCTCTGGCCCTGTGACCGAAACCCATGCACTTGAAGCATTGTAATAATGGCGACTGGTCCACCGGTCGCACGATTTGGAAGCCCAACTTAACTTCTCTATCTAGAAGGCAACGCCACAATTTCGAGTCGCACTCAAGGATGACGTTGGTAGTCGCACTGGTTCTTCCTCTCGTGCGTCGCTGTACCCTTACGTGCCTCTCTTGCTCGGGCACTTCTGCCACCAGCCTGGCGTTTTGTTTCAGGATTGCCTCTACAATTTGAGCATCCGATAAATCATGTGCTACTCCGTAGATCCTAAGCTGTGGTTTGCCCTGGCTCAGTTGCATTACAGTTAGTCCCATCTCAGTCTTTCTTAATTGATCGCGTATCGAGTCTCTGTCTTTTTCGGTTTCACATCTAACCACCACTCTTTGATGTCTCACCTTTTTTATCCCGCTGATGCCGATACCCAGCCCCACCACGTCAACACTCTTCTTAACTTTCTTAATTACATCATCGCTGGTATGTAGGGGATTAATAGACTCGACCATTACAGGATAGGATGATTTAAGAGTTTCCTTTGCGTCCATTGCTTTTATCGCGTTGAGTCGGGCTTGCCCCTTGCCTTTCCCTTTTTTACCATTCACCACCGTCCACTTTCCCTTCAATTCATTTTCATCCACCTCCCTCTGCTCGCGTTCCTCTTCGCGTCTTTTACCCTGACATTCAGCCAGCATTGTCGTCAGCCCCTCAATCCGATCGCTCATTTCAGCGAGGGCTATCTCTGCTCCGAGGCCCACAACTATCCGTTAGTTCTACAAAGATTTGTTGTTTTTGGCGCTATTACCTCTTTCAGTTAATATACGATAGGTCAAGTGATATGAATATATATATTCCTACAAATTACACAGTGCCCTCTAGTTCCAAACGAAGGACAACTTATGCTATGGTTACATTGCTGGCGATCGCGAGCTGAGGTGTAATGCGAGTGTCATTGTCAAACACAATGGTTAAGCAACATCAACCACAGCCTGTCAATGGATGGGTTTATCTATTTCCAACTTCTCCATGCTTCGGACAGTACGTTAAACCATCGGTCCCGTCTGTCGTTAAGCTAAGTCAGTGGCCTTGAGGCGGCTAGAAAACACTGACCTCCGCCAATCCACAGTTGAGCAGCGTGGTGGAGTATGATCTCAACCTTCGATTGAAGGGAAACTCGTGTCACTGCAGTGGAATTAACTAGGTTTAGGGCAGTAGTCGTAGTCTAAGTTTTGTTTGTGTTCTACCCATTAGTTGTATTTAGAGGAATTACATCATGTATAATATTCATATCATTCTTCCACAACTGCATGATATTTTCCCATGAGACTATGGTTCTTGGGCATGAGGTTCTTGAGAAAACGACGTAAAGCGGTTTTCACCATTCAGTAACGCGCAAGAAATGTCCTAGAATTGCAAGTATCCAAAGACAGCGATAACTATCTTGCTATCAGGCAGGATAGCAAGATAGTTATCGCTTTTGTAAGCCACTTTAGTGCTATAAAAAGATAAATATTCCGCTGCAAATAAGGCCATACCCCGAATGTACCTAGTAAACGCCCTCGGTACGACACTGTACGCCGAAGTTGTTCTATAAAAGCTCTTTTGCCTCTCCACCTTTCCTTTGGCATTTTGTAGACGGTATACTTTTCGTTTTGGGATTTTTTTCTCGCTAGTTATTTACGAAATATTGTTGGTTCGTTTCGCGGGAACATCTCTGAATTGGATGTTGTCAAAGCGGATAGTAGTTTATACAAAAAAATTATCGGATAAACTCGAGAAATGAAATCCGGACATTACTCCTGCTTTATTGTTTAGTATTAATTAAATTTCGTTCAATAATTAATGTATGTTGGTTAGGATATGTAGAAAGAATGCAGGATGAAAGAATGACAAAACAGATATACAATGCAAAAGTGGAACGATGTAGGAGCCGAGGAAGGCAAGACTCACCTACCATGACCAAATTGGTCGTGTTTGTGTTTCTGTCAGAAGGTGTATAAGAAGCCCTAAGAAGCGAGCGTGCATGAAAAGAGCTGAATGTTAAAGAAGCCAGTGAGGTGTGTAAGGACCGCGTTTTATGGCGATCGGTTCTCTTTGTCTACTTTGCAAAGGGCCTGGCGTGGAGATAAACATATCAGATACTCTGTTCTATCATGTAATGGTTGCAGAATTCTAAGATAAGACGAAATTAAAAGCGACTGTTTATCTATAGGTATAGCTGTTTTCAGTGGAATTAGATGCTTTGGTATTTAAACTAGTGTCTATATCGTATTGTGGTAACTTGCATTGTGTGATTCATTCGTAATATCGTGATTTGTGATCGAACAGTGTTTGTTTACATCTTTTGTCAAGTAAGAACAAATGGACTTATAAGCGGTGATTGTCCAGTGGATAAAGAACCTATTGTTCGAACGGTCGCTAGTTCGAATGCTGATGTAGGTATGAACCACAAAGTACATATTTGCGAAATGATGTACTTATTTGTAATTATCACTTGCTCAGCGATCTCATAGGTAGTAAGCCTTTAAAAGAAGAGATATGAAAGTGAATGTAATGAAGACAAAAGCGCTGGTGATTGAAAGGAATGAAACTATTACATAGTACAATGATAGGAGATGAAAAAGTGAAACAAGTGAATCGATTTGTTTACCTAGGTTTACGAGTGATGGAAAATGTAAGGGAGATTTGAAAGAACAGTAAAAGCAGGAAACCGTATCAATGGTGTGTTGTACTCGGCGATAGCAATCAAGATACAAGCGATAACATATCGAGCATAGCTCGCCTTGCTATCATTCAGGGTGTATTAACGCTAACATTCATGTGCGGTAGTTAAATATGGGTATGGCAGAAGAAGCATGAAAGCACTGAGGTGTATGTCTGGAGTTAGAATTACTGATAAAGTAAAAAATAGAACGATACGAAAACTATGTAGACATTGGGCAAACAAAGAGAAGCATAGGTACTCGAGTGAAAGAACAAATTGCTGACATGAAGAATTGGTGTGATAAAAACTCTGCAGTATGTGAACATACACTGGACCGGCCAAACGGTTACATGCGGTTCGATAAATCCCAAATCCTCGCCAAGGAGAACCGCTACATGCCTAGAATGCTACGCGAGGCTATTGAAATAAGAAAACACCCCAATTTCAATAGAGAAGATGGTTGGCAAGTACCACCTGCTTGGAATCCAGTTTTAAAAATAATCAAGTCACAAACCCAGAGATCTACTCAAAAACGTTCGGACACCGTGAGCGATTTTTGTGTGAATTGGAACATATATAAATAATTAATCCATCCATGTCGGTAGATGTAATAACTGAATAACCAATGTAAGACAAATGTCACCTTAGTCTTCCTGCCACCACGGACGCTGCAAATCATTAGAAACGTCAGGTTAAAAAAAAAACACGTGATACTTCCGTTAAAAATTGTTTAATTCAATGTGTAACAATCGCGAAAACCTAAGACAATACAACACAAGGGGAGTAAGAGTGAATAGAGATATCGGCAGAGGCCGCCCAATATACACACATATAGATTAAATTGGCGATGTGCTGAAAAAGGGCAAAATCAAAAGCACCAAAAACCGTTTGCATGAAGAGGTTGATGAGTGTGAAAGTAGCGAGAGAGGTATGTTTGGATCGGTGGACCTGGCGGTACATTGTCTCTGCCTACTACAATAGGAGACAGGCGTGACGATATATGAATGCAAAGGTTCATTTACCGTGACCAAATTGGTCGTGATTTATCAGGTGTTAGATGATCTACAAACTAATGAACGTGCATGGGAAGAGTTATGAATGTGAAAGAGACGTATGCTGTATGTAATAACCGAGTCATGTGGCGCTCGGTTCTCTCTATCGATCCCGCAAAGGACTTTGTTTGAATATATAGGTATATAGTAGGTAGAAAAGTACATAAATCACGTATCAATATTCAGGAACACAGTTTCTATATAAAATCTATGTTTGTCTGTGCGTTTGTCCGTGTGTGCGTTTTTTCAAATATTCGAATTTTGACGTCAGATTCGGATTCAGCATAAAAAAGTAGAATAGGAATGTTCAGGAACACCGTTCCTATCTCTTAAGGAACATGGTCAAAATGGCAGACAAATTAAAAAAAAAATTGAATTCTTACATAATTGACGAGCCAGGCAATGCAAGCTTGCGCATTCTCAACTGGTTTTTTATATAACGTACGGAGGCATATAAGCATACGGGCCACGCGATATAAAGCGGGTACCGAAGCCAATGAACGCTTGTAATACATTAAGAATTGCATGAACGATGTTACCTCCACCACACAGCAACTCCTTGGGAGCTTACTAGTGAACTCACTCAAACGCAAGAATGCAACACCCTTCCAATTTTTGCATGTTTCTTGTATTCATGTACACAAATGTTTGTCCTGTGTGAGAATCGAATCCACGAGCGTCCGTGATAAAGTTGCGTTATTAACCGCTGCGCCACCAAGCTCGTCAGAAAAGAAATGATCTTTTTACAAGACTACATGTCACAATGATTGCCAAGCGACCATTGAAGAGACTGTACTCAAGCGTATCTTCAAAAAGACAAGTAGAAGATTGCATCGCTTGCAAAACCTGGGGTTCCGTCCAAATTGATCACAGCCATTTGTTCACGTCTGGACTACACACAGGCAAATACTTAGTTGACCAGTTTGGTGTCCGAAGTTTTATGAAAATATTAAGATAGAGGGAAAGTTTGCAACATCATTCAGTATTTTTTACATGTGATGTACTTTTTCGTAAAACGAGAAAATAACAAAAAAATGGTGTGGTAATACGAAATGTGAAGCTTTGCTTGTTAATAAATGTTCATAATTTTGACAAGTTAGCAATAGCTAAATTAACACCAAATCTGGTGGATTCGATTCCCGCATAGGATAAATGTTTGTGTGCATGAACATGTTTATTTCGGTGGGCCTGGCCGTTTAAGAGAGGATGGACTTGATGGACGCATCAGGGCAAGCGGTCTTTGAAAGGAGCACTCACAGAAATTCTTTATGCTTCTTTTTGTGTACTATGTTGTAAGGCATAACGGTATAGTAGATGGGAGAATTACTCTTCGCGTTACCAATAATCAGTATAAGTAGTAAGTACATAGTGATTTCTCTACTAATATTGTATGCTATACTAATTATTAATACTACAACGCAGTAGTCAAATCATTACTACTCGTTTCATACGTACCTACATATTACATATTTTAAGAAATAATTTCCATAACAGCATTCAAATTATAGTGACAAGTATAAAGATAATTTAATAATTAAGTTGAGCTCAGTATCAGCAGCTGCTATGCTATTAAAAAGAAATAATTTTTGCTTAGCAAATAAGGTGATTGTACATCTATTGTTGATGTGTTTTAGCCGACTGCAGAACCTGTTTTTGCAGTCGTTTAAAAACGGGTCCGACCCCTATGTAATTTTTTCTGTACGTTCCAAACAACAAAACGTATCCAGCATATCAACCCATACTCATCTCACTGCAGGGATACTAGTCTCCCTTCAGCCGGAGCGGTTTCGGGCGTACCCCACCAAGCTGCTCAAATAAGGAGGCCTGCGTTTTCAAGCCGCCCGAGGGCCACTGGCTTAGCATCTATCGACAACAGCCGGGACCTACGGCTTAACGTGCCCTCCGAAGCACAGAGAAACTCGAGATAGATAAACCCATCCATAGACAGGCTGCGGTCGATGTTGCTTAACCTGCGTAATCAGTTAGAATGACACGCGCAACGACGCCATCGAGTTCTCAACAAAATGAATATTTTTTTTAAATAGTATGACGGCCGTTGATACTAAACTCAACTTACTAACTGGATGAACAAACCTACCACAGATTTGTTCACCCAATTTATTGGTATCATACGTATCGTTAGTTGGAACATACACGAAGTTTGTGAGGCACTTAAATAATAGACTTTTAATATTCAATTTAATATTGCAATACATACATGATTAAATGAATACACTGTGCGCATTCGATGTCTGCGTCTGTACAAGTAAATGAAACCACTCAATTACGGTTGGAGATATATTGAGAGAACGCAGCTGTTCCAGCAGTATGTCCAAATCAACAGTGGCAAAGCATTATTGGTATCCAGTAGAGCTTTTTGGTGGTGTATATGGGTTCAAATACTGTTCATATAAAATTGATTTTACTATTTTGATTTTCGTATTAATTTTATTCTATAATCATAATTCATTTCATCATTGTTCTACTGTAGTTCTGTGTAGTTTTATGGCATTTCGTCTGCTATTAAATTTGAAATCTTCAACGTTATTTGTCACATAATATATATTTTACACAATTCATTTTGTAATATTTTCGGAAATAATAAAAATTGTGTTAATATTACGATTATTTAAAAAAAAAACTGAATGCGTAAATACATAAAAATAGGATTTTTTTTTTATAGAACGTCGGGAGGCATAAAAGCATATGACCCTCGTAATGCAAAGCGATTGTCGTAGCCTGTAAATATATTAAATGTCACTCGTGCAATGCCACCTCTGCTGCTAACAGAACAACTCCTTGTTACCTTTCTCGCTTGCAAGAACGCAACATTCTTCCAGGGATTTGTTATTTGGCTGCGGTTTTCTGTGAGGTAGAGGAACTTCCCCAGACGGGCTTCTTTGATGCGCTCTACCTCTCTTAAATTACCCTATTTCTGTTACAAGTAAGAAAGTGACTTTATAGGTATTTTGCTGTTAATATTACATTATTATAATTTAATTATACACAAACATCTTCATATGTCACGTAACAATTAATAGCCTAGGAACCAGCGAGCGCACATGAACAGAATAAATATAAATATTAAAGAAGCGAGTGAGGTATGCAGGGACCGAATCAAGTGGCGCAAGGCTCTCTCTGCCAACCCCGTAAGGGACTTGGCGTGCCGATGTGGTAGTAGTAACTATTACTCGAGCTCAGTGGCGGAGAGATTAGTATACGCTACTTTGAAACCAGGGCTTGTAGGTTCAATTCCTACACAGGTTAAAGTTTGTGTGCATGAAGGTGACTTTCTTGGTCTGAATTAAAAAAAAAGTAGGGAGCAACAGTGGAGCCCGACTGCAAAAGTACCTCCACCTCACAGAAAATAGCAGCCAAATAACAGCTGCATGAAGCATCGTTCCTGCGAGTAAGTGAGGTCACCGCTAAGGAGTAGCTGTGTAAGCAGCAGAGGTGACGTCGCGCGAGTGATACTTAATGTGTTGCAAGCGTCCGTGGTCCACGGTAACCGCTTTAATATCAGGTGGGTTGTATGCTTCATGCCTCCTGATACTGTATAAAAAATGATAAAAAAAATCGGCCAAGTGCGAGTCGGACTCGCGCACGAAGGGTTCCGTACCACTATCTATAAAAACGGCAAAAAAAATCACGTTTGTTGTATGGGAGCCCCCTTAAATATTTATTGTATTCTATTTTTTAGTATTTGTTGTTATAGCGGCAACAGAAATACATCATCTGTGAAAATTTCAACTATCTAACTATCACAGTTCATGAGATACAGCCTGGTGACAGACGGACGGACAGCGGAGCCTCAGTAATAGGGTTCCGTTTTACCCTTTGGGTACGGAACCCTAAAAATGATATGATAGAACATAGCTTGGTAGTTTGATTACTACTTTAACGTTCCGTTTCAGTTTTTATTAACTAATTTTTTTTTTAAGTCAGTTTCAGTCGCCCTTTACCATTACTTACAGATAAAACACTAGAGTGTCGAGAACTGTTCAAAATAGACCGTATTGAACAACCTCATCACATCTCCAGCGACAATGATAAGTTGATGATTGCATCGGTTGCAAATCGCCGGGTTTCGAAATTGATCGGAGTAATTCGGCCGCGTTCGGGATACCCACTCGGGCGATTCGTCTCCGATTATTCTGTGAGTTATGAGTGCCTAGCGGAATTCCATTTTTGATTGTCTACCTTGAAATTGGATTATTCTTCTCCATTTTGTTATTATGATTCCTAATGATTTCTTTATAATCAAATAGTAAAAATGAAAGTCATATTGCATTATGTTGTTATTACTATGTCAATGTGTTAATACCCTTTTCTCTACATATTTAGGTGTATCTAAAAATAATATGGTCTCATTGCTTATTAAGTAAAAGCAGCAGAAACCAAAAAATGCTATATTTATTTATTTATAATATCACAGCACGGATCTTTCATACTTAGCATGTTTTAATTCAATCAAATGGATTTCCGTGAATTTTCGTGACACATCTGTACGTTTCCTTTCACGCTGCTGAACAATTATGATTCGTGACGCGTTTGTTTACAAAAAAATATAGTTTTCGTTGTGGATACCTTTGCAAAATTTGTCGTGTTTTGTTTTGTTTGATCATTTACAACGTGAATTATTTAGTTTTTTTGAAAATGATATAGATTTTTTGCTGATGATACCTTACCTATACTGTACCTCATTGACTATTACACAACATTTATATCTTTGTTCAAGTCTCCTGACTGGATAATCGTTAGTCTTTCAGTTGGCGGACCTGAACGACAATAAAGGAAAATAATACCGTACTAAATTTAAAGAAGACGATATGACAACGTTTACTTTATTTTACTAAATATAAGCATGATTGTTTCGCCGACAGGCCGGCGAATCGCTGATTCCAGTACATTTTGAAATAAAATAAGAAATAACCTCCATGTTAGGCACGCTACATTATGTTGTCCTAGAATTGAAAAATTATGCATGAAATAAGATTTTGTAGAATAAGTATCTATAACTTCACGCCAAATCCCTTACGGGGTAAGCAGAGAGAACCGAGCGCCACGTGACTCGATCCTTACATACCTCACTCGCTTCTTTAACATTCATTGCCTTTTTCATGTAGAATAAGTATAGAATAATAATTAATTGTATTTTTTTTTATTTATATAATGAATCATCATCTCAGCTTGTAATCGTCCACTGCTGAACATAGGACTCCCCTCTAAAGTGACACTCATCTCGATCCTGTGCCACCTGCATCCATCGACACCCTGCAAACCTCTTGAGGTCGTCACTCCATCTAGTGGGGGGTCGTCCCACACTGCGTGTACTAGTACGGGGACACCATTCGAGAACCATTCTTCCCTAGCGGTTGTCGGTTCTATGAACTATGTGGCCGGCCCACTGCCACTTCAGCTTACTTATCCTGTGGGCTATTTCGGTTACCTTAGTTCTACTGCGGATATCCTCATTTCTGATATCACGCAGAGAAACTCCGAACATAGCTCTTTCCATAGCACCGAAGGGCCACGTATCAGTATCGCATGTCATCACTGGCAACACACACTGTTCGAAGGCTTTGCTCTTCAGGCGGTGAAGTATTTTGGATGAGAATATGTGTCGAAGTTTCCCGAACGCTGTCCTACCGAGTTGGATGCTCTGTTGACCGCTCGGTCGAAGTTGGACTCACCTAACTGAATAACCTGCCCTTTGTAGACATATTTGTCAACAACTTCGAGCTTACTTAGTGTTTCCAACCGTGACTGGTATAAAAGTAACAGGCATATTCGATATAACCTTAGTCTTGCCCATGTTCATCTTGAGACCTGCCTGGTTGGAAATACTATTAAGGTCATTGTGCTCGTCTTATTCTTGTACTCATATAGAAGGGGATTTTGCCATAGTTGTCACGCTTGGCAGGCGTGTTGGCAATCATATTAGTTCAGTAAATTACGCATGGGACGCTGCTGCCCGACTCCTGGATATTTCTCTTAGTCGCCTTTTACGACACCCACGGGTTGAGATGGTGTGGCCTATTCTTACGCCGAGGCCACACAGCTTTTAAATACATATAGTTTCGTAATATATATAATTAATAACACAGACTTTATTATTGCTTAATAGGAATTTAATTGCCATTGCTAGGTGAATATCGACCAACCGCAGTATGAGCCATCAGAAACCCAGCCTTAAAGTATAACGATATGGAACTTTCTGTCAGAATTAGCAGTGATAGGCTAAAGGATAAAAACCCAGCCTATTAACCGACTAGTCACCGTTTCTAATCCTTATAGGAACATGCACCACTACATTCGTGTTTTCAGATTTGTACATTTATCCAAAAATCCGTAAACGACAATTTGTAATTGTCAGATGCTCAGCGGTGAAGGAAAATATCGTGAGGGAACCAGGGAACCCGAACGCAAACGCGTGTAACCTGAACAAACAATGGTCTGGTTTCCCCTGTGCATTGTGGAGGTTTGACGTTAGTAACTCCTTGGAAAAATCAGTATCTTTGCCAAATTCTTAGGCTTAGCAAACGGGACAACGCTAGAAAGAATCGTTTAAAATTTTATTTGAACGAAAGCTAGCCCTTTGATATGCTTGACATTAAAGCCACGCATAGGTAGCGGACCCCGACAATCCTAAAGGATTACGTTTCCCAATTCATTGGGATTGGCGGGGATAACGCCAGGAAGCAGAAGAGACTATGAAGCCATGTGGCCAAGAGCGGCTCTCCTAAGCCCTAATAAGAACTTTTAATTGTAATTACAAGACTTAAAACAGTCATTCGCTCATGAATTACACCGCATAGTTTCCGAATACAATTCCAAGTCCACAAAATATATTATTCAAACACAATACTCAGTCGTCACCGCCACAGAATAAAATTATAGCAATTGGGCTCTCAGCTCGACCGCTTTGCTAGGCGTGACTGTAATAGTGGTATGGACTACTGTAAAAAGATTATGGTTACGGGACGATTGAACAGCTCAACTTAAATTGATTTTGAATATCAGTGAACTGTTTGTATTGTAATTTTGTTTTGTAGGTAGTTAATTATTATTTGTAAATCTAATTATTCATACTATATAATTTCGGTGTTAAAATAAGAAGAGGCATGCTCCGATGGTTCGGGCATGTAGAAAGAATGCAAGATGAAAGAATGACGAAGCAGATATACAATGCAAAAGTGGAAGGATGTAGGAGCCGGGGAAGGCCAAGACTTACCTACCATGACCAAATTGGTCATGTTCTATCAGAAGGTGATGTCAGGAGCCCTAGAAACCGGCGTGCGTGCATGAGAAGAGCAATGAATGTTAAAGAAGCGAGTGAGATATGTAAGGATCGAGTCACGTGGCGCTCGGTTCTCTCTGCCTACCCCGCAAGGGATTTGGCGTGAAGTTATAGATATAATTTGCATGCCTTGATAATGCAAAATGTACTTAATGTAATTAATGAATTTTCAGGAACACCGTTCCTATATGAAATCTATATGTCTGTGCGTTTTTTTCGAATATTCATATTTTGACTTCAGATTCGGATTCAGCATAAAAATGTAGGATAGGAATATTCAGGAACACCGTACCTATTTCTTAGGGAACATGGTCAAAATGGCCGACTAAAAAAATGAATTGTTATATAATTGACGAGCCAGGTGTTCCTCTGGCAATGCAAGCTTGCGCATTCTCAACTGGTTATAATTTTACCGTCAATAATGTGCCTACATTTTAAACAAATAAATGATTCTGATACTGTTTTAAAGGTCTACCGTAGGACGAGCCTAGTAATCGAGTGGTTAATAGTTATCTATGTGGCTTATATATAAAATCGTACATGGAATCCCAGACACAGCCAGAGTCAAGGATCAGTGGAGCGTGCTCAAAACATAGAGAATATGCTTAGCACGTGGATGAAAACCAATCAGTCATCAAAGTGGTCAGAGAGCTTGAAATTCATCCCGGCCATGAATAATAGAGCATATCACGAGGGAATTAAATGCACTAAATTTTAAGATTTACCAAGTTTACAAAGCTTTTCGGACTTTTACCATAACTAGTTGGTAAATCATAGAATTTACCGTCGCATATACATGCAAAACTACAGTTTTCTAGTATCAAGCGTCTCTGAGCTAGGCCGCAGACAAACGGACGGACAGACAGAAGGACATGGCGAAACTATAATGGTTTAAACTATAATGGTACAAAGCGATAATCAAATACAAGAGAAATTCATTACATGTCATTTCTTTGTATTCTTTTTAGTTTTAGCATCAAATACTGCAAACCGCATTTAAATGGCCGCAGTATTTGTAAGGTATTATCTAAAAAGTTGTGTATTAATTAGTATTTTTATATGAATATGTAGGGAATAGCGCATGTTTATTGTGGTGTACGATTAGCAGTCTCGGAATCAGCTGATAATATACTAAATCTGGCCATAAATACTGTAACAATTAAAAATAAACAAAATATTACATTTGAATTTGGAATCTGTCATTTTTATATGATTGTTCATTGAGTTTTCTCATTTTGGCGCCAATACATTGTACAATATTTTGCGATATTAAAATGGTGTGGGGTGATAAAGAGAACCGAATCGCTGTGATTACTTTACACAAAGTAGGTATGGAGCCAAATGCAATTTTTAAAACTCTCCATACGCTTGGTATTAGTAAAATGTTTGTGTACCGGGCTATTAATAGGTACAATGAGACCTCCTCTGTTTGTGACAGTAAATATTTGGCCGTCCACGTAGTGTACGTTTAAAAAAGGTGGTCAAAGCAGTAAGGGAAATAATTCGAAGAAATCCTGTCCGAAAGTAAAAGATTTTATCTCGGGAGATGAAGATACGAGGGTCATTTGAAAAGTTCTTAGCCTAACATACTTAATGAAACCACACGATTTTGAGTTTATTTTTATTCTTCAACATACTCTCCTCCGAGCTCAAAACACTTTTTCCATCGACCCGGTAAGGCTTCGATACCCGTTTTAAAAAAATCTTCGTCTAACTCCTCAAAATAAGCGTCCACGGCGGCTATGACCTCTTCATTTGTAAAAAAAATGTTAACCTAAAAATTTTTTCAGCTTTGGGAACAGATAAAAGACGATGCTAAATCCGGTGAATATGGGGGATGAGGTAACAATTCGAAGCCACATTGATGGATTTCTGCCATGGATTGCACAGAGGTGTGAACGCGCGCATTGTCCTGATGTAACAAGACTTTTCTTCTCAATAAACCTGGTCGTTTTTCTTTGATTTCTTCCCTCAAACGACGCAACAGGTTGCAATAGTAATCGGAGTTTATTGTTTCACCATTTTTTAAATAATCCACGAGAATTATACCCTTTGCATCCCAAAAAACGGATGCCATGACTTTGCCCGCCGATAAAACCTCCTTTGCCTTCTTTGGGGTGGGCGATCCTGCTCTTTTCCATTGTTTCGACTGTTCTTTTGTCTCAGGTGTATTATGGTGAACCCAGGTTTCATCCATGGTTATAAATTTTTCAACAAATTCTATTGGGTCAGCTTCATATAACTCTAAACAGTCGCGAGAAGTTGTGAGTCGGTTGCGTTTTTGTTCCACTGAAAGCAGTCGCGGTACCCACCGCGCAGACACCTTAGAGAATCCAAGTTCAGTAGCAATTATATGATGTGTTCGCTCAGATGAGATGCCTACAGTTTTAGCTATCTCATCGACAGTCAGTCTTCGATCAGATAAAATTAAATCATAGATTTTTTCTTTGTTTTGATCAGTGGAAGCAGTCGCAGGCCGGCTACTACGGGGCTCATCTTGAATGGTCTCATGACCACGTTTAAACTCTGCCACCCAGTTTTTAACAGTCGCATACAAAGGAGCGGACTCACCCAAAGTAGCAGACATGTCTTCATGTATAGCTTCTGGAGTTAAACCTTTCAAATTCAGGTATTTTATCACTGCACGATGTTCAATTTTATCCATTTTCAAAAATAGCTCTGACTTGACTTACGGTATCACGTGTAAACGAACAATGAGTTACTGTGAATAAACTAAACTGCGCATACTTGTTGCTAAATAATGTAACTACAAAATGAGAGTAGTTATAAAATATACCAATGACTTTAACCATGTTAGGCTAAGAACTTTTCAAATGACCCTCGTAGCACCTAGAACCATGTCGCGTATTTTAAAAGATAAATTAGGACTTGCAGCCTATAAGAGACGTACTGGTCATTTCAAGTACCTATACCTACTCATAGCTACTATAATTATACATCATAATTTCATTTCACTAAATGGCTATCGGTTGACCTTTGAGCCTTATTGTTAAACGTTACTTTTGACAATTTGTCTAGATATCTTGTATTCGTATAAAATGAAATAACCTCTCACGATATTTTTGAAAATATTCGAAAACATGAAAAGGTTTTAATATGCTATTCAAGATATTACATGTTTGAATCCACCTAAATGCACTAACAAGTATAAAAGAAATTGATTTGCGGATAAAAGATAATATTTTGCAGCAAAACTAATCAATAGCTGTAAAGAGCGCAATCGAAATTTTATAAGATTTGTAAAGGGATAATCTGTTTATTTATTACTCTATTTTTATTCCTTTCTGCATTTCGTACTCTCTTTTTTTGAGTTCACACTCTTATCAGATTTCATACAGAAAGGTAAAAATCAGTATCATAGCCAAATCCTTGGGCTTAAGTAGCGGACCCCGCCAAGCCTAATGGATTCGGAAACGGAATAACGCTAAGAAGAAGAAGATACACCTATATGCAGATTGACGTAAGAAAACACATTAAAAATGAGCTTACAATACAAGCAATTGATGTGCGGATAAAAGATAAAAGATAAAATTCTTGCAAGTTCGAGTTGAAACTCAGGAACTATTTCATGTAGAAACGGCGACCCAGACATACCAATTGAAGTTGCCTGAAGGTGTCTCATTTCAACCAATTCCCTCGTCAGACTGCGCCAGCATTATGAGAGCGGTTGAAGTATTCCTCGCTCAGTTCTCCTCGACGGCGAGTTATTGTGCCTTTTAAAAGGCGACGCGATTTCGCGAAATCGCTTAGGTGTCGCAAATTTGCGGTGTCTAGTATTTGTTCTCGAGTACAAAATGCAAGTAGTTCATTTTATATTCACGCTACCTCTTTCTATATTCAACTATTTTGTTATTTTATTTATCCTAGACTTTCACCTAACGGTTGAAATCCGACCATTATTGAAAAAAAAATATACGAATTTGTTCCCAACTTTTGATTTCCGATTTTTTTATTGTCAATACTAATGGCTATTGAACAAAAAAAAATCGATTGAAAAGCAGGGGAGAAAATGGTACTAAACTATTGTCACGTTATGTTGCATAAAAGTATAGGGATATAATATATATATATATATATATATATATATATATATATATATATATATATATATATATATATATATATATATAATATAATATAATATAATATAATATAATATAATATAATATAATATAATATTGGAATTAAATATTCCAATTGTATTATATTAGTTTACTATTTCTGTAGTACTTAGAGAGTTCGATGGCGTCGTTGTGTCGTCAACCGGATCCTGTCTATGGATGGGTTTATCTATCTCGAGCTTCCCGTGCTCGGAGGGCACGTTAGCCGTCGGTCCCGGCTGTTGTCGATAGATGACAGTCGTTAAGCTAAATCAGTGGTCGTTGAGCTTGAAAACACTGGCTTTACACCAATTCGCATTTGCAGCGTGGTGGAGTATGCTCTAAATCTCTTCGATTAAAGGGAGACCCGCATTCTTGCAGAGCGATGAGTTAGGGTTTTTTTTTTTTTATACAACATCGAGAGGCGTAGAAGCATACTGCCCACCTGATGTTTTAGCGATGCCTTTGAACGCTTGTAATAACATTAAGTATCACTAGTGCAATTCCACCTCTGCAACAGCAACTGCTTAGCTTACTGGTGACCTCACTTAAAAACACAGGACCTCACTTAAAATTGATCTATATCACGCTTACCCGATATACTTCTTTTGTAACTCTTTTTCATTCATTCTTTCTAAATGATCAACTATCTCAGCATACCCTTTACAATTTTTTTAATCCCTTTATTTGGTAAGGCAGGGTTATTGGTACGTACCCTACAACATTATGTATTTGTGCCTATCATTTGAGACATAGGTAGGTGCATAAAGTAAATATATATTATATATATATTAGACTAAGCTATATACTAAGTGTCAGACGCTTTTGCTCCTGTCGACAGAATATCGAATCTAAGTTACGTGGTAAGCACAGGCTTAAGTTACGGTCGTCACCGCTGAGCCGGGAAGATATCGCCGGTTTCTCGCAAAATATTTCGCTTTCTTTAAATAACATTTTCAAAATCCTTTTTGGCTTATATTTACTTTACGTACTTGCATTCGCTATTCTTTGATTATTAGCTCTGCCGACGAAGAAATCTTATTCTCCTTCAGAACTTTAGTGAAAGGCATATTTTTTAAATGTACTTTTTTATATTAGTACAGCATAGTACATTTATTATTTAATAATTCATAATGTGTAATCCAAAGATATATTAAGTCACTAACGGAAGGATTATCCATAGACTTTAAAATAAACCATTTTCTAACTGTCTATAACTTCACGCCAATGTATGTATGTGTATATGTATCTTCACGCCAGGTCCCTTGCGAGGTAAGAAGTGGGAACCGAGCGCCACATGACTCGATCCTTACACACCTAACTCGCCTCTTTAATATTCATTGACATGACATACCAATCATGACCAAATTGATCGTGCTTTATCACAAGGTCATGGGCCTTAAATACTCAAGCATCCTTAAAAACGAACGGGAGAAGATCAATGAATAAACAATATATTTTTTAAACACCAACGTCGAACGTAAAATAAACAAAGCCGTCAAGTGCGAACACGACTCGCGCTCTGAGGGTTCCGTAAAAAAGTATTTTCACTATTTATTGTAGCAAAAAAAGTATTTTGTGTTTGTGATCGAGTTACAAATATACGGGTTTCAGATTTTTTTCCTTTGTATACTGCTACATGATGCTACATTCAACGGAGAAGTCAACGGAAAGTATCCTATAGGTTTTGATTCCCTTGCGAGTGACAAAATATAGAGGCAGAGGCATAAACAGCCGTGTCTTTTGATTCTTCTAGACACAATGGCTTTTCTATACTGGTATATTTTAATTAAAATTGGGAACATATTATAGCAATTACAAACGTGAGCGTAAACAAATGGTAAGCAATCGCAATACTAAAGTCATTACTCGCACCTTATCATGAAAGAATAATAAAGAAAACTTAGCAGACCTATGAGTACCTTCTATCTCTAACCTCTATGGAAAAACACAGTGTGAATAAACTTATTCTCCTTAGTATTATCTCGTTTTCTAATCCATTAGGTATAGCGAGATCCACTACCTAAACCTAAGAATTTGGCGTAGATACTGATTTTTACATGGAGCGATTGCCGTCGGACCTACACAACCCTTAGGGAAAACCTGACCGTTCTTAGGCAAGGACACACTTCTTTCAAAATACAATTTCTAGGAGGTGCGGGTTTCTACACCATTTTTCCCTTCACCGGCGAGCAAGTGATGATTATAAATATGTATGGGCCGGTCTTATACACTGAACTATCACTGCGTACAGTGTGAATAAGCATATTAAATAGTTAATAGATTCAGGCGTTATTTTGCGAAAGTCAAATTTACATGCAATTTGATCTAACCTGCTTTGTGTGCATTGTGTGCCTGCTTTGGTGGCGGAAGCACACAAAGCAGGTTAGATCAAATTGCAAATAAGCATATTGCCTAAATCAAAACTTTCTCATATCTCATCGGCTTCATGACATCTTCAATTCGTTATTACGAATCAAAAATTTGATATTCAGCAGCAAATATCAAAACTCAGCGAGTGTAAAATGCCGGATCTTTAAAAATTTTCAATTCAGCGACTCGTCGCGTATAAGCTGAATGAGGGAAGAATGGCGCATGGCGCTGGAGAGCGTCAATTTTACGGGAGATTTCTCATACAATTCCAAGCTATACGTAGCTATGTCTGTCTCGTTATGGAGCCCGGACATATCTGTATATGTGCCATTCTTTTTTACTTTGTATCATTCAAATGGATGGATGGATTATAAAAAGTTATTAGTATAATTGAATTGTTTACAATTTATTTATTTATCTATAAATTATATTAATCTAGAAATACATTAGAATACATAGAATTACATATGTTATGTACAGTTCTGTAACTACTATCTTTGTCGTACCATTAAAATGTAGAACGCCTTGTCTGCACATGTGTTCCCTCCTTCCTACAATATGGGATCCTTCAAACGAAGCGTGAATAAGCATCTTGCGGGTCAGCATGGCAGAGTCAAGTGTCAGTGTTGTCTTTTGTCTGTTGCAGTTGCGATTTGGACTCCTCTTTCGCTTACTATCAGGTAAAGCGGAGCCACTAAACTGAACTTATATATAAAAAAAAACTATCTATAATTACCCATTTAAAAACCAATTTATGACGAAGTTCATATTTACGGTATTAGAAAAAATATATTTGCTTACAAAAGTACCAGTTAGCGAAAACTTTAAGAAAATCCATATAAATACATACTTACAAAGTTTCTTTAAGATTCGATTACTAGTTTAGTTGGAATAATTATCATCACACAGATAGACCAACATATATTCAGCATTACATACTTTTTGTACTCAAATATTAGTAACGCTTATTGGTTAATTAGTTGAACCTACAAAAAGACATGTCAAAATCTTGTTTTTTTTATTTTTTTTATATTGAGATTTCATACAAAAGCATGTTTATGTGTGAAATATAAACCACGTAAATGGGTCTTAAAATGTTTGCTAAGGAGCACCAATTTTACTTGCAAGTCAAAGTTGAGAACTTCATAATAAACTGGCTTTCTTCCAATTTCTTTCACGAGAAATGTAATATTAACAAAACATCAATATACTGCCAAATTGATATTAAATACGGAGGCTGAACTACGTATATACGTACGTATTTTATATATTAGATGTATTATATTTTTATGTAAAAATACAAAAGAGATTGGTACAAAATAATGCAGTATTCTAGAAATAATTGACAATCTATATTGTGTATTGTATAACGCAAAGTGAGCTATATATATAATAAATATATTTACGAACTCGATGGCGCATCAATATAAGCTAATGGAATGCGTAGAGGGCTATGAATTTGTGCTAATTAAATTGCAAATGTCTAGGTTATTATTTATGAAACTTACAAATTTGTTTAAATTGAAAATATTGAATATAAATATTAAAATAAATAACTTCCGATTATATGGCAGCAATGTATAGATAATGAAGGTAAATATTTTGGTTAAATAAGTATGTTATAACTTAGAAAAAAAACGACTTTTAATTTTTCACTGAAAATGGGTAATTTCATAACCCCTAATATAAGCTATTCCAACGCATAGAGGGTTATTTGTGTAATAGGTCATTTGTGTAACTATTAAATGCATTTTTTTACGTTATTGTTTGTAACAAACACGGTCTTGTTTAAATCGAAAATATTAAATACAGATTACAACGCACAGGGGGCTAATATGTTATTTGTGTTTATTATAATTCCAAATTTCTTTCTTTGTTTTGGCAATGACCTTGTATAAATCTGGTGTTTGATCACATTATTAATGAATTCTAAATACGGAACACTGTTGAGCAATATTGAATTTAGGGTATAATATTATGTTAAATACATAAATTGTACGACTGTAGTGCTTTTTGTGTCGTAAAGCCTCTCTTACCTCTGTCTCCTTTGCTAATTACCAACCTCAAACTCTTAGTCAACCACAATTGCACGCAGCAGTAACGCTCCACATTACGTGCAACCGAGGTTGACTTTGATTCTAAGATCGATAATGAGGCGTTTACACTCCTAATTAACTTAATATCTACAAACCAAGCACGTACGGAAGCCAGTCTACCAAAACCATTTCTCACAACCGTGCTACCGAAATGGCGGTTCCATAAATACCTATCAACCCATTATTTAATAATCAACCAGTAACAAAGATAAACGGGTAACGCGAAGCATGAATTAATCACAGGCAACTTATTGCGACGGTGCACAAGCCGCCGCCATTATTCGAGCGTTTTATCATAAAGGATATAATCCAGGATCTTGGTTATCCTCCGAGCTCGGGTAGCGATACTGAGGATATGTACTGTTACAGACATGTAGATCAATTGATGTGGCATTTGTATCATTTTTTACAACAGTTCATCAATGCAAGTAATGATACCAGGCAGTTATAGCAATCATTCTCGCTTCTAACACTACTGCAGACTCAAGATTATTTGTTTTGTGTGAGGTGTAGGTACTTTTCAGGTCGGGTTAATCATGAATACATATCTTTATCTTCAAGTTTCTATATCAGAATGCTTTCAACATTAAAGACATCATCAAGCCTTGTTAACCCGACTACTCGACAAGCTTAAAACTACTGCACTTGGGTTTAATTCCCACCTACAAGATATAAGATACACGAAACTGCAGTCAAATGACAACAAATCTCTAGGACGTTGCCATTTGGCTGCAGTTTCATGAAGGCTGGCTGCACTTTTGCCTAGAGGATTGTCTTCCTGCAGGTGAGTGATGCTTCTTGTGTGACCACGATAACCACTTTCCATTAACAGAACCGTATGCTTGTATCCTTTCCGGCGTTGTATAAAAATCCCTTTAAGATCTCATCTCTGTATCATGCCCTTTCTGAAGAGTCTAATGTTCTAATCTCCTTGGTAAGCTTCAACAAGCAGGTTATTAAACGACTCAATCGAGGACGAACTGGTTGTAATATCGAAAATAAGGACACAGGCAAAATCCTTCCTTCAACACGATGTCTAATTAACGCGTCTGAGCTTGAGATCATCAACGATGTTCATCGCTCGTCTCTGAACTGTGTCACAAGGCGTCAGTTACTATTCCAGAGCTTCGATGTATGTGTAAAGTTATTTTGTTTTGTCCATGATGAGCGGAGTGGATGTAGAAGAAAGCTGTTGGCATCATATATAACAATTTCTTGGAAAAAAACAAGTTCAATCGGTAGAAACAAATCAAGGGTTGCAAGTCCTTGTAGACTTAATAGCTTGAGATCATGAACAATTCTTACAGCCCATCTCTAAACTGGATCACAAGATCTCAGGCAATGTCCGCCTAAAGGTGACAGAACTCTGTATGCAATCTGACTTAAAATTTGCATAGCTTTTGAACCTTTTCTTTACACCGAACCGAAGTACTATTTCAAAGGTTTTGATACCAGGTTGCAATTTTCCAGCTGACTATGAAATTTTACCTCGATAGAGAATGAAGACGTATCCTGGAATTGAGGAGTCAAGCTCTTCAGTTCTCTGTTTCAATTTTTAAAAGGGCTAATGGGCTTTAAGTAGCAAACGCTTTTATATGACTCTTAGAGAACCTCTAATTTCATTTATTAAAACTGATAGAACTGAAATAGTATTTTTAAATTACTTCTTAACAAACCCAAAGAACAACATCATTAATTGTTTGAGTACAGCAAACTTGAAAATGAACACACTGTATAAAGTTACCGCTAAAGTGGTAAAGTTTCGTTTGCATTCTCAAATTCACCTCGCCCCCCGTTGGTATTTATTCGGACAACAATACAAGACAAAGTTGCACCGCCGTGTCGCATCCAGCACGTCCTAAATCTGCATGCGCCCCTATCAAACGCTCGTTTGCACAAAGTATAGACTCAAAGTATATCTGGAATGGCTGTGAACACCGTAGCGAACGGCTTTCGGAACATTTTTCCCTATTTCCGAACGAATAAAAAGGACTCAAAGAGAACTTCATGACTTTTGTTATATGGTATATCTTTTTGTATCGCACTGCGCACGTCTGTGAGGCAAATTTTCTAAAACCTCGTTCGCGTTAGTTCTTTGTAAAGTGTTGTGTTGAATTTATAATGACACACTTAGTTTAGAAGAGGGGAGGTATAATTTTAGGCATGTGCCGCATAATATTTTCAAAGGTGGGACCGGCCGGGTGATGCTGGAGGATCACTTCAAACGGTGAGGGTCATTTGATTCGCTCCTCAGGTGCCTTAGTGCTTGTACGTAATGAACATGTATATTTTATAACCTTTACTTTTTTTGCTGAAGTTTTATCCCTTTTGGGATGTATACAGTTGAAAGATACGAGTATACTCAATGAATTCTTAAAAAAGCGATGTGCATGCATAGTAGATACATAAAGGGTTTTATGTTTTTAAGGTAGTATGGGGAAGTTCAAGCTCGCTCAGTGCTATGGAAACAGCTATGGTTTCTATGGGATATAATCAGAAATGATCATATCCGCAGTAGAACTAAGGTATATGTTATAGTCGAAAGGTTAAGCAAGCTAAAATAGCGGCGGGCCGGCAATAGGTATAGTTTGTAGAACCGACAACCGCTGGGGCGGAAAAGTTGTCAAATGGCGTCCCTTTACTTGTACATGCAGTGTGGGTTGACTTTCCACTAGATGGAGCGACGATCTCAAAAGGTTTATAGGGAGTCGATGGATGCAGGTGAGTGCACAGGATCGAGACGAATAGAGGAGGGGCCTATATTAAGCGGTGCACGAATAGGGGCTGAAATGATGAGGATGATTATGTTTTTAAGGTGGAAAACAAGCGAGTACGCTATCTAGTAGTTTGCACTTACTGAAGCTACGAATTTTTCAACATCAGAGGTGGCATTCGTGCATAGCAGAACAAATAAAACCCCCCTCATGCCTTCTTCAAAAAATTGTTAATGCAACTGCCCGAATCCTCAAGCATGCTACCTATATAGGCTATAGGTAGGATTCGGGCTATAGATAAATAATGATATATGTTGCCGGCAATGTATATAATCCAGATACCGTAAATAGCTAGGCAATGTATATAATACCGGGATCGGTCAGGCAATGTATGAAGTTTATTAATATCCAAGACACCAAGGCAAGCACACAAATTGTGTCAGAATTAAAATATTTATATAAAATTTTTGTTCTTTTTCTGAACGCTTTTCCGCTTTCTAACCCATTAGGCGGAATCCGCTGCCTAAGCCTAAGAATTTGGTGAACATAATGATTTTTATATGGGGCGACTGTCGTTAGACCTCCACTACCCAGTGGGAAAACCAGATCTTTCTTAGATTACTTATTTCTTAGATTAGTCCTCACGATGTTTTCCTTCACCGCTGAACAAACGATAATTAAAAATATGTACAGAAAATGGAATATACAAATTTAGTGGTTCATGCCAGGATTTGAACCGGGGACCAGTTTTTAATCAACTGGGCTATAACTACTCAGCCCGTACATCGTAATTACAATATTCTACCAAATAAATTATTATATATACAATGCAAAAGTGGAAGGATGTAGGAGCCGGGGAAGGCCAAGACTTACCTACCATGACCAAATTGGTCGTGTTCTATCAGAAGGTGATGTCAGGAGCCCTAGAAATCGGCGAGCGTGCATGAGAAGAGCAATGAATGTTAAAGAAGCGAGTGAGATATGTTAGGATCGAGTCGCGTGGCGCTCGGTTCTCTCTGCCTACCCCGCAAGGGATTTGGCGTGAAGTTATAGATATATTATTATCAAGTATTCCCACAGTATGACAATATAAATAATTTCGTTCTCAGATGTATATTTCCATTTCTATTTAGTTCCATGTATGTGAATTATATTTGAGAGCTTTAGCTTTTTTTTGAGAGTTTGGAATTTAACACGCAGGTTAAGCAACGTCGGTCGCAGCCTGCCAATGGATTGGTTTATCTGTCTCGAGTTTCTCCGAGCTTCGGAGGGTGCGTTAAGTCATCGGTCACGGCTGGTGTCGATAGATGGTAGTCGTGTTCGTCAGTGGCCCTCGGGCGGCTTGAAAACACTGGCCTCCGCCAATCCGTATTTGAGCAGCGTGGTGGAGTATGCTCTAAACCCCTTCGGTTGAAGGGAGACCCGTATTCCTGCAGTGGGATGAGTAAGGGTTGATGTTGTGTGGTGGAATTATATTATTTTTCAATTCGTACTGCTGAATTTCTCAAAGCCTCAAACATTTGCATACAAGTAATACTACAATAAGGCAAACGCTGGCAGGCAATTGGCATTTCTACCGAGGTATATTAAACTAAAGATATTTTCAGGAACACCGTTCCTATATGAAATCTATATGTTTGGCTGGGTGTGCGTTTGTCTCTGTGTGTGTCGCTTTTTTTCGAATATTCGAATTTTGATCTCTAACATGGTCAAAGTGGCCGACAAATTAAAAAAAAAATGAATTTTTATTTCAGATTCGAAAAGTAAATTAAAAAGTAGAATAGGAATGTCTTAAAAACCAATATCATAATTCTTAAGAAACATGGTCAAAATGGCCGACAAAGTTTAAAAAAAAAAATTAAATTGTTATATAATTGACGAGCCAGGTGTTCCTCTGGCAATGCAAGCTTGCGCATTCTCAACTGGTTTTTATTGTCGTAGATTTGTTTTTGTCTTCTAAAAGCAGTGATATCCCAGTGGATTAAAAAGCGGCCTATTATCAGACGGTCCCGCGTTCACGTTTTTGGATTTATGCATATTTGAAATTATAGTATAGTAGCATGATACGAGAACTTTGTGGAATGAAAGTTGATGTAGTGACAATAATTGAAAAGTGTATGCTAAAATGGTTTGGTCATTTAGAAAGAATGAATAACAAAAGAATTACGAAAGAAGTGTATCTGGCAAGAGTGAATGGTGATGTCGAGAGGGGCCGCTCTAGATGCACACATATAGATCAAATTGGTGACGTGTTGAAAAAGGGCCAAATCAAAAGCACCCAAAACCGATGAGCATGCATGAAGAGGTTAATGAGTGTGGAAGAAGCGAGAGGGGTATTTTTGGATCGGTGCACCTGGCGTTCTATAGTATCTGCCTACCCCTAATGGGAGACAGGCGTGATGATATGTATGTATGTATTGAAATTATCACTTGCTCAGCGGTGAAGGAAAACATCGCGAGGTCACGTCCAAAAAAGTATTTCCAATGACGTGTGATCTCACCCAAGAAAGGCCTCGTTTTCCCTCTGGCTTGTGGAGATCTGACAGCACTCGATCCATGTAAAAATCAATATCTTCACCACATCCTTAGCCTTAGGTAGCGTAGGTAAAAATGGAAGAAGATTGTTTAGGTATTTTAATTGGTAATGATAGCGTGTTATTTAAATGTTTTATACTTCTTTCCTATATACAGAGGATATAATGTAGATATAGAAATCTTGAAAACAAAATATGGCTTCCAATTACGCTGGTTTAACGCTTCTTTGTTGCTTGAGTGAATAAAGAATACGCTACTCCATTGTAGGTAGTGGAGCTTGTATATTAGAGGATGCACCATTACAAACAATCCTTCCTTTGTATTGCACACTTTGGCAATGTCTTCATGTAATATTCACTTAACACGTACGTTAACCAAAATCTAGTCAGTGGTCTTAAATGGAACGCAAATCTATTTGAATATTTACGAATACTATTGTTAGCAAATGTAGTTGAAATTAGACTATAATATGTTTATATCTTTACGACAGGTCCCTTGCGGAGTAAGCAGAGAGAACTGAGCGGTATAAAACGTGATCCTTATACACATCGCAGGTTTCTTTAACATTCATAGCTCTTTTCATGCACGCCCGCCGTTTCGGCATTATTATTTTTTATACTACGACGGATAGCAAAGATGCACTCGGTCAGCCTGATGTAAAGCGGTTGCCGTAGCCTATGAACGCTAGCGACAAGATGAATGTTGCTAGTGCGTTGCCCTGCTATCAATACAGCAACTCCTCATCTTCTCACTTACTCGCAGGAAAACAACAACCCTCCAGGGAGTTGCTGCTGTCTTCTGTGAGGTGGAGATACTTTCCCAGTTGGGTTAACGTCGTGCCCTACCTCCCTTTCGCCAGAGCCTCGACTGTTGATCAGCAGGGTGTACCACGTGCAGGTCAGGTTGGCTTCGGCTCGTGGGCCACTTACACCCAAAAAAAAAATTGTGCTGACTAGGTTAAAATAGGCATGTCTTTCTTTCTAGATCCTGAAGTAAAACTATGGATAACTGATGTGCCGATTTTTGCTTAGTAACTCAACTCTCCGCTACCGGCCGAGGGGTAAATAGAACGCGCAGTTCTTATTGGCTTGGTTGAAATATCTTCTCGTTAGTCAGTAGGCTAAAATCCTTGAAATATTTACACGCTAAAACACTATGATTTTGTTAGTGAGGGGTGCCTTTATGCATAGTTAACTAGTTTATTGGCTTATGATCCAGATGTTTACGAATGGTTTTAGTCGTCTATAGTTACTTCATGGGTCAGCATGGCAGCGTCAACTGACAGGATACTGTGTAGTATTTTGTCAGTTGCAGTTGCGATTAGGGCTCCTCTTTCGCTTACCATCAGGCAAAGAGGAGCCACTATGCTGAACTAATATAAAAAAAAAAATTCGTGCTTCGGAGGATATGTTAAGCCGTCAGTCCAGGGTGAATTCGATAGATTAAAGTTGTTAAGCAACGAAATGTACACAGCACATCTGTTGTAAAATGGTTACGATAAATGCTTGCAATACGTGAAGTATCGCTTGCTACCTCTGTGACCAACACTGTCGCTCATTTGGAGCTCACTGGTAACCTCACGTACTTCTCCGGAATACAACAACCCCCCAGGGAGTTGTTGTATGGCTGATATTTCAATGAGGTGGGGTATTTCCCCAGTCGGGTTATTGTGATGTGCCCTGCCTCTCTTAGACATGTACAAAGATATTTGTACTGGGAATGGAATACAACCCATCTTGGAGTCGACGAAGCCATTTATAAGGAACTCGCTTCAGCCCGCGGCTTCGCTCGCGTGGCCTACATCATCCTATGACGACTTGAAGACCATGGAATACTATACCTACGGCAGTATTTCTTTGTAAACAATTTGTTTGTCCTTCAGGTGCTAGAATCACCAGGCTGCTCCGTGACCTTACTCTGGAGCAGTAGACGTATAATTGACCGTGTGAAAAGTAGTTCTCCCTTAAGTCTACCCCTGCTAAATTACGAGTTTGGTCGTGAGATAGGTATATTTATGGTCATGACAAAGAAGACTTTGGGTGGAAACTGAACAGTTTGCATGGTGTAGAAGTGTATACCTCATTTACCCCCTTAGAGGTTGATTTACAAAATATATATATACGTGTAGATAAATACGTGTTTCATTTTATATTGCTTAAAGTATTTATACTAAGTTTCAATTTGATACATGCAGGGAATACAATTTTTCATACAGAGTTTGTATGAAAAATTGTATTCCCTGCACACCCATTTTTCGCTGTTAGGGGTTGATTTTATAAAAATCCTGAAATATTTGTTTCATTATTTGTTTTGAAGAGTTTTTCTACTAAGTTTCAAGTTGATACACGCAGGGATTACGATTTTTCACACAAACTTTTACACCCCTTTCCACCCCCTTGTGGGTGGAATTTCGAAAAACCCTTTCGTAGTGAGTACCTACACTTCACAAAGAATACACCCTCTAAATTTTATGTCTCTAGGACCAGCAGTTTAGACTGTGCGTTGATATATCAGTCAGTCAGGACTTTGAATTTTATATGTATAGATTATAAGACTTTGCATCTTACATCTTTTGCTTCGCTCTACCTAAACCTAACTTAAACTGACATTCGAGTTTTAAACAAGAAGAAATACATTTAAATCCACTACTGACATAGTGATGAACATGCATAGAGCATCATAAGCTCCGAATATACAATATCCTCCTATTTCAACATACATAATAAAAAATAAAGCATTGAAAATACTCCCTAAAAGGTACGATACCTTAAAATCGGATCGCACGCCAATACAAAGCCTTTCTAATCTTCGGGGCAAAGCTGGAATGTGCCGTGTGCCCATCAAAGGATTACGTCTCTGACTTTGGGAGGGCAAGGGAGGAGTGACCTTGTACGAAGGTGCCTTCAGACGCAATGCAGAGTCTAAGCCTATAGACTCGTTTGTATATAAACTCATTTAGATAACTATTGCACGCTTGAAGTGAACGTGTTGGGATATTGCTATTTATAATCTGGCATTGGGTGTTTATTCTTGCGATTTCTGCATCAAATTTAATTGGGTAGTAAGTGATAGCCGTTATCTTCGTAGCACGATAAATTCATCATAGTGGACAATGCTTCATCATTATCATCTTTTCATATTCGTCCACTGCTAAACATAGGTCTCCCCTCTAGAGTCATTCGCTTCGATCCTGTGTCACCTGCATCCATCGACTGTCTTAAAATCAATAAATCTTATATATATAAGATAAATCTTTTGAGGTCGGCAATCGAACTACTGAGGGATCATCCCACACTGCGTGCACCAGTACTGGGACGCCATTCAAGACCGTTGAGCAAGTGATAATTACAAATATGTACATAAATCCGAAAATACGACTATAGTGGCCTATACATAGTGATATACTATAGATGGTGGTAAACCAGGATTCGAACCCGGTACCGTTTGCTCAATAGGTGGTTTCCTTATCCACTAAGCTATCACGGCTCATAAACGCCTATCAAATGACCGAGATTAATAAACACAAGCAAAGAAAAGTTAATAATGAAGCTAATAAACTATTAAAACACGACTATAGTGGACTATACATAGTGATATACTATAGATGGTGGTAAACCAGGATTCGAACCCGGTACCGTTTGCTCAATAGGTCGTTTCCTTATCCACTAAGCTATCACGGCTCATAAACGCCTATCAAATGACCGAGATTAATAAACGCAAGCAAAGAAAAGTTAATAATGAAGCTAATAAACTATTCACAAAAACAAAATCCAGGCATCCTGGAACCAATGTTAGAAGCACTAATCCATTCTGAGCGTGATGAGATCATTAAGTACTATCGATAGCCTGCAGGGATTACCGCCGACAAATTGTTCAATCACGGAGCAGGTAATTGATTCAGAATACCTAGGTGGACACTGGATTAGCTAGACTTAGGGCTTAGTCGAAGTTTATAGCTTTAAGTTATTTTACTTAAGTGGTACAGCTAAGTGCACGTCAACCCTTACACTTTGTACCGTTATTAAGGTCGTACGTAATAACCATTGAAGGTTACACGAAAAGAAGCGGCACATTGACATTTTTGGTAAAATTCGACTTATGATGTCATTTGATGATTTTTGAACATGCCTTTGATATGACACATTTAAAACAAACAAAAAGGGGCACCATACACTTTTAAATCTATTTACAAACAAATTTGGAAGGTGTTTTTTTTATACTACGTCGGGCGACATACAAGCACACGGCCCACCTGATGTAAAGCGGGTACCGTAGCCTATTAACGCTTGTGATATATTAAGTATCACTCGCGTGATGCCTCCTCTGCTGCTTACACAGCAACTCCTTGGGAGCTTACTGGTGACCTCACTCACACGCAAGAACACAACAGCCCTCTAGGGAGTTGTTATTTGGTTGCGGTTTTCTGTGCGGTGGAGGCTGTTTTCATGCGCCCTACCTCTCTTAAAACATCCAGACCAAGACAAACAGACATGTTCATGCACCTAAATGTTTGCCTTATGTGGGAATCGAACCCACGAGCGTTCGTGTCAAAGTCGCGTCACGACTGAGCCACCGAGCTCGTCAAATTCAAATCTAGACGTGGCATTAATTGTAAAGACAGGGGATCTTTACAATAAATGCCACGTCCGGATTGAGTGCTTACCTCGAGGAAGGTTATTATGTAAACTGTAAAAAGTAAATTTGAATTTTTCTCTTTACTCTTATTTAATTAGGGCTCGCAAATTGTTTCATCCGAGGCGTTGACTTAGGCAAGTCGCAAATACACATTCAGTGGATTATTATGGGTTTTACGAGGGTTCTTTGCTCTTTTCGGACATAATGAACTTGGCGTTGCATAAGCTAATGAGATATGAAGAAATCAATAGGGAGTACATTATCTTATATATAACCAGTTGAGAATGCGCAATATTGCATTGCCAGAGGAACACCTGGCTCGTCAATTATATAACAATTTTAATTTTTGTTTTTTTTTAATTTGTTGGCCATTTTGACCATGTTTTTCATTTTGACATTCCTATTCTACTTTTTTATGCTGAATCCGAATCTGAAGTCAAAATTCGAATATACGAAAAAGCTACAGACACAAACCGACAAACATATAGATTTCATATAGGAACGGTGTTCCTGAAAATCAGGATTTGTTTTTAGGGTTCCGTACCCAAAGGGTAAAACGGAACTCTATTACTGAGACTCCGCTGTCCGTCCGTCCGTCCGTCCGTCCGTTCGTCCGTCTGTCACCAGGCTGTATCTCATGAACCGTGATAGTTAGACAGTTGAAATTTTGACAGATGACGTATTTCTTTTGCCGCTATAACAACAAATACTAAAAAATGAAATAAAATCAATATTTAAGGGGGCTCCCATACAACAAACGTGATATTTTTGCTCGCTTTTGCTCGATATTGATAACGGCAACAGGTAGATGCTTGAAATATTCACAGAATATTTAGTTATATATTTACTTTAAGAATAAATAATTAAATTAAAATAAGACAAATATTTAAGGGGGGCTCCCATACAACAAACGTGATTTTTTTTTGCCGTTTTTATAGATATTGGTACGGGACCCTTCATGCGCGAGTCCGACTCGCACTGGACCGATTTTTTTAAGTGTTGTCGTTGGTTAATTTAGATTAAGTCTTTACCCTACTTTTATAATTATTTCAGCCTAAATTCGTCCACAGCTGAACATAGGCATACCCTCTAGATAACCATTCGCCTCGATCGAAGTCGTGGCGAAGGATGCCGGTGCAGGCACAGACCTGCATCCTTCGACTTCTACCAACCTCTAGCGGTCGTACCTCCATCTAGTAAGAGGTTGTCCCACACTGTGTGCACCAATACGGGGACGCCATTCGAGATCCTTTTTTCCCCAGTGGTTGTTACTTCTACGAACTATGTGTTCGGCTCACCACCACTTCAACTTGCTTACCCTTTGACTATGTCAGTTATCTTAGCTGCGGATATTCACGTTTCTGATGCTATCTCGCAGGGAAACCTCGATCATAGCTCTTTTCATAGCAATTTGAGTGACCTACAGTGTAGGGCTACGTTTCAGTTCCTACCTTTCTTCCTACAATAAAAACATTGCTGATATTTAAATTAAACCAATAATAAAAATAGTTTTTCTTCTTATTATATTAGTATCTATCTATCTATCTATAACTTCACGCCAAATCCCTTACGGGGTAGGCAGAGGGAACCGAGCGCCATGTGACTCGATCCTTACATACCTCACTCGCTTCTTTAACATTCATTGCTCTTCACGCTCGCCGGTTTCTAGGGCTCCTTATTATACTAGTAATCTAAGAGAAGTTTCATAGAGATCTATTTATACATCTACATGCCAAGTCCCTTGTGCCGTCGGCAGAGAAAACCCACTGCTACATGACTCGGTATTTACACAGCTTACAAGCGACTAAGATTATCAATCATAGCTCTTTTTAGGGTTCCGTACCCAAAGGGTAAAACGGAACCCTATTACTGAGGCTCCGCTGTCCGTCCGTCCGTCCGTCCGTCAGTCTGTCACCAAGCTGTATCTCATGAACCGTGATAGTTATATAGTTGAAATTTTCACAGATGATGTATTTCTGTTGCCGCTATAACAACAAATACTAAAAAATAGAATATAATAAATATTTAACGGGGCTCCCATACAACAAACGTGATTTTTTTTGCTCGTTTTTGCTCGATATTGATAACGGCAACAGGTAGACGCTTGAAATATTCACAGAATATTTAGTTATATATTCACTTTAAGAATAAATAATTAAATTAAAATAAAACAAATATTTAAGGGGGGCTCTCATACAATAAACGTGATTTTTTTTTGCCGTTTTTTAGACAATGGTACGGAACCCTTCGTGTGCGAGTCCGACTCGCACTTGGCCGATTTTCGTGCACACTCTCCGCTTCCGAGGACTCCTGACACTACCGTCTATCACACGACCAATTTCGCTATGTTAATTGAGTATTGGCTATCATCATATCCTACATTTTTTTATACAACCTCAGGAGGCATTCAACCATACGGCCCACCTGATGTAAAGCAGTTACCGTAGCCTATTAACACTTGTAATATATTAAGTATCTCTCGCGCGATGACACCTCTGCTGCTAGCATAGCAAAGGAGCTTACATTTGCATTTGACAACCGCAGCCAAATAACAACTCCCTAGAGGGTTGTTGTGTTCCTGCGTGTGAGTGAGGTCACCAGTAAGCTCCCAAGGAGTTGCTGTGTAAGCAGCAGAGGAAGCATCGCGCGAGTGATACTTAATGTATCGCAAGCGTTAATAGGCTACGGTACCCGCTTTACATCAGGTGAGCCGTATGCTTGTATACCTCCCCACGTAGTATAAAAAAAATAATGTTTCTATAACACCTAACTCCATCCCCCAATTTTGTTATCAACAGTTTTCTGAATCGCTTTCCACTATGCAAGCAAATTTAAGGGCGTATTCACGTCAAAAGAAAGAAAACAAGAACAAGCGTCTCTCACAGGATACTCGCGGACGAGGTCGCGGGCTGCAACTAGTACCTAATAATGTAGTTATAAGATTTTCCGCTCCATTTCTCTTTCCACGTGACCGATTATCTATACATATAAATAAAATTGAAGTGTCTGTCTGTGATTTCAAAATAAAGCCTTTATCTTAAGCTCATATTATTATTTTCACGTTACCAAAGCCTAAATACGCATTTTTGACATTTTTGTCTGTCTGCCTGTCTGTTTGTTTGTCCGGGCTAATCTTCGAAATATTCACAGAATACGTATTTTTTGTGACATAAAATAACTACGCATTTTTTATGTAATAAAATAAAATAAATATATGTTTCCTCCCGTAAAGGTCAATGGATGGCGCTGTATAAAAATTGAATCGCGCTATGGTTGCATCTACGACCCTGAACTTTGTTTTTTTTTTTAAACACAAAGAATCTCAGGTCTTCAGAGAAATAAAGGCCACTAAAATCTCAAATCTCATGCGTGCGAAGCCGCGGGCTTCAGCTAGTGTAATAATAACTTGATATCTAGTGTTTCTCAATATAAGCGAATATTAGATTCTGCTTTGAGAAAGAAATGTCTTAATTCATATGTTATACGCTGCTATATCGTTAATCTTATTGCGATAAAACTTTCTAATATTGAAAACTAATTATTGAACACTATTTAAATCATAACTTTCATTTTATCATCAAATCCTAAACGAGTTCATTAAAAGAACCAGCGAACCTGAAAAGAACGAAAGGTCTGTCATAAACTAAAACTCAAAGAGAAAGTCGGTTTTCAAAAAAAAGTGTGTGTGTACATATGTATGCACATAAGAAGTTATACTTCTATCCCGTAGCAGAACAAAAATTTTATCCCATTGTGCTAGTACTCTATTTATTGACTTCTTATTTTTTATCGGTTTGTAAAATAAAACGATAATAAAATAAGTAGTTAATAAATATCTTAACCACAGTATATTATTTAACGACACACACACACTATTATATATATATTTAAATATACTAGTGGTCGCCTGGTGGTCGAAATTCGACCATAATTCATATAATTTATAAGTTGGAATAACTAATATATAAAGTACAAATATCTATTAGCAAGCTATGACTATGACATTATCCCAATTATTTTTGTCATTCTGTAAGACAAAAAATACCAATAATGTTAACCTCTTGTCAGTTTGACTATAGGCTTTCACAATAAATAAAAGAGTAGATATATATTTGGGTATACATATGTTTGTCAAACGCACGGTAGTTTGAGTAATTTTTTTTTTTATTAATTTAATGTCTTTTTCCAAGCATTATTATAAAAAAAATGAGCTTTCTGTACTTTTTCTCCATATAAAGTTTAACTGTGCCAAATTTCATACTATACCGTTCGTGTAATTTTGGTAAAAAAGGGTAAAAAGTTTTTGCTTCACGTGTTAATATTATGATGTATATTGTATCTGTACTGATATAAAACATGTGTTGGAGATCAATTATAAATAATTGAATAACTACCTTGAATATAATCATGAATAAAACTTGAGGGATATTGGCAATCAACTTCGTGGTGTCGATTTTAGATGTCGGTGTGCGACTAGCTACTTAAAAAGTCGCGCTCATCATTTCTATAACTCTTCTATAACTTCACGCCAAATCCCTTATGGGGTAGGCAGAGAGAACCGAGCGCCACGTGACTCGATCCTTACATATCTCACTCGCTTCTTTAACATTCATTGCTTTTCTCATGCACGCTCGCCGGTTTCTAGGGCTCCTGACATCTAAACGCTAAGAGCGTTATACTATAGCAACTTATACTGTAATAACTTTTTTTCTAGTCTTTAAATTGATAGATATTTAATAATGTTTCTATCTATTCCCCTGTTCATTCGTAACTGTTCCCGTTATTTGCGCGCGACGTCGCACACTCATTGTCAGACGCAATGACCCAGCAATATGTCACGCTCAGACTCGAGCCGAGTGGAAGCCCTAGGAAGCCTATTTTGTGAACAACATAATGCCTCAATTATCACGAATACTAAGCCAGGATCGATTTTGTTCGTACCTAGATTAATGTTAATGTCAACAAATGAAAATCAGAGAAAGGTTACACAAAAGGTATTTTTTCTTACACTTTTTAATTGACAAAATTATTAAATAATAACTATGTTTAATTCGATAGCGTTATGAGGAGACCGGTGATATTTCTCTAATCGAACACGCAAGTTAAGTATCGTCGAATGAACCCCGTCTATGGATGGGTTTACATATCTCGAGCGCCGGATCAGATTCTTTATCCAATTTTGTGAAGACCGCCATCGTACTGCCTATTACTTTCTACTCTCTGATATTTTTCGTTTGGTAAAACAAAGTGTATTCAAGATGAAAAGAGGGAGGACCCATCAAAGCAGCCCGTCTGGGGAATTACCTCCACCTCACGAAAATCTGCAAGCAAATACTAACTTTGTTGTTGTGCTCCTGCGTGTGAGTGAATTCACCAGTAAGCTCCTAAGGAGTTGCTATGCTAGCAGCAGAGGTGGCATCACGCGAGTGATACTTAATGTATTGTAACCGTAAAATACAATAAAATGTTCTTTATTTGTCATAATGTCTTCGCGGGCAAAATAAATATTCTTTTTTTTTTATTATTTTTGATAGTGTTGAAAAAGACCCAAATCAAAAGTACCCCAAACCGAAGATGCATGAAGAGGTTGATGAGTGTGGAAGTAGCGAAAAGGGATATGTTTGGATCGGTGCACCTGGCGTTCTATAGTCTCTGCCTACCCCAATGGGAGACAGGTGTGATGACATGTATGTATGTAGAACTATGAAATCGTTAATTATTATATATATACATAATACATAAGGAGATTTGAGTTTGATTATTTATAGCTTCGAAACGTATTCCCAACAGCATATAAATCTGCCAAGTATTTAGGGTACAACATAAAAGCGTACTAACACTTGAGCTAGATGGATTTCAGTTCTCCAGCTGATATATGGACTAACTCGTGCGTAAGCAATATGAATTATATTCAGTACTACAGTTTATATCCGTTCATAAATTGACTCCCAATAAATTTCACGTATCTGGAACATATTATTGAATTTTCTTTGATGAAGATTCATCTAGGTTTTATTATGCTGTCTCGAGTGGAAAACAAGACTCCGCCTGATGTGTTATGATGTGATTAACGTACTAAGAATGATTACAATTACACGGGGCGACACGTTGTTCACAAGTTGATATTCATGAAGCTAATGCTAAATACAACCCTTTAGCATCCTTTTTAGGGTTCCGTACCCAAAGGGTAAAACGGAACCCTATTACTGAGACTTCGCTGTCCGTCCGTCCGTCCGTCCGTCTGTCACCAGGCTGTATCTCACGAACTGTGATAGTTAGACAGTTGAAATTTTCACAGATGATGTATTTCTTTTGCCGCTATAACAACAAATACTAAAAAATAGAATAACATAAATACTTAAGGGGGCTCCCATACAACAAACGTGATTTTTAGGGTTCCGTACCCAAAGGGTAAAACGGAACCCTATTACTGAGGCTCCGCTGTCCGTCCGTCCGTCCGTCCGTCCGTCCGTCTGTCACCAGGCTGTATCTCATGAACCGTGATAGTTAGTCAGTTGAAATTTTCACAGATGATGTATTTCTGTTGCTGCTATAACAACAAATACTAAAAAATAGAATAAAATAAATATTTAAGGGGGCTCCCATACAACAAACGTGATTTTTTTGCCTTTTTTATAGATAATGGTACGGAACCCATCGTGCGCGAGTCCGACTCGCACTTGGCCGATTTTTTTGCTCGTTTTTGCTCGATATTGATAACGGCAACAGGTAGACGCTTGAAATATTCACAGAATATTTAGTTATATATTCCCTTTAAGAATAAATAATTAAATTAAAATAAAACAAATATTTAAGGGGGCTCCCATACAACAAACGTGATTTTTTGCCGTTTTTATAGATAGTGGTACGGAACCCTTCGTGCGCGAGTCCGACTCGCACTTGGCCGATTTTTTATACTGTTTTACCTTATAATATCGGACCTTATCGACTGGAATGGAAGTAACTAAATTTACATTAGAAAAATCGGCCAAGTGCGAGTGGGACTCGCGCACGAAGGGTTCCGTACCATTATCTATAAATAAGGCAAAAAAATCACATTTGTTGTATGGGAGCCCCCTTAAATATTTATTTTATTCTATTTTTTAGTATTTGTTGTTATAGCGGCAAGAGAAATACATCATCTGTGAAAATTTCAACTGTCTAACTATCACGGTTTATGAGATACAGCCTGGTGACAGACGGACGGACGGACGGACGGACGGACAGCGGAGCCTCAGTAATAGGGTTCCGTTTTACCCTTTGGGTACGGAACCCTAAAAACAACCCAACAACCAACAAACAATCAACCAAATATATATTTTTATATATGTAGGTTGGTTCTTTATGCAACGAAGCGTGAAGAAGCACGTTACGGTCCAGCATGGTAGAGTCGACTGTAGTCTTTTGTCAGTTTCCGCTGAGATATGGGCTCCTCTTTTCGCTTACCTTCAGGCGAAGCGGAGCCACTATACTGAGCTGATATAAATATATATAGGTATAGACCGACGAATCATGGTTCAAATCCTAGCATGGATATATACCACTAAAGTCTTGTTTTCGGATTTATATACATATTTGAAAACTTTTCCTCTCAAAAGATGTGTTCTTATCTGAGAAAGGTCTGATATTCCCTAGGGGTTGTAGAGATCTGATGGCAGTCGTTCCATATGAAAAATCAGTATCTTCAAATCCTTAAGCTTAAGCAGTTGATTTCCCCAATATTAATGGGTTAGGAAACGGGGTAAATAAAGAAAGAAGAAGTTAACAAATATCAACGTTAACCAAAACAATGGAAAATAGATAGAGTTCTATAGGGTATTTAAAATCGTAATTCCAAGCGGCTAAACCCACATGCAACCAATTGCCTGACTACAAGTATACCCTAACTAATCCACGAGTTAACTATTATTCCGTCATAATTAAAAAGCTAAATATACTCATAACTTGAAAACAAGCCCATTCAACGGTCGGCTGCTACCGCGGCTTCAATGTCAAATTGATTTATAATTTTCATCATTCGGAACCGCTCGGAATTGATTTCGAATTAAGCTATCATTTCCATGCAAGCCACTTGGCCGTAAATAATTACTTGTCCAATGAATACTAAACTACTGTGATTGGATACTTACAAGCCTACAAGCTTAGCCTAATACGCAACACATTAAATATAACTTGCGCGATGCCATCTTAGCTGCGCTTCTACTCCCCCATACTGCTGCTTTGATGACTCTATCTCTTTTCAAACAGAACCCACCACCTCCCATGGCTCCACTGACTCCATGGTTATTGAAGTTGAATCGCAGGAGATGCGGAACATGCTGCTCTAAGGCTCTCTTCGTGTCGCGGGCAATTCTTCGCCCCCTACAAATTATTTAATCTGCTCCGTTGTCTCTGTCCGCCTTCTCTTCATTCGCAAGACAAACATACATGTTCACGCATACAAAGGTTTGCCCTGTGTGTGAGAATCGAGCCCACAGAGCTAAATGTTGATGAAAGGAAGTTTACGCCAACAAAAATAAAACGATAGTTTACAACACCAACGTTAAACTTACGGACAACAGTGTTGGTGTTAAGATAACAAAAGGCATGCTCTCACGTAGTATCTTATCTTATTTGAACATGTGGAAAGAACGCGCGATGAACGAAGGGTGCTACGGATGTCTGATGTATAAGGGTAAGGATGTAAAAGTCGAGCCTACCTCCTTCCTAGCATTATTCCGTTTCCTAATTCGTTATAATTAGCGGCCTGCAAGTCTAAGTACTCATAGTTTGGCGAAGACACTGATTTTGACATGGAGCGACTGTCATTGAATCTTCACGACCCAGAGTGAATACCGGACCTTTCTTAGGTTAAGTCACACGTCGAAATATAATTTCTAAAGCAATTTCTGTTATTATTTTGTTGAAAAATTTAATTTATTATTATTGGTTTATTTTCTTTAGCTCTGGAGAGATTATTGATACCGGGCTATTACAATTTATATTTTTATTATTGTGCTAGCGATTGAAGGGATTTCATAGCGTAACATTTTAAGAGAGGTAGGGCGCATCATAGCAGCGCCTCTGGGGGAGTACCTCCACCTCACGGAAAACCGCAGCGAAATAACAACTCTCCGTAGAGGGTTGTTGTGTTCCTGCGTATGAGTGAGGTCACCAGTAAGCTCCCAAGCAGTTGCTGTGTAAGCAGCAGAGGTATCGCGCGAGTGATACTCTATGTATCGCAAGCGTTAATAGGTTACGGTGGCCGCTTTACATCAGGTGGGCCGTATGCGTGTATGCCTCCCGACGTAGTATTAAAAAAAAACATGTCGAAAAGACTAATAAATAATGGATTAATTTCTATTATTATAGTATTGTATACTAGGGGCACACTAAAAGTTTTGCACTTTTAGCTAATCGGAACTATTTGAATTTCGAATGTTATATTTTTTGAAACGTTGCAACCTACTTAGTAATAAAAAAAAACAATTGGCGGGAAATCATTTGTCAATTGTTTTTTATCACACATCAAAGTTCTACGTACGCAACGAAAATGGAATTGAGTCGAAAAGATTTTAGAGCGATGATTTTTATGATTTTAAAAGTACTCTCTCTCCGCAAGGCTATGCTGCTCGTCTTCAAAATGCTTTTGGGAGAGAAGCACCTTCTTTGAGCACCGTGAGGCGATGGTTTGCTGAATTTGAGAGAGGTCGAGTTTCTTTACATGACGAATTTCGTGAAGGGCGGCCTTCAACTGCCGTCAACGTAAACAATGTGGCTACTGTTAAGCGGCTAATTGAAGAAAACCCGCGATTTACCTATGAGACAATTCGAGAACTATTGGGGATTGGTATGAGCCAAATTCAGAAAATTTTACACGAAGAATTGAAAGTTCGGAAACTTTGTTGTCGTTGGATCCCTCATGACCTGACAGCGGAGCAGGCGGGCTCGCGTGGAATGGTGCTCACAGATGCTACTGAAGTACGACCACGGACATTCTAATGCTGTTTATGATATTGTCACAGGAGACAAAACGTGGATTTATTGTTTTGAACCCGAAAAAAACAGCAATCTTGTGAATGGGTGTTTGAAAATTAGAACAGGCCAATAAAAGTGAGGCAGGCGAGAAACGTTGGTAAAAAAATGATCGCGTTTTTTTTCTCAGCTACGGGTCCCATCTGCACAATTCTACTTGAAGATCAAAAGAGTGTTAATGCCGAGTGGTATTCTACCATTTGTTTACCCAGGGTGTTAGAAAAAGTTCGCGAAAGACGACCAAAAAGCCGCGTTCTTCTACATCATGACGCTTCTTCACGCACGGCCAACAAAACTAAGTCATTTTTAACTTCCGAAAAAGTACAACTCGTTACCCATCCTGCGCATAGCCCCGACCTAGCACCCTGTGATTTCTGTATTTTCCCCAAAATCAAAGATTTGATGAGAGGTTTCACTTTTACCAACTCCGAAGAGGCAGTGATAGCGTTCAATCAGCACGTTGAAAACATGCCTTCAGATCTGTGGTCCTCCTGTTTTAAAAAATGGTTCGATCGCATGAAAAAATGTTTAAAATGTAAAGGAGAGTACTTTGAAAAGCAATAAACATAATATTTTGGTTATAACATGTTGTTTTTTTAAGTTACGCAAACCTTATAGTGTGACCTACGCTATTATTGCATTGAGTACTACAATTTAAAAAAAATAATGGATCTGTTTCGTATTAAAAATTGTAGATTTATTATTACATAGCGTTCCAAAAATAAATTACTTTTCTATATAATTGTACTAACTAATTCCGAGCAAGTCAGAGAAAATACAAATTTAACTGAAACTAATAAAGTCTACCGAAACGCAAATTTATTCGGACAAGTTTACTGAATGTTTCTTGAGAAGCGAGAGCAAATTAAAAGATTTTTCGTAAAGTTTGAATTAGCTCCAAGTTGCCAGTTGTAGCACAACTTTCGTCTGCTATTAAATATTTCGCCGACCACTTCTGAAATCACGCTGCTACACTGTCGGTCAAGTGCAGTCGGAGGTCGCACATCGAAGGTTCTGTACGTTACCTGAACCGAACAACAACTTTGTTTGACAGAAATCGGTCTAAAGATCTATCTATTTGTCTATAACTTCACGCCCTTGTAGAGAGAACCGAGCGCCACATGACATGATCTTCACGTGCTTCTTTAGCATGAATAGCTCTTCTCATGCACGCTTGCCGGTTGTTTCTAAGGCTCCTGTCCTGTTAAACAATCTCTTCACAAACACCTTAACCATTAATAAAATAATCTACAACCATTGATTATCTACATGACAAGATAATTATCTATCTATATGATTTTGTAATGCTATGACTTGCAAGCAGCATAAAATTTCCAAGACACGTGCAACTGAAACTTTGTATTATGTATTTGTGTAAATATTTGTTTAAGAGCGGTAGGGTGCAAAAAAGCAGCCCATCTGGGGAAGTACCTCCACCTCACAGGGAACCCCAGCCCAAAAGACAACTCCCTAGAGGGTTATTGTGTTCATACGTGTGAGTGAGCTCACCAGTAAACTCTTAAGTTGTTGTGTTAGCAGCAGAGGAGGTATCGCTCGAGTGATACTTAATGTGTTACAAGCGTTCTTAGGCTGCGGTAACTGTTTTACATCAGGTAGATGTTGTATAAAAAAAAATATTAAAATAGCTTAATCGTCGACCTGTACGTATAAAAATTAATTTGAAACTATCAATTACTTGTAATCCAACTAGAAATTTATGAAAAAAAAAACAAAATTTGTTCGATACAGTTTGGTGGAGTAACTTAATTACTCTTCATAATTTCAGAGCAAGACTCAAGGTATAAACTGATCAAATATGAACAATGTTTTATTGGCAGAGCTGCGATAGCCAGCGGAGCTACATTACCCTCAAAATTGCCGTTTGGGGTAGACTGATGTCATCCAGCTAGCGTTTAGACGGTAATAGTGAGAAAATCCAAAATCGACACACTAATAGCTAACATATTGTAGTTTTGTATCCTTTAATTTGAAATTTAAATGTTCGTTGGTGAGGAAGAACGGTCCAAAATCGTTCCAATTAGAAAAAAAAACATATGGGAAAACGTATGGCCGGCCACTCTGCAGTGCAGAGTCTGCACTGCACTCCCATCAACAGAAAAAGTAACAGCACTCGTCGCTAGATGTCGTACAGGGTTCCATATATTTTAAAAAAATAAAATATTTAAATATTTTTTAAATTTAAAAAATATCAGCTCTGCCTACACAGCTTGCTGTTATTTACTGGTTTAATATGATATATATGTATTATATTATATATTTTTTTATGTTGCTATCGACGAGGATCCATCCGTGATCAGATAGTTCGAAACAAAATCTTTATGGAGTAAGTAAACCGGACAAAAAAATCGGCCAAGTGCGAGTCGGACTCGCGCACGAAGGGTTCCGTACCATTATCTATAAAAACGGCAAAAATATCACGTTTGTTGTATGGGAGCCCCCTTAAATATTTATTTTATTCTATTTTTTAGCATTTGTTGTTATAGCGGCAACAGAAATACATCATCTGTGAAAATTTCAACTGTCTAACTATCACGGTTCATGAGATACAGCCTGGTGACAGACGGACGGACGGACGGACGGACGGACGGACGGACGGACGGACGGACAGCGAAGCCTCAGTAATAGGGTTCCGTTTTTACCCTTCGGGTACGGAACCCTAAAAAGACGTTCCAGTCTGTTATACTGATGTGACAGTGTTAGTGTCATATCTGATAAACCGTGGTGTATGGCAGTTGAGCTTCAGTTGACTAGCCATCTCTTTGAGGTTTTGAAGTGATAACTTCTTATGGGAGGGTAAACCGCTTCGTTACGTAACGCGTTACGGCACCAGTCTGTCTGGCTTCCCTTTCTCTCACGCGTACGGCTGCTTTAATTATATGTAGATTAGTTTAAGTTATCACTTCTATCGCGCGTCCCGAGACGCACACGTTTTTTAGGGTTCCATACCCAAAGGGTAAAACGGAACCCTATTACTGAGGCTCCGCTGTCCGTCCGTCCGTCCGTCCGTCTGTCACCAGGCTGTATCTCATGAACCGTGATAGTTAGACAGTTGAAATTTTCACAGATGATGTATTTCTGTTGCCGCTATTACAACAAATACTAAAAAATAAAATAAAATAAATAAGGGGGCTCCCATACAACAAACGTGATTTTTTTACTGTTTTTATAGATAGTGGTACGGAACCCTTCGTGCGCGAGTCCGACTCGCACTTGGCCGATTTTTTTTTAATGCCTTATTTGTCATATTGCTGTCTCTCACTTTGCCAACAGATGAAGTCAATTCCAGAACTTCCTACTCTCACAAATTTCTTCTGATTAAATTCGTTGTGAGTTCCAAGGCAGCTGTAGTTTAACCCCCGGGTCTACAATGAACTTCACTGTTCATTGCCTTTTTGGTGGTCGGCGCTGTTAATTCTGGCTACAGGAGACACAGTGGTGGGAATTAGTGGTGGGCCTGTCACGGAAAATGTAATAGTGAACCTCATACTCTCTCCGAACTCATGTGTGTGGAACTCACTCACTCCATCGCAATAATGCTCGAACTCACCTGAAACAATGAAAACACTCATAAGCATTCATTTACTAACTATTTACTACTGTATAGTAGTACCTACCTATACTTACATATATAAAAATTCTTTATTTGCCTTTAGACCCTCACTGGCACTTATACACGTCTTACATTTTCAATATTATGTTATTTTTTTTTTAAGTTTTCCCTTTTTAGGGTTCCGTACCCAAAGGGTAAAACGAAACCCTATTACTGAGACTTCGTTGTCTGTCCGTTCGTCCGTCCGTCCGTCCGTCCGTCTGTCACCAGGCTGTATCTCATGAACCGTGATAGACAGTTGAAATTTCCACAGATGATGTATTTCTGTTGCCGCTATAACAACAAATACTAAGAAATAGAATAACATACATATTTAAGGGGGCTCCCATACAACAAACGTGATTTTTTTGCTCGTTTTTGCTCGATTGATTACGGCAACAGGTAGACGCTTGAAATATTCACAGAATATTTAATTATATATTCACTTTAAGAATAAATAATTAAATTAATACAAATATTTAATATTTCCCATACAACAAACGTGATTTTTTTGCCGTTTTTATAGATAGTGTTACGGAACCCTTCGTGCGCGAGTCCGACGCGCACTTGACCGATTTTTTTATTCTACCAGCATTTCAAATGACCAAGAAATGCCAAAAGAAACTTGCTAATATAGGTCTTTTTTTCCGAATCATCTCATACATATTATAATAAATATAATGATATGAGTGTACATATAGTGATATCAAGTGGTACAATTAAAATTATATTAATTCATGTGCTGAATCATTTCCATATATCTCTGTCAGTTATAAATATATATATCGCCGGTTCCTACGGCTCCTTATATCACCTTCTGATAAAACACGACCAATTTGGTATGATAGGTTAGTCTTGATCTTCCTCTGCACCTTCATCCTGCATTCTTCCCACATGTTCGAACCCACGGAGCATGGTTTTTAGGGTTCCGTACCCAAAGGGTAAAACGGAACCCTATTACTGAGACTCCGCTGTCCGTCCGTCCGTCCGTCCGTCCGTCTGTCACCAGGCTGTATCTCATGAACCGTTATAGTTAGACAGTTGAAATTTTCACAGATGATGTATTTCTATTGCCGCTGTAACAACAAATACTAAAAAATAGAATAAAATAAATATTTAAGGGGGCTCCCATACAACAAACGTGATATTTTTGCTCGTTTTTGCTCGATATTGATAACGGCAACAGGTAGACGCTTGAAATATTCACAGAATATTTAGTTATATATTTACGTTAAGAATAAATAATTAAATTAAAATAAAACAAATATTTAAGGGGGGCTCCCATACAACAAACGTGATTTTTTTTTGCCGGTTTTATAGATGTACAGAACCCTTCGTGCGCGAGTCCGACTCGCACTTGGCCGATTTTTCTTATCTTAGCACCGTCACTCTATGAGAATAATGATAATCGATAAAGAATCGTCCTATTAAGCGATTGGTCTCCATTACGAACCCTGATGTAGGCATGGACCCGAACTAAGACAAACATACATTTTCATACACACAAATCTTTGTCCTGTGTGGGAATCGAACCAAGGAGTTTCGGTGTTACAATAGTCATTGCTCCGCCACCGGGCTCGTTGAAACAAGTATGAGTATTATTTATGATGATAACAGGCTTCAGTAATCACTACATTTAAGTTCCTAAGGAGTTGCTGTATTGGCAGCAGAGGAGGCATCGCGCGAATGATACTTAATGTATTGCCAGCGTTCATAGGCTACGGTAACCGCTTTCCATCAGGTGGGCCTTATGCTTGTACGGCTTCCGAAGTTGTATAAAAAAACTGACGAGCTTGGTGGCTCAGTCGTGAATGACGCGACTTTGACACCAACGCCCGTGGGTTCGATTCCCACACAGGACAAACATTTGTGTGCATGAACATGTCTGTTTGTCTTGGTCTGGATGTTTTAAGTGAGGTAAGGCGCATCAAAGCAGCCCGTCTGGGAAAATATCTCCACCTCACAGAAAACTGCAGCCAATTAAACAACTCCCCAGAAGGTTGTTATATTCTTGTGTGTGAGTGAGGTCACCAGTAAACTCCTAAGGCATCGTGCGAGTGATACTTAATGTATTACAAGCATTAATAGGCTACGGTAACTGCTTTACATCAGGTAGGCCGTATGCTTGTATGCCCTACGAAGTTGTATAAACAAAAAAAAAATCGGCCAAGTGCGAGTCGGACTCGCGCACAAAGGGTTCCGTACCATTATCTCTAAAAACGGCAAAAAAATCACGTTTGTTGTATGGGAGCCCCCTTAAATATTTATTTTATTCTATTTTTTAGTATTTGTTGTTATAGCGGCAACAGAAATACATCATCTGTGAAAATTTCAACTGTCTAACTATCACGGTTCATGAGATACAGTCCGTTTTACCCTTTGGGTACGGAACCCTAAAAAACAATAAACAGGCCACAAAGAAATTTGTCTGACTTACGCTTCACCTCCTAGTTTTGGTTGTACAGAATGGCGTTAGTGGTCTTAAAAACTGTGGATTATATAAAAACAATACCAATTTGCGATCAAAATTGTTGGGTCATTATACGTCAAAGCACAATTACCGGCAATTGAAAGCAAAGTGGTAGTTACGTGCAGCGCGGCTGTGTTAAGTGCTTTAAAAATAGTAGTACTTAACAAGGGTTGTAAAGACTAGAACGCAGGGTTTATTTTTTATTCTGAGGGATAGGGTGTGAAGACAAAAGTCAACCTTAAAACCAATTACACAACAACCTTAAAATTCTAACTATAATCTATCTATAATTTCACGCCAAGTCCCGTGGGCGGCATGAGAGAGAACCGAGCGCCACATGACTCTATCCTTGTACACTTCACTCGCTTCTTTAACATTCATAGTTCTTTACATGCACGCTCGCCGGTTTCTACGACATCACGTTCTGATAAAACACGATCAATTTGGGCCGATGGCACTAGTTCGTATATTTTACATATTAAAGTGTATAGGTTGATTTTTGTCGACCTCGGTGACTTAGTGCTGAAACGCACTTCTTTGACACCAACGCTCGTGGGTTCGATTCCCACACAGTACAAACATTTGTGTGCATGAACATGTCTGTTTGTCTTGGTCTGGGTATTATTTATAAGAGAGGAAGGGCGCCACATTGCAGCCCGTCTGGGGAAGTACATCTAGACGAGCTCGGTGGCGCAGTGGTGGAACGCGCTGTTACGCTACTTTGACACCAACGCTCGTGGGTTCGATTCCCACACTGTACAAACATTTGTGTGCATGAACATGTCTGTTTGTCTTGGTCTGGGTATTTTCTATGTATAATAAGTATGTATTTACAAAAAAAAAAATGTATTTACGTATGTTTATCAAGTGTCTAGTACCCATAACACAAGCTTCGCTTACTTTGGGGCTATATGGCGCTGTGTAATTTGTCCGACAATATTTATATTTATTTATAATCAACCTCACAGAATACCGCAGCCAAATAACAACTCTCTAAAGGGTTGTTGTGTTCCCGCGTGTGGGTGAGGTCTCCACTAAGCTCCTAACGAGTTGCTGTGTTAGCAGCAGAGGTGAGTAATACTTAATGTATTGCAAGCATTTGTAGACTACGGTAACCGCTTAACATCAGGAGGGCTGTATGATTGTTTACCTCCCGACGTTGTATAAAAAAAGCCGTTAAGTGCGAGTCCGATTCGCGCACCGAGGGTTCCGTAAAAAAAATGTATGCAAATTATTTACGCAAATTGTTTTCTTTGGGATGTAACTACAATTTTACGGTTTTCGGGTTTTTTTTCCTTTATTTGTACTACACAACATTGCTTCTTGCCAAATTGTCATGATTCTAGGTTAACGGGAAGGTATATATTATATATAGGTTATATATATATATAGGTTTTGATTCCCTCGCGAGTATTAAAATACGCGCCTAAACGAGGCATAAACAGCCGTATCTTTTGATGCCATTGACTTTGATATATTCACTGCTCGTAGGGATTGCAAACTTGAGTATTTGATATTAATTTCAGCTTGAGAGCTCCTGAGAAAAAGGGTCTTGACAGACAGACAGACGGACAACAAAGTGATCCTATAGGGGCTCCGATTTCCTTTTGGGGTACGTAGCCCTAAAAAAGGATATATTAAAGTGTAAAATGAAATTTCGACGAAAAACCTAGTCAGATTCAAATACGTAAGTAATATTAAATAAGCTGTTACACGAATTTAAATACCATAAAAGTATCTAGGATGCGACTATTATTTCTTGCTAAAATGATTCCAACACAATGTTCCATCTCTGTCATCTCCCGATCAGATCGCTCAGGTACAAAAGGGATGGATGCAAGCTTCCCCGCAAACTTTCCGCGAACAAGGGAAGGGTTGAATTGTTTTCCTTCGATGTGAAACGGCCGCGACTAGCTCGAGAGCCGCTCCACTTTCCCAGGCCTTTTGTTTCAAGGAGTCTAATTTTTAATTGAACGCTATAGTTGGAAATTTCTAGTACCCAATTGTGCTAGTTCTGATATCAAGTTAGTATGAATGGTATTTGTTTAATGTGATTTATAAGATGAACACTTTTATGCAAGGCATCTCGTTAATGTTAACACTTGCATTTGTACAGATTCCACTTCACAATTTTACTTATTAATTATTTTTACCGACCGGTTTCGCCTCTACGGCATTATCAAGGTATTTTTACATAACATCCAAATTAAATGCAATGCTTTCTTTAAAACATCCACAAAACAATAAATCATTTGATTGGCTAGCTTGGTGTCGCCGTGGTTGGTAACGTGACTTTGACACCAACGATCGTGGATTCGATTCACACACAGGACACACGCATGCATGAACATGTCTGTTTGTCTTGTACTGGGAGTTGTATCATAGGTATGTTTTACAAAAGAAATGTATTTACGTCTGTTTAGCAGTTATCTCGTACCCGTAACACAAGCTTCGCTTACTTTGGGGCTGGACGGCGCTCTGTAATTTATCTGACAATGTATGTATGTATGTATATCTTCACGCCAGGTCCCTTGCGGGGTAGGCAGAGAGAACCTAGCGCCATAAGACGCGGTCCTTACATACTTCACTCGCTTCTGTGACATTCATAGCACTTTTCATGCACGCTCGCCGGTTCGTGGGGCTCCTGACTTCACCTTCTTATAAAACACGACCAATTTGGTCATGGTAGGTTGTTAGTGTCGGTCTTCCTCGGCTCCTACATCCTTCCACTGTTGCATTGTATATCTGTTTCGTCATTCTTTCGCCCCGCATTCTTTCTACATGTCCGAACCAATGCTCCGTTGGTTCGGACCTTTCTTATCTTGACACCGACACTCTCTTTCAGACCAACTCTTTCTCTCACGTCTGACATTTATCTGACAATATTTATTTATTGTATTTGTTTGTTATTTGACTGCGCATGCACCCCGAACTCAAAAGAACTTTCACTAAGTAAAACATATAGATTTCATATAGGAATGGTGTTCGTGATAAAGAATTACTCGCAGGTCATCAGTTTACTGATAATCTCACTCAATCGCACGAAGATAAGAACTCTTCAGGCGGTTATTTGGCCGCGGTCTTCTGTTGGGTGGCGTTAATTAATACGCCCTACGTTTGTTAATTTTATATTTGTTTCACTTACGTACAACGCATTCAACCCTCATTCTCTATTATTAAACTGCTGTATGTAACGGTACGACAGACGGAAACATATTTCAAGCGTCAGTAAGTACAAGTATCAAAACACTAGAACGTAGGAGCGGGCGAGGACAATAGGTGGATCTCAAGTCGAGGGCACTCGATCGAGTGTGACGTTCAGACTTCTGGCATTCATCAACTTCACAACTGTCTGCCTTTTGTTTCGCATCTCGTGTGTGACAGAGACAGATTATGTAAGCAAACGCTGGGGATAAATGCGACATTTTTACAAACATTTATTAAACACTTGTTTGTTTGGAGAGCTCGGTGTCCTTTCGTGTGTTAGTTAAACGCGCAGGTTAACGGACGTCGATCGCAGCCTGTTTACGGATGGGTTCACTATGTCCAGTTTCTCCGTGTTTCGGAGGTCACGTTAAAAGGTCGTATAAATCTAAGTGGCGCCTACATTTTTGTTTTTATTAACAACGCTTAAATTAAGAGCAATTCCAAAATAAACCAGTTGAGAATGCGCAAGCTTGCATTGCCGGAGGAACACCTGGCTCGTCAGTTATATAACAATTCATTTTTTTTTTATTTTGTCGTTTATTTTGACCATTTCCTTAATAGATAGGAACGGTGTTGCTGAACATTCCTATACTACTTTTTTATGCTGAATCCGAATCTGAAGTCAAAATTCGAATATTTGAAAAAAAGCGACAGACAAACATACAGATAAACGCACAAACATATAGATATCATATAGGAACGGTGTTCCTGAAAATAGTGTTGGGCGCAGCCTGTCTATAAAACGGTTCAGTTACTCACGCTACGTGCTTTTTAGGGCACTTTATGTCTATTTCCAGCTTCCAGCTGTAGATGATGCTGTACTGAACCCAAATGAATAATTTTCGGGTGGTTTGACAACACTGGCCACTTCCCTGCTCTATCGATCCAGGTCGGAGACAAGCACGGCTGTTTGTTCAGTATTTTGATAATTGTATTCAGAGAATAAGAGATCTATCTATCTATCTATAACTTCACGCCAAATCCCTTGCGGGGTAGGCAGAGAGAACCGAGCGCCACGTGACTCGATCCTTACATATAATAATAAGAGATGAATTTAGAATTGCGCATAAATAACTTAATAGTGAATTGTCTGCTTTGTGCAGAATTTTCATGCTAATAGTAAACACATTATACGAGTATGTACTGCAAACACTAGTTAAAATGGTGAAAGATGATTGTACGGGTAATGGCCTAATCGCAGGCTATTTCTCCGTACAATATCACATTCAAACAAAGGTAACGGTGATAAGCTAAGGGACTACAGCATGGAATTCTTCAAGAAATGCGTAAAGAGGTTTTTTTAGAGGGTCGGCAACGCATGAGTGACACCCCTGGTGTTGCAAATGTCCATAGGCTACGGTGACTGTTTACCAGCAGGCAGGCCGTATGCTGGATTGCCACCTTAGTGGTGTAAAAAAAGCTAGTATGAACTAATCGGAATCACACAAAGTAATTTGGATGAAATGTACATACATTTTTCGCAAAATAACGCCTAGGGTGTTAATAACTATTTAAGAATGATGGTATCTGCAAGAGGGGACAGCAGATAGAATTCAAGAATTACAGTTGATGATGTAGTGTGGGAAGAAGGGAATGAGATTGTATATCTTGGCTGCAGTTTTAGCTGAAATGGAAGGAGAGGCGATTGAATACAGGGACTATATCAGTAGAACTTCTTGGTAGTAAAATCTTGAGGTAGAAGGCACAGCCATCTCCACGTAAGTCTATGCTAATCCCAACATTATCGTATGGAAGCGAGAGCTGGTTTTGGCAGAGAGCATAAAAGTATAATAAAGTTATCAAGGGGCCGCAAAATCTGCGGCATGACGCTTCTATAGGCTGTATTCGTCATGTTACGTCAATCAAAATGTAAGAAAGAAAGTTGGCCTGAAAAAGAATATCCTATATAGGTGTTAAGGTAAGAAGATACATGCTTTGTTTATTCAGACATGTAGAAAGAACGCAAGAGCAGAAAATTACAAATCATATATGCAACGCGAAATTAGAAGGATGTAGGAGCCGAAGTAAGACAAGATTCGTCTACTACTAAATTGGTGAGATCAGAAGGCGGTTTCAGAAGCCTCAGGAACCGGTGTGCATCAATGTTAAAGAACCGAGTGAGATGTTTAAACATCTCACTCGGTTCTTTAACATTGAGGCCGACTAATGCGATACTCGATTTTACCTTCCTCGTAGTGAATATATAGATGAATATAATTATACATTAACTAATCTAAGAGTTTTAAGAGAGGTAGGGCGCATCAAAGCAGGCGTCTGGGGAAGTACCTCCACCTCACAGAAAACCGCAGTCAAATAACAACTCCCTAGAGGGTTGTTGTGTTTCTGCGTGGGAGTGAGGTCACCTGTAAGCTCCCAAGGAGTTGTGTAAGCATCAGAGGAGGCATCGCGCGAGTGGTACTTAGTATATCGCAAGCGTTAATAGGTGGGCCGTATGCTTCTATGCCTCCCGACGTAGTATAAAAAAAACTATCTATATAAAAAATATATAAAGCAAACTCGACGCCTATTGACTCGTTGTTTTAAAGTTTAATGCCGTCGAGTTCAATGAAGTCGCCTTCAGATTTTATTAAAAAGCTTTTTATACCATGACTCATTCTGATTAAAATTCATCTCATCTCGGAACTAATGCATAGTAATAAGTTGATAAGAGTCAGCAGAACTTCCCTCGACATGCAAATAATAAAATTCTCGTCTCGTCTGTCGTGCTCCGAGTGAATCACTTCACTCGAATATACTATAAATTGTAGGCGACATCAGGCGACATTTTCTTAGAATTGCATTGGTTAGTGTCGGACAACGAACTCGACTTGATGAGTACAAATCTATATAGAATTTAGAACTAACCCGTTGAGAATACGCAAGCTTGCATTGCCAGAGGAACACCTGGCTCGTCAATTATATAACAATAATTTATTTTTTTTATACTGTCGGCAATTTCGAGCATGTTCCTAAAGAGATAGGAACGGTGTTCCTGAACATTCCTATTCTACTTTTTTATGCTGAAACCGAATCTGAAGTCTGAATTCGAATATTCGAAAAAAGCGACAGACAAACGCACAGACAAACATATAGAATTCATATAGGAGCGGTGTTCCTGAAAATATTGTCCAAACTCTCTAACACAACGCATTTAATTAAAAAATCGGCCAAGTGCGAGTCGGACTCGCGCACGTAGGGTTCCGTACAATTATCTATAAAAACGGCAAAAAAGCACGTTTGTTGTATGGGGGCCCCCTTTAAATATTTGTTTTATTTTAATTTAGTTATTTATTCTTAAAGTGAATATATAACTAAATATTCTGTGAATATTTCAAGCGTCTACCTGTTGCCATTATCAATATCGAGCAAAAATAAGCAAAAAAATCACGTTTGTTGTATGGGAGCCCCCTTAAATATTTATTTTATTCTATTTTTTAGTATTTGTTGTTATAGCGGCAACAGATACATCATCTGTGGAAATTTCAACTGTCTATCACGGTTCATGAGATACAGCCTGGTGACAGACGGACGGACGGACGGACAGCGGAGTCTCAGTAATAGGGTTCCGTTTTACCCTTTGGGTACGGAACCCTAAAAAACGCCATCAAGTACGAGCCAGACGCGCGCGCCGAGAGTTCGCGTGCAAAAAAAATTGTTTTATTGGTGATGTCACGACAAATATAATATAAATAAAAAATAAATAAAAAAAAAGGATTTTTCCTTTACTTGTGTAACATGACCTTACCTCTTACTAAATTTCATGATTCTAGGTCAACGGGAAGTACCCTATAGGTTTTGATTCCCTCGCGAGTGTCAAAATAGGCGCATAAACGAGGCATGAACAGATGTATCTTTTGATTGCGTTGACTTAGAAGATTGATTTTTTCACTGCTCGTAGGGACTGCAGACCTGAGTTTTTACTGTCAATTTCACCTTGATAGCTCTACTCGTTCCCGAGAAAAACTGACAGGCTGACAGACAGACGGACGTGATCCTATAAGGACCCCGTTTTTCCTTTTGAGGCATGGACCCCTAAAAATAGGCTGTGTCGGGGACGTGGTCGTGAGTTTTACGGGAATACATTTTCGGAACGAGTAAACGAAAGTAAGTTATACTAATAATATGAATTGACGAGCTCGGTGGCGCAGTGGTGAAACGCGCTGTTACGCTACTTTGACACCTACGCTCGTGGGTTCGATTCCCACACAGTACAAACATTTGTGTGCATGAACATGTCTGTTTGTCTTGGTCTGGGTATTTTCTATGTATAATAAGTATGTATTTACAAAAAAAAAAAGAATTTACGTATGTTTATCAGTTGTCTAGTACCCATAACACAAGTTTCGTTTACTTTGGGGCTAGGTGGCGTTGTGTAATTTGTCCGGCAATATTTATTATTATTTATTAATATACAACGATTTTGACGAATTTGACTAGCTCAGTGGTGAAACGCGCCGTTAGGTTACTTTGACACCAACGCTCGTGGGTTCGATTCCCACACAGGACACACATTTGTGTGCATGAACATTTCTGTTTGCCTTGGTCTGAGTGTTTTAAGAGGTAGGGCGCATCAAAGCTGCCCGTCTGGGGAAGTACCTCCACTTCACAGAAAACCGCAGCCAAATTACAAATCCCTGGAGAGTTGTTGTGTTACTGCGTCTAAGTGAGATCACCAGTAAGACTAAGAAGTTGCTGTGCTAGGAGCAGGGGTGGCATCGCGCGAGTGATACTTAATGCATTGCGAGCATTCATAGGCTACGGTAATCGCTTACGATCATTTGTATGATATGTAGATTGTATGCCTCACAACATTGTATAAAAAAATTAGAAAAATTGCAAATACTCACTAACTCAAAACGCTTTTAATAAAAAAAAATGGTACGTATTAGTGTCGTAGACACGGCAGTGAGTTTTATGTAATCGGTAAACGGAAGTAAGTTATACTAGTAATATACAACTACAACTGCCTCCTGGTCTCCTTTAACCGAAGGGTTTAGAGCATACTCCGCCACGCTGCTCAACTGCGGATTGGCGGAGGCCAGTGTTTTCAAGCCACCCGAGAGCCACTGACTTACCGACTGCCGAAGTTATTATTTGGCTGGGGTTTTCTGTGAGTTGGAGGTACTTTTCCAGACGGAATGATTTAATTTTTTTTTATACAACGTTGGAAGGCAGACTTACCTGATGTAAAACGGTTACCGTAGCCTATGAAAGCTAGCAATACACTAAGTGTCACTCGCGTGATGCCATCTCTGCCGCTAACACAGCAACTCCTTAGGAGCTTACTGATGACCTCACTCACATGCAGGAAAACAACAACCATGCCGAAAGTTGTTATTTGGCAGCGATATCCTGTAAGTTGGAGACTGCTGCAATGCCCTATCCTTCTTAAAATACCCAGAATATTCTTAAAAGACCAAGACAAAGAGACTTCATGCATGCAAATTATTGATCTGTATGGGAGCTGAACCCACGAGCGCAATTATCAAAATAGAGTTGTTAACCACTTAACATAAGCCGAACTCATCACAACTGTGCTATTCGTTTTAAGACGAGGAACGCAGCCAAATCGTCGACAAGACTTGCGGTTACCGTAGCCTATTAACGCTTGCGATATATTAAGTATCACTCGCGCTATGCCTCCTCTGCTGCTTACACAGCAACTCCTTGAGAGCTTACTGGTGACCTCACTCACACGCAGGAACACAACAACCCTCTGGGGAGTTGTTATTTGACTGCGGTTTTCTGTGAGGTGGAGGTACTTCCCCAGACGGGCTGCTTTGATGCGCCCTACCTCTCTTCAAATACTTTCCTCTCTAAATGTCGCAACGAATCCAGTAGCGCGGTCACGCGTCGTTTCACGCCAGTCATAGAGAACAGCGTACGTATCGATGCTATTAAATTCTGTTACATTCCACGTACAAGGTTCGTGATTTATGGACAGTTATCATCCGCCATCTCTATTTTATTATTTTTAGTTACGGTGCCTAAGAGCGGCAATTATTTTATGCCATAAAATACAATACGACCTCGCCGTCGATAATGTTATTAGATGTTTGTGCGTAAAAGACAAACGAAACGCTATTGCTGTCATTATTTTGTCAATCCGTCGGTGTGTTTGTAACTAAATCAATTACAGATTTGAAATTTAGATATTTGTAATGTAGAATACTTACCCTAAATTGAATATTTATTAAAAAAATATGTCCAATATATTTTGTCTATCCTTTTTTGAAAAAATATTGAAAAAAATTAAAACGGTAAGTTTGTTAGTATTCGTCACAAGTACCAAGTTCGGACTGCGCAGAGTTCGCCTAGCCTTATCCTGAATTTAATACACATATGTATTATATATATCTATCTATCTATAGCTTCACGCCAAATCCCTTGCGGGGTAGACAGAGAGAACCGAGCGCCATAAGACACTTCACTCGCTTCTTTAACATTGATAACTCTTTTTAGGCACGCCCGCCGGTTTCTAGGACACCTTCATATAAAACACGACCCATTTGGTCATGGTAGGTTAGTCTTGGTCTTCCTCGGCGCCTACATCCTTCCACTTTTACATTGTATATCTGTTTCGTCATTCTTTCATCCTGCATTCTTTCTTCATGTCCGAATATGAAGAAAGATCCAAAGAAGAATATGAAGAAACGATGTATATGGAAGTATCTGTATCGAAGTACGTCCACTTAAATAATTTATTTTATTTATTTATTTTATTTAATTAATAATAAATTTAAGGAAAACATATATTTCCACCTTTTACAATTTTTCACAAAATGGGGAGATAGTGATACAGGTCTTCTTCAATTGAACTGGTTTAGAATATACTGCGCCACACTGCTCAACAGCGGATTGACGGAGGCTAGTGTTTTCAAGCCACCGGAAGGTCACTCACTAAACTCATCGACGGCAAAAGACAGACTAGAGACTAGAGAGAGATAAAACCAACTGTGGTTGCCGTTCCTCAAACTGCATATTACATAGATTTTGAAAATTTTTAAGTAATTATTTTTTTAATATTTGTGGGTGTGGGAGTTAGCATGTCAAACGGACAGCTCTGAAGGGTTCTGCTTTAATTTATACATGTAGAATCTTAAAAAGGTTTATCATTTTATGTAAGGTTTTTCACGAACTCATCACCTCATCAAGCGACCGCGTAATCAACTACGTTTAAAGTGAGCTGAGCCAGACAGTGTTAATCTACGGGCAAAAACGGGCTTATACCCGTCAACGGGCGGGCCGGCGTCTCGTCTGGGGCTCGCCGGCCACCCGGCGGGTAATTCAAGAGAATGTCCACGAAGACATATACTTTTCTTAATATAGAAAGATTAGGAATGAAATATTTAAATGCTAGCTTTTCAGGGTGCCATTGGAATTCTTATATGCAAAATGACGTATCTTCTATCTTCCCACCAGGTCTTTTGCGGATAGACACAGAGAATCGACGCGGTCCTTAGATACCTCACTCGCTTCTTTAACATTCATAGCTCTTTCATGCACGCTCATGGCTCCTAATATGACATTCTGATAAAACACGACCAATTTTGTAATGGTAGGTTAGTCTTGGTGTCCCTCGGCTCCAACATCCTTCCATTTTCGCATTACAATGTGAAAGTGGAAGGATGTAGGAGCAGAGGAATGACGAAACAGATATAAATATCTGTTCATCCTTTCACCCAGCATTTTTCTACATGCCCGAATCAACGGCGGATCTATTTCTTATCTTAACACCGACACTTTCTTTCAGGCCAACTCTCTTTCTTACATCTTCATTAGGAACGCGGTCAGCAAGCGTTATGCCACAAATTTTACGCAATGCTCAAATCTCCACCGTCATATCGAATCTAAATTTATTAAACCACTTTATTTATTTGTGCTGTCAATCGGTTTATACAAGGCATCGTTTTACGGGAAGCATACAAGCACACAACCCTCCTTATGTAAAGTGGTTACCCTAGCCTGTGAAAGCTTGTACTACATTTAGTATCGCTCACCAAACGTCATCTCTGGTATTGGGAGCTTGGGACTTTACCTCCTTGAGAGCTTACTGGTGACCTCACTTGTACCCAGATGGGCTTGATGCGCCCTATCTATCTTAACGCCATCATTGCGATCGCGGTCTTGGATACTATGATACATAATATAACAGCTTATTTTTCTCATTTACCTTGTTAGTAAAGTATCACTCGCACGATGTTATCTCTGCTATATATCGACTCCTTAGGAGCTTATCTCATTCACATACAGGAACACAACAACCCATTGAATTATTTAGCTACAGTTTTCTGTGAGGTGAAGGTACTTTCCCACGTTGGCTACTTTAATACATCCTACCAGTACCAGAACTTCGCTCAGCGTTTATGATGTAAAACATCTATTGGCTTGCCTTGACAGTAAAATCGAACCGTATGCCGTGACGGAAGATGAATTCTCTCATGCGTCAAAGGAGATTAATTAACTTTGGGGCTTTTGAACCCCTGATTGATCTACGAAATAGTACGTAAAATTCTTAAATTATTATTATAATAATTGCAATATTTTTAATTACTACGAGAAATTATTTTTAAATATCATTTTAAACGCATGAAAACATAACTGAAGTGTTTTTTATACCTTGGAAAACATTGTCACATAACAAAGGAAATTATCGTCATTTTTATTACTCACATCCAAATCAGTCGCCTTTATGACTTCCGGTCAGAAATTCAACAGTGTTCATGTTTATAAACTTACAACTAAAAATATTGTAAAACTAATATCAACAATTTAGTTATAATTCTAAATGAGTTGTAAGATCGTGTTATTTAAGAGTCATTTATATGAAGTGATAATACTATATCTATCTGATAGATTTGATATTCCTTGAGCAGGCTCCAGTAAAATATTCAATATGTGTGCACAATCATTGCTTTATGAAACACAATTTATCGATTCTAACTAAAGGTTAGTAAAGCTGTTGTTATATACCATTTCATTTTAGTACGATTGTATTTTATTTGTTCATTTGAGGTTAGAAATGTGAACAAACCTCCGTGAAGAGAGATGGCATTATCGTGAAATACGACAGTGTGAACAACACAGAGAGATTTTTGTATTTTGTTTGTTTGTTGTTGTGTTGCATATGGGGTTCTGGTGTCTGCCATCAAAAGATTTTGTTGCTACGGAATTTTGTCGATAAAAGTGACAAGACCTGTATATTTCTTTCATTTGTGACCTAGACATTATGTATAATTCACTGTAATAGTGGTAGGGAACGAAAACAACCCATAATACTTAACCTGTCACCGGTACATGCTCACACCGGAATTTTAACCATATACCACCGGGTTGGTATATCCACTGAGCTGAGTTACTGGTTTGTGTACACGCAATATATATATACATATATATACAAGAATTGCTTTTGTAGAATATTAAGGTTTGACCCACTTTTGTCTTGAGGGAACTTTTATAATTATAACTTATTTATATTATTATTTTTATATAGTTATACCTTTTTATTCAACGAAACTCCGTACAAGTTCTAAACAACATCTTTTATGTCCAGACAATGTGGAACCCTGATCATACTTTTTCTATTAAGAAGTTTGGGAGTTAAAAGTCATTAACTTATTTAATTAATTGTTCGGACATGTTCTGCGGAGTTGTTATAAATGATATTTGGGATTAATACAATACAAAGAATAGCAACTGTGGCTGAAGTTAAACACGCAAGTTAAGTCACCGCAATCTCTCTAAGGATATGTTTCATTGAAGACATGTGTATATGTAACAAGTTTCAAGTGGCTAGAGAAACGAGGCAATGATGAACCCGGCGGCTGAGTAGTTAAAAATGTGCTTGTGTTAGGAGGTTCCGCCTTTTTTTAATAATAAAAATTAATGATACCAAATAAACTGCCCTAGCTAGATTATGTATTAACTCTTAACACAATATAAATTGTGTGCACGTATTTGTTAGTGTATGTCTTTGTGTGTATGTCTTCATGTAAGCGCGTTTATAAATAGATTCATAAATAAGTACTTTAATATTGAATATAATCACGAACAACAATTGAGATACATTTACCAACCAACTTCGCGATGTCGTTTTTAAATGTCGGTGTCGTAAATATCCACTGTCTTAATTTTTCCTACCATACCTACAGTGATATGGTCCAGCTGTCGTAGACAAAACATGTACAATAGAAGTAATAGTACCTACTTAGTAGCATAGAGTATCTTGTTAAGTAACAGTTCTAGAACTATGACAAACTTACGAAGATAGCCATCACAAGCAGAACACTGCAGTGACACAATTGACTAACTAGGACCGGAACTTGTGTAATCACTTCTCTGTTTGTTGTTACCGCATCCAGTTTATACTCCGTATTATTTACTTCGTGTTGATGGTTTTGGAATAGTGATGTACCATTCGCAAGTCGATGTTTCCCTGAATAGTACCGATATCTTATTGTGATAGAAATATGATCACTTCTCTCTCAAGTCGTAACTAAAGTGGAGTAATGAACTTTGTGGCCGAGTAATTAGCAATAGCTGCTTTAACGGTAAGGGTTGTGCGTTCGATTTCCGCATGAGAAAATATTTGTATGCCTAAACATGATGATTATCTTGGTTTGGATATTTTCTATGTATTTTAAGTACGTATGTAGTACCCATAATTCAAGCTTTTTTTAGTTTGGGACTAGATAGTGGTGTGCAATTTCTCTAGGAATATTTATTTATGTATTAAGTGAAGATCAAACATTAATGATAAACATTTGTGTGCATGAACATATCTGTTTGTCTTAGTACGAGTGCTTTTAAGAGACGTAGGGCGCATTAAAGCAGCCTATCTGGGAAAGTACCTCCACTTTACAGAAAACCGCAGCCTAATACTCTCTCCAACTCCATGGAGGACTGTTCACCAGTAAACTCCTAAGGTTGCTGTGTTATCAGCGAATGTGATACTTAATGCAAGCGTTCATAGGCTCGATAACAGATTTATTATCATCATTTCATACATCAGGTAGGCCGTATGCTTTTATGTCTATGTTTGAATAAAAAAGGGCTAGCTTACTAAATTCTGGTGTTTATTTCCCCTTTCTCACATAAACCTTGTTTTGTAATCGATAGGATACCACATATATAACAACACGATCCACCTGATGTTAAGTGATTACCGCTATGAAGCCAATGAACGACAACTAACACTCGCACTATGCCACCTCTGCTGCTAACACAGAAACTCCTTAGGAGCTTAATAGTGACCTCACTCACACGCAGGAACACAACAATCGCCGAGCAAGTTTGTATTTGGCAGCGGTTTTTCTGTGAGGTGGAGGTACTACGTCTCTTAAAAATACCCAGACTAAGGCAAACACACATGTTCATGTACACAAATGTTTATCCTGTCTGGGAATCGAACGTTGGTGACAAAATCGCGTCATTCTCCTCTACGCCACTGAACTCATTTCACTTATTCTAGAACTCTGCACATCACTATTCGGACGAAACGTTGGAAGATTCGGGAAACGAACGACGTGCGACAGCGGAGTCCTCACAGACTGAGCCATGGTTACGGCACGTTCGACTAATACGGCATACATTGACGTGTTTGATAGCAGTCCGATACGGTTGTCGCTCGGCTTACCGTGAATGTGTTTGTATAAAATGTATATAGCTACTTGACACAAGTTGACCGTTATAGCATGGTACTAGAGAAAATAGGGACGTGCCTGTCCCATTGCGATGTAACTCCCTTCAAGTGAAAGGGTTGAAACATCCTATATTGCGTCTTACCAGATTGGGGCAGCCAGTGTTCAAGATCCTCGAAGACATTTGGATCCAGATGATGTAACGCGTAATATTAAATTTGTCTTTTTGGAGTTATATACATATTTGTATTTTTTCACGAGCTCGGAGCTTTTCACAGTCGTGAATGACGCGACTTTGACACCAACGTTCGTGGGTTCGATTCCCACACATGGCAAACGTTTGTGTGCATGAACATGTCTATTTTTCTTGGTATCGATTTTTTAAGAGTTCTGGGGAAGTACCTCCACTGCACAGAAAAGCGCAGCCTAATAACAACTCCTTAGAAGGTTGTTGTGTTCCTGCATGTGAGTGAGGTCACCAGTAAGCTCCCAAGGAGTTGCTGTGTAAGCAGCAGAGGAGGCATCGCGCGAGTGATAATTAATATATCGCAAGCGTTAATAGGCTACAGTACACGCTTTACATCAGGTGGGCCGTATGCTCGTATGCCTCCTGACGTAGTATAAAAAAAAAAAGACAAATATTTGTGTGTATGAACATGTCTGTTCATACACACAAATGTAAACGTTTAAATAGCGGAAGCCGCCAATCCTAATGTATTAGGAAATGGTATAGCACTAGAAGGAATAAGAAGAACGTTTGTAGTATAATAAGTACATTTGTGTAGAATTTTTCAAATTGCAATAATTTGAAATTTCATTTCTAACAAGAATAGCAATTTCACATTTTTGTAACATTTACATAAGCTCTTATCAACAATTTCACTTTTTCTGTAACAGAAGTTCCCAAACTATTTTAAAGGTACGTCATTTATTCATACAGTGTGACAGACAGACGGCTGTGGATCGTATCTGCACCAGTTTTACGAACTTATTAGCATAGTGAAGCCACCCGTGTTTGTCCAACGTAATTTATTGTCAAACTTTGTTAATTATATTGCCTTGTTTGTTTGCTTACTAGGCACGTTTAATTGAATTTATGTAACCGAAACCATGATTTATATATGACTAGCTATTACCTGTGGATTTGCCTGCGTGGTCCAGGGGAAACGGTGTTTTAACATGGGAATGAGATGTTTTACTACGGTAAAATGTAGTCTATGTCAATCTTAGGTCCTCTCCTATCTCCATTTAAAAAAATCACACCAAGCCGTTGTTTCGTTTCGATAGGAAAGAAGGAAAAATTAATAAATACATTTCACATTATTAAAAAAAATCTCCTATTGGTCTGAAGCTGGCCTATCAATGGTTTAAAAAAAAGATTTAAAAGTATACAATACTGCACAAAACAAGTAAGTTACAACTCTCGTGCAATATATTAAAAACGTCAGTGTGTGGCGGTTTTTAAAAGCATACATCTGATTATTATTATCAATTTTTCAAAGAGAAAGGGCACTTCATATCTACCCGTCTGGGGATGATCTGATCTAGCTCACAAAAAACCGCAGTCGAACAACTGGTCTCATGAATATTGTTGTGTGGAGTTATGACGTTAACAGCAGACATGTTCATGATCTACGGCAGCCATTGTTCATCAGCCATATGCTTGTATTCCTCTCGGCGTTGCATAAGTAAAGTGAATATATAACTAAATATTCTGTGAATATTTCAAGCGTCTACCTGTTGCCGTTATCAATATCGAGCAAAAACGAGCAAAAAAAATCACGTTTGTTGTATGGGAGCCCCCTTAAATATTTATGTTATTCTATTTTTTAGTATTTGTTGTTATAGCGGCAATAGAAATACATCATCTGTGAAAATTTCAACTGTCTAACTATTACGGTTCGTGAGATACAGCCTGGTGACAGACGGACGGATGGACGGATGGACGGATGGACGGACAGCGAAGTCTCAGTAATAGGGTTCCGTTTTACCCTTTGGGTACGGAACCCTAAAAACGAATGTACTTTAGACCACACGATTGAACTAAATCTTCTTTAGCTCTATAGTGTGATACAGACAATAGGCCTGCATTGACTTAGATGTACGAAACTTAACTCACTATGTGAGAAAGAGAGAAAGAAAATGTGTGCTCGCACCTTTCTCTCTTGCCCCTACAGTAATATACGAAACTAACTCGCTCTCTTTCTATCCTCATTAACTTATATCTCCCTCTCAACTTCCGTTCGCCTCGCCCGATCACACTTTTCGTAACGCTCTCGTCACGCATTCACCAGCTTACTCCCCAAGTAAAGCGTGCGTAAAGAAGTTTTACTCTAATAAGATATAATGCTGCACATAATTAGGTATTATAACACTCGTATGATATATTAAAAACATATGTGTGTATAGATCTTTGAACGCATGCTCGTGATTAAAATAGCTTCTTTTGTTAGTGTTTCTCGTCATATCAGCGACTGAAATAGGCTACTTGAAATCCAAATCCGAGGATTGCTACAAACTCTAGTCTTTCATTAACGTTAATGGGTTTAATTTGGATCAACTCCGATAAAACAATTAACCGTGAGTAAAACTTATACTTGGAAGATTTGGTAAATTAATTTTCTAATAAATAATTTACCATTCTGAATCCGTTGTTTGGAATACTTAAACATTGTATCAGTAGGTTTATCTTCAGATTTCATGGACGAATAAGTTCATAACGTAGTTTAAATTTTAACTATATTAGATTCACATGATGGTATGTGTTTTATATAACTTCGGAAGATAAACAATCATAAACTTGATGTAAAGATGTCATCGTGGTCTACGAACGCATGCAATAATAAAGTATCACTCGCGCGATACCACCTTTCTGTGACTACAGAAACTCCTGGTGAAGCTCCAGAAGCATACTGGTGACGTTGCTAGAAGCCAATAGCCTTCCCAGGAGTTGTTATTTGGCTTCGGTATTCTGTGAGATAAAAATACTTCCCCAGATGGGCTGCTTTGATGCGTCTTCCTTCTTTTAAAACATCCTGACCAAGACAAACAGACGCGTTCATGCCCAAGATTGTTTGTTCTGTGTAGGAATCAAACCGACGAGCGTTGGTATCAAAATAGTGTTACTAACAACTGCGTAACCAAGTCTTGAGCTTAACTGTAAATCAGATAGTGAAAATACAGTTTCTTTTCTAAGTCATGCTATACGTTTTCCATCTATCTATATTTTCCCGCCAGGTCATTTGCGGGGTAGGCAGTGAGAACCGAACGCTACATGACACGGTCCTCACACATCTCACTCGCTACTTTAACATTAATAGCTCTTTTTATGCACTCTACGTTCCTTGGACTCTTGACATCTCCTATTGATAAAACTTTACGAATTTCAACGTGGGCGGTGATACTATACTGACAGTGTCTTCAAAAGGCACATCGAAAATACTCTTTGTAAAATGGCTTATCATAGAATTCAAGAATATAACAGTAACAGTACGATGTCAAACGATAGAATACAAAAAAATGTAAGTACAGAATCACTTCCAGCCATCTTTGTCTATTATAGCATTATCATTGTTTTGTTATATTCACATAGGAATATTTATTGTAATATCAATTTAAAAGTTTCCTTCGGTGTTTCTTATTAAATTAAATTAAAAAAGAAAATCGAGAACTATGGGAAATTAATAAAATGCTATTTCATTGAAAAACTATAAGACGTGTCTAAGTGCCCGCGAGGGCCCAATGGCAAATAATTTTTATCTGTTTTTTCAATGGTTTCATATAAGTTGGCTAAAAATCAATGAAATAAGTTTTATCGGTTTCTAAATATACTCGTACTTATAAAAAATCTGCTTTTTAATCATTCGATTGGTTGCAAATAAGTTTGATGCAGTTGCAACTTTATCATCATCGTAACAGCCGAAAGACGTCCACTGCTAAACATAGGCCTCCCCTTTAGTCAGTGCACGAGATGACGCTGCTGCCCGTTATCCGGTTGTGTGTTTCCCTCAGCCAACTCCCACGGGACGAGAGGGGGCGGCGCAATTCTATTTCACACTTCAAACTTCACTGAAATCATTTTAGTCAGCTTTTACGATTTTTATATCTTGTTATCATGGGTCCAATAACTATTAACGAAGAGCGCTCCATTAGTTTTCTTACGTACGAGCCACATCTATTAGCCTTACATCTTCACTATGGGACACAAAAGAGCTCTACTTCAGTGTTCCGTGCCAACAAATGAAATTTTCGATCGAGACGAATGACTGTGCATTACTCTTTTTGTATGCTCCGACAACAATGCCGCTTTTGAACGTCAACCGTTGTAAAGCGAAAATTTGTAGATGCTTTATATTAGGCTATCTACCATGAGCTACGAAAATTCGCGACACTGAAGTATAGAATTTAGGTTATGTTGAATATTGTTTGCATGTTTAGAAAACAAACTGATTGATGCTGTGATTCTTTTTAAATAAGGTAAATATCATTGGGCATTTCTATGAAAAAACATTATATTTTTGTACTTGGGATATATAATGTTAAAAGAGAGCTCAATGGCGTCGTTGCCGCTGCCGTCAGATCTCCAAAACACAGAGGGAAAATCAGTTCTAGTTTAGGTTAGATCATACGTCTTACCAAATATAATTTCTTAGACTTATGAGTTTCCTGATGTTTTCCTTCATGAAAACACGAATTTAGTGGTACATGCCAGGATTCGAAACGTGTATTACTTAGTAAATAGGCCGGTTCTTTATCCACTGGGCCATCAGTGCTCAAAGTTAATTCAACAATATAATTATAATTCCAGTTACATAGTATATCTGCTACTAAAGTATTGACGATATATTTTTGTTAAATATCATCTCATTTTAGTTAGATTGTGAAATACATGTTACTTCATACACAACCCCTTCCAGTTTTTAAGCTTCGCCTAAACTCGCATGACACCGTCCATTGTGAACGTAGTTCTGAAGCGGGCAGACAGTGAAACATCTGACAATGTAGTCGAACTATAAAGTCTTTCGTACATATTCAAAGTTTAATCCCGAATCAGCTTTCCTCTTCTTGCGAGGCGGAGCGAGGTTTTAGCTCGCGTAGTGTCGCAGAGCTAAGTCTAGTGACACACGGCTCATTAGTTTAGTGAGTATAATAATAGCGGGAACAATTGTGTTAAATTGAAAAGTATTATATTGTATATAATACTTTTCAATTTAACACAAGTTTTATAACATACTGTTTGACGACTTCGGTGGCGCAGTCGTGAATGACGCGACTTTGACCTCAACGCTCGTGGGTTCGATTCCCACACAGGACAAACACTTGTGTTGCATGAACATGTCTGTTTGTCTTGGTCTAAATAATTTTAAGAGAGGTAGGGGGCATCAAAGCAGCCCGTCTGGGTACAGCGGTCCTTGCATACATCACTGGCGTCTGTTAACATTCATAGCTGATTTGACATCACCTTCTAATAAAACACGATTGGTCATGATAGTCTCTTGGTCTTCATCCTTCCACTTTTCGCATTATATATCCGTTTCGTCATGCTTTATGCATTCTTCCCACATATCCGAACTAACGGAGCAGGCCTTTTCTTATCTTAACATCGACACTCTCTTTCAGACCAACTCTATTTCTTACATCGTCATTGCGAATATTTACCAAACTAAGTAAATTCATAACACTACTATACAATTTGTAAATAATTAGTGCCTATAGTTTAGTGCCTATAGTTGACTTCTCTTAATTATATTGTTAAAGTCAGTGCTACAGGCTGTGAGTAGTATGCCCGCCCTGTAGCTTGCTTCAGAGGCTTGTTACAAGTCCACTAGCGCTACTGAAGTAAAAATTTATTGTTCGCTTAAGGTACAATTGTTTAAAAATGAATTATACGACTGAAAATTGAACTCTATATTATATTTACAACTCTAAACGCAATATAATACAGTATATTGCTTTTAAAACGCGAAGTGCATGCTTGATGTAAAGTTAAACATTAAATCAACCGTTTCTGATACTTTTCGTTCACTATGCTTATTTCGTTAACTCGAGTACAAGCTTTACAAGAAAATTACCATTCTTATTTAACAACTGTTGATTCTAGATATATAGTTAGACAATATAAGCTGAATGTTTTCCTAAGTACAATTAAATAAATGAATTGTGTAATTAGCGAATTATTTTTGTTTCATCGAGTGACATCCATAGGTTTTACTCTCGATGAGTACAACCTATGTATTCCGTTCGGCCGTAAGGGTTATGCCAGACTTTTACTGATTAAACACGTCTTTTCAAAGCGAAAGAAGGCTTTTGAGGCGAATAACCCAGAGGATACCGGACAAGACTTGGGCATCTAGGGAGCCCGTCAAGTACCAATTTAGAGTCTGAATAGTTGGCACATCTTTATGTATATGATTCCATGTCCATGTATATTTCACTGAACTCCTACTAAACAATTGGACAGATTTTTGTGAATTGTTTGTGTGTGATTAAGTGAATATGAGAATGTTTTAAATGGTGGCGATAGGTGGCGCTGCGATAGTATACAGTTTTTATTTTCGGACAAGGCAACGTCTGTCGGGTCCGCCAGTAATATTTGTGCTGTTCGTCGTAATGTTGGTCCGTGTGTGTGCTAGCTAAGTCGTTCGCATCATCGGCATGCTTAGCGCAGATAAAGTTTGTCTAATTAACACTTGCTCGTCACGTCACTACCTGTTTCAAATTCCGCCTCGGTTTTGTATCGCTCGTATGAATTTGGCAACGATACGCCCAAGTTTGATAATATCACGATCTCATGAAGTTTAATTAAAATATTGTTCTGTTGGAATGGAAAGTGAATTTCTTTGAAAATAGCGACTGACATTGTACGAATCGGGGTTGCAGGGGGTTAATAAGTTTATTACACTCCTTTGTTACTTGAGATCTCATAGCTGCGACGCTCGGGGGGAGTGACTATGGCTACACAGCTTTTAATTTCTGAAAACCGGACAAGTGTGATTCGCGCTCGTTGAATTAGTGTTCCATATTTTTTTTATACAACGTCGGTAGTAACGCAAACAGCTAACCTGATGTAAAACAGATACCGAAGCCTATGAACGCTTGTAATAAATTTTATCTCTCGCACGTTGCCATCCCTGCTGCTAACACAGCAACTCTTTAGAAGCTTATTGGTGACTTCACTCACACGCAGTAACACAACATCTCCCCAGGGAGTTATTATTCGGCAGTTTTCTGTAAGGTACGTCGCCAGACGGGCTGCTTTAATGCGCCCTACCTCTTAAAACACCCAGATACAACCTTTCTTGCCCCATTCTTTCTGAAGCACCTCATACTGTAGACTCTTGGAATTGTATATGAGAATGTGTGTGTGTGTGCTGGAGGAGGAGGAGGGGGGGATTAAATCTATTACTTTTATACTAGAGATAAATTTCTTATGGAACAAAAACTATACTTCTATCTTTTTATTCACACCAAGTATATTGTGGAGTAGGCAGGGAGAACTAAGTTCCTGTTCTTGTACACAAATGTTAGTTCCGTGTAGGAATCGAACTCACTAGCGTTGACATCAAAGTGACGCTACTAACCTGACGCTGTCGTCATCGAGCTCGTCAGTCAGTTTGAAGAAATCCTTACCGATATCTCTATTGCTTCTTGCCCGATAAACTTCTTTCATAGCCCTACCGTCATTCATTATTTCTAAATGCCAACCATCTCATCATATACTCTTCAATTATTGTCACTACATCATCGTCCATTCCACATAGTTCTCGTATCGTGCTATTTCTCAATCTCCTCAGCGCTCTCTATTCTACGGCGTTCACCCAACTTTCATACTTCTTTTGCCATACTTTTTTTTTGCCAATAATTTGTTGGTACACTTGGCGTTCTATAGTCTCTGCTTACCCCAATAGGAGACAGGCGCGATGATACGTATGTATGTACATCTTTTCATTTAAGCACCGGTTCCTAGGGCTCCATTACCTTCTCAGCCCACAATTTGGCAATAGTATATGAAAAGTACAATAAACTAATAGATATATAGTAAAATGAAACCAAATTGGTTTTCAACGGGTCTGTGATCGCAAAGGCCATTTGCCTCGCTGCACGGCTTTAAAAATCACCTATTTATTATTTTAAAGCACGCTTAAAATGAATTAATGCAGGTGAGACATGGCCAGAGTTCATCAAGATTTGGGCACTATTAATACCGTCCTTGTAATATGCTCTTTACACGCAATGTTAAGGCCACCGTAAAATTTAACATTACGGACTCGTGTCAAATCTAATAGCAAATTAAAGTTCCACAGATTTAGGGGTGTGAGTTACTCATTATCATAATATGAGATAACCTCATTTTTTTATATAACGTCGAAAGACATGCAAGCATACTGTCCATCTGATGTAAAGCGGTTACCGTAGCCTACGGACGCTCGTAATACATTAAATATCACTCACACGATGCCTCCTCTGTGGGACACATACGAGCACAACAATTGTTATTTGGCTGCGATTTTCTGTGAGGTGGGGAGTATGTACTTTCCCAGTCAGGCTGATTGGATACGCCCTACCTCTCTTAAAAACACCCAGACCAAGACAAACAGACATGTTCATGCACACAAATGTTGGTCCTGTGTGGGAATCGCCATCGATCTCGTCAGCTATAGTAGATTCAGCTTTAAGAAAACTGCAAAATAAGAACTGCCGGACATAACCTCCTAAGAAATAATTATATGTTTAATTTATTCTATCTACATGTATTATCGAGGCAAGTCCCTTGCAGCGTAGGCAGAAAGAATCGACCGCCACGTGACTTGATCTTTACATCTTTTATAACTTATGGTTTTGAAAGCACATTCGCAGTGGAATGCTTAGTTCTTCTTCGCGCTATCCCGTTCCTTAACCCATTAGGTTTGACGGGATCCGCTACCTAAGCCTAAGGATTTGGTAAAGATACGGATTTTTACATGGAGCGACAGCCGTCAGACCTCCTCCACAAATCAGAGGGAAAAACACATCTTTCATAAGTTAGGGGTGATTTTAAGTTCCTAGACGTGTGGGCTTCCTCACGATGTTTTCCTTCACCGCCCACCAAGTGATGAATATGTACATAAATCCGAAAATACGAATATTGGTACGTGCCCCCGCCAGGACTCAAACCGGAGACCAGTTGGTCAATAGGCCGGTCCCTTACCCACTGGGCTATGACTGCTCTAGTGGACTGCTTACAGTGGACCTCAATTAGTAAAGATGTAATTTTTAATAGAACATTAGACGAGCTCGGTGGCCCCACTGCGCCCGCCACTATGAAACGCGCTGTTGCGCTACTTTGACACCAACGCTCGTGGGTTCGATTCCCACACAGTACAAACATTTGTGTGCATGAACATGTCTGTTTGTATTGGTCTGGGTATTTTCTATGTATAATAAGTATGTATTTACAAAAAAAAAAATGTATTTACGTATGTTTATCAGTTGTCTAGTACCCATAACACAAGCTTCGCTTACTTTGGGGCTAGGTGGCGCTGTGTAATTTGTCCGGCAATATTTATTATTTATTATTATTTATCTATCATCTTAACACAAAGAGCTCACGCGTTCTCGCCCCCGCAATTAATGCAGCAACTCCACAGAAGCTCACAGCTAACTTCACTCACTCCAGAATACACAATGACGCACCAGGGAGTAGTTATTTGGCTTCAGAAATGGAGTATAGAGAGATATGAATGTTAAAGAAGTGCGCGAGGCGTGTAAGGATCGCATTTAATGGAGCTCGGTTATCTCTGCCTACCACGCAAGGGTCGTAGCGTGCACGCTGAAAACTATGTTTTTTTATATACCCCTAAGGTGGAAAATAAGCATACCGCCTGCCTAGTATAAGTAATTTTTAACTGCCTAGTTAGCAGCTACTGTAGCTTATGGACAGGTGCAACACCAGGGGAGTTACTGCGCGTTGTTGACATGGTAAAAACCACGTCATGTTAGTTTGAAAATCTTCATGCTGTACTCCTCAGTGAAAACCTGGGCAGGAAGTTTATTCGATAAATTAAAAACACTGTTGTGTTTATATTAGTATCGTTATAAGATATGTTTATAGTTATGCTTCATTAATTGAGTCTAAGAGTCTTCGCCAGTCCGCATTTGAGCAGCGTGGTGGAGTATGCTATAAATCCCTTCAGTTAAATGGAGACCCGAATCCCTGCAGTGGGATGAGTATGGATCGATGTGAAGAGTGGTGAAACTTTCAAATTAAAACTAGAAAAATATTTTTTTCATAAAAAATATGCTACTCTTCCAGCCTGCAGGCCAGTTTTTAAAACAGGCCTTCGTAAGCTACTCGTATATTACCCCGTTTCCTAATTCATTGAGACGAGCTGGGTCCACTACGCCTAAGGATTTGGCGAAGATACTGACTTTTACTTGGTGCGGCTGCGGTCAGATCTCCAAAGAGCAGAGGAAAAATCAGATATTACTTAGGTTAAGTCACACGTCACAATATTTTTTTTTTGGACGTGCGGATTTCCTCACAATGTTTTCCTCGATCGCCTATCTACATCTACTAGTGATAATTACAAATATGTACATAAAAATTTCTATGTAATTTAAATTTTTTTTTTTTGTAAATTTCAAATGTTTATTTGTAGAAGTTTTTTTTTAGAGGGTCGGCAACGCATGGGTGACACCCCTGGTGTTGCAAATGTCTATAGGCTACGGTGACTGTTCACCATCAGGCAGGCCGTATGCTTGATTGCCACCTTAGTGGTATAAAAAAAAGAAACATAGACGTAGCTTCACATCAGACGGGTTGCATACTTTTCTTCTGTGACGAATGTACATTAAAAAAATGCCCCAAATTGTATATCTTACATTTTAATAAAAGAACCCGAGTTAATTAATTTCGACTAACAAAATATACTCGACTCCTACACAGAATTTCATTTCCAGACATGAACTTTCAAGTTAATGAAATGTTCTAACGAAACGAGTCGACACTTTTATCACTGTCACATGCCGTATATTAAGTTAACGTACAATGCAAGCTATTTTTCACAAAAAAATACATATACGTATAAAAAAAGAGCACATTAATATCATGAGGGAATTAAAAGAAAAAGCAGTTGACATTTTATCCGCGGCCGACGGGCACTCCGCTAATGAATGCAAATTTTATGAAGCTGGCAACACACGCCTCTCATAATAAAATGTTTAATTTAAAAAAAAAATGTAAAACAAAGCTCTGTTATTAAGTTTATGGGCTGTGTCTATGAAAAATAAGCGCGTAGGGTAGGCTTGTAAGGTATTATGGAGATATATACAGTTAAAAATCGACTGTATTAAGTAACCATAGTAACCTACTTGACGAAGCAGCCCAGTGGATAAAGCCCCGGCGTATTGACCAGAGGTCCCCGTTTCGACTCCTGGCATGCACAAGTTTGTGAGGTTCTAACGAGTCGCTGTGTTAGCAGCGGAGGAGGCATCGCGCGAGATACTCAGGTGGACAGTACGCTTGTATGTCTCTCACAGTTGTATAAAAAAAATCAGTAGGTTCGTATTTTCGGATTTTTGTATATGTTTGTGATTAACTTGGTGAAGGAAAACATTGCGAAGAAACCCACACATCTAAAAAAATATATTTTGATAGACGAGTGACTTAACCCAAAGAGGGTCTGGTTTTCCTGTAGGTCGTGGAGGTCTGACGGTAGTCAGTTCATGTCAAAATCAGTATCGTCGCCAAATCTATAGGCTTGGGAAGCGGACCCGCTAATCCTAATGGATTAGGAAACGTGATGACGCTAAAAAGAAGACTGTTTATTATTAGAAAATATAGAAAATAGAAATCGAAAATATTTTATTCCAACTTCACACATTTCACAGAGAACATGCACTAAAACAAGAAAAAAAAAAGAAAAAAGAAAAAAAAAATAACATTTAAAACATAATAATTACATTTGTAGGAATTGTGAAGTCAGAACTTGGCTTACGCTCAGGGTCTAATGCCAGGATCTCAATGATCCCAGCCCTGGTTTTCAGTGTGTTATTGATGTTATTATAGTGATATGATTATGATAGTAGCCCACGTGATGTAAAGCGGTTACCGTAACATATGACCGCTTGTAATGCACTAAGTATCACTAGCGCAGCTAACACAGCAACTCCTTAGGAGCTAACTGGTGACCTCATTTACAAGCAATTATTTACATTTACCGACTTATGTACCACAAACCTTTTTGCAGCAATAAGCCAACCTGGCCAAACATATCAAAATTCAATAATACCTTCGCAGCGGTCTTGTTAAATTATATGTTAATTCAGCCCGCTCGGAGACATTCGGCGAGGATCCCGTCTGAATATTGCCGGGCTGGGCGACATCTTGGACGGCAACTTGCAAACTTGATTATGGAGGATGCACCTAGACTATAGCCTTTTGTCTGTGTTTATGTACACTTAACGTTAGTTTGGTGATGAAATCTTTATATATATATAATTCTTCTGTATATGCGTATGTCTCTGAACTAGACGGCTGGACCGACTTTGATGAAATTCCTTGAGTTTAGATGATTCTGATTCAATAGATAGGGCGCATCAAAGCAGCCTGTCCAGGGAGGGGCCCCCATTTCAAAATCGCTGTCAAATGACTCCCTGGAGAGTTCTTGTGTTCCTATGAGTGAGTGAGGTCATCAGTAAGATCCTAAGTACTTGCTGTATTAGAAGCAGAAGTGGCGTCGTGCGAGTGATACTTAATGTGTTGCAAGTGTTCATAAGCTACGGTAATCGCCTTGAATGCCTCCCGACGTTTTATAACCCACCTGATGTAAAGCGGTTACCGTAGCGTATAAACGTTTGCAATACATTGAGTATCACTCCCGCGATGCCACCTCTGCTGCTAACACAGCAACTCCATAGGAGCTTACTGGTGATCTCACTCACACGTAGGAACACAACAACTCTCTAGGGAGTTGTTATTTGGCTGCGGATTTCTGTGAGGTGGAGGTACTTCCCCAGACGGGCTACTTCGATGCGCCCTACCTCTCTTAAAATATCCAGCCCAAGACAAACAGACATGTTCATGCACACAAATGTTTGCCCTGTGTGGGAATCGAACCCACAAGCTTGGTGTTAAAGTAACGTAACAACGCGTTTCGCTACTGCGCCACCGAGAAAACCTTTTTTATTTTTTGAACATTGTTGGAAGACAAACAATCTTGCAACCCGCCTTTATTATCAAAAGCTCCGCCTATACCTCAACGAGTGTTGGTGTCCAAATAAGCGTTAATAACCACTGCTCTAATGCCACAGTCTCCTCAGCGAGCTTTCTCTCCGCCCTACCCAGTACCTACAAGACGCTACGTTGGGCCTTCTTTCCGTGTTATAATATTCATGTTTGAGTCATATACGCCCATAAAAGCGCCCAAAAAAAGATTTATAGTTCAACCGAGTAAAAAACTCACCTCTAATATGCGAATGTAGCACAAGCAAACAATATAAATATCGCAATATCGATTTCAAACGATACACTAACTGATGGTAATGAATAAATTAACATGCTCCCGTGATAGCGGCCATTGCGAATTCAACTGAAGTTAAATGTTGGTACACGGTTCATAGTTAATTTTGGAAGGTAACAAATGAATACATTATATTATGTTAATATAATGTATTCATTTTTTTTATTATATAAACTATGCAGGATGAAATAATGACGAGGCAGATATACAATCAAAAAGAAGGATGTAGGAGCCGAGGAAGGTCAAGACTTACCTACCATGATCAAATTGGTCATGTTCTATCAGAAGGTGATGTCAGGAGTCCTAGAAACCGGCGAGCGTGCATGAGAAGAGCAATGAATGTTAAAGAAGCGAGTGAGGTATGTACGGATCGAGTCACGTGGCGCTCGGTTCTCTCTGCCTACCCCGTAAGGGATTTGGCGTGAAGTTATGGATAGATAGATTATATAAACTACGTTCAGGCAGCAAAGATAAAGAATATAAACAACCAAGGACCTGAGGTGAGGACATGAACTTGTTACATGTGGCAGGACAAGTAGTAGGTATTTACATGATCTTGTCGACATTAAATAAGATTTTAGTAGAAACTACAAATCCTATGATCTATGCTTGTCTAATTTAGATATTTAGCAATGATAAGTGAGTGTAGTCAAACGGAATCGACCTTTATTTTAATTACAATTTGCTGACATAAGTAAAGTTCGTTCAAGCTGCCGAGATAAATAATGTAAACAAACATTCAGGACCCGACTTCGGCAAAAATTGCCTACAAATCGAGCGATAAATATTCCCGTCCTTGTCTCTCGCAAGCAGAAGTGGCGGCGTAACTGTCGCGAAGTGACGTCTGAGGATGCCTCGTGGAGAGGCAAAACACGTATCGCAGAGACGACCGGAGCAGCCAGGGCAACAACGGTAGCGGGTGCATGCAGCCAAGCAATTCTCTAAGCGACTCGTAATGGCTGTGTGCGTCGCTGTGATCACAGATGTCACAGCTTTGACATCGTCTACTGCGATCACGGCTAAATTATTTGGTATTATATAAGGCTGTAAGCGTACGCGAGGCTGTTTGCCTTGTAGAATTCCAATTCCAAATGCAGCCTTGCAGCGCTAGTGTCGCACAACCACGAAAAGCGACACCAAAGAATTGCAATTTTGTGTTCAAGGCTGTAACAGCCGATGTTTCCGAGGATGTAAGGATGTTTGCTCTTACAGAATTGCATGGCAGTTCACATTTCAGATGACCGCAGCAGCTGAGGCAGAGACGACCGGAGAAAAAGAGTCAAAGATGGGACAGCATATCGTATGATTTGTAACGAAACTCAGTAAAGGCCGGAGTGTTTACCATTTTTATCTCGTCTCGTTGAACGCTCTTTACTGTAAATATTGTTTTTTATCGTTAATAATTTATAAGAAGAAATATGGCCACTAATATCGTCGCTAATAACGCCACCACGGGTCCCGCCTGCGGGAGAAAAGGACATGTATACTTATCACTTGTTCACCATTTTTATCTCTTCTCGTTGATCGCTCTTTAGTCACTTAGATATAAAAAATCGGCCAAGTGCGAGTCGGACTCGCGCACGAAGGGTTCCGTACCATTATCTATGAAAACAGCAAAAAAATAACGTTTGTTGTATGAGAGCCCCCCTTAAATATTTGTTTTATTTTAATTTAATTATTTATTCTTAAAGTGAATATATAACTAAATATTCTGTGAATATTTCAAGCGTCTACCTGTTGCCGTTATCAATACGAGTATCAAGCAAAAATGAGCAAAAAAATCACGTTTGTTGTACGAGAGCCCCCTTAAATATTTATTATATTCTATTTTTTATTATTTGTTGTTATAGCGGCAACAGAAATACATCATCTGTGAAAATTTCAACTGTCTAATTATAACGGTTCAAGAGATACAGCCTGGTGACGGATGGACGGACGGACGGACGGACGGACAGCGGAGCCTCAGTAATAGGGTTCCGTTTTACCCTTTGGGTACGGAACCCTAAAAGGCAAACTTGGTGGTGCTTGGCAAGCATGATTCGGACATGTGGAAAGAATGCAAGGTGAAATAATGATAAAATAGATATGTAATGCGAAAGTGGAAGGAGCCGAGGAAGGCCAAGATTTCCATGCCTAAATTGAGCCTATGGAACCGAGGAACGTGCACGAAAGGAGCTTTGAATGTTAAAGTGAGTGAGGTGTGTAAGGACCACTTCTTATAGCACTCTATTATATATATATCTCGGTTTTTTCTGCCTAACCCGCTAGAAACCGGGCGTGAAGGTATATAATGTCGCATCCGGTCATAAGTATGGAGGTTTAAAACGAAACAAAAGCGCGCGAACGGTGGCGCGCTTTGACAGAATCAAGATGTCGACACTGGGAGAAATGGAGAGTTAGTGCAAACGGCGGCAAGTGACGACGTCATGGGACTGTCCTCTCGTTTCGTATTTTCCTGAACATTGATTACAAGTGTTGATTTCAAGTCATAGTGTAATACGAATTGCATTGTATTTCTCATTGCACAACTACCCACCATACGCCCGCATAATATCGGATAGACCCAAAAATCATACAAACACGACATATATATATATATATATATTTTACCACTCAGGTAATAGAAATGATGGCGAGCAGTGGTCTCAGTCAAGAACGTCATCATGCGAAAACCGTTACGGTTCCAACCACAAATCAGAAAACCACGTGACAACGTATAAAGGCAACTCCCACTCACAAGAAACTAGTGTTTTACATATTTCAACGTTTCGAACCTACTGACAGGATATTTTAACCAATAAGAACAAGTGACGCTATGTCGCTATTGATGAAATAGCCAATAATAGGTTCGCGTTCTAGTTTAACTCCCAACCCGTAGCGGTGAATAGAGTTATACAAAATATTCTCATCGATTCTCTATAGGTTTCTTCATAGTTCCAATGACTCAGCCCATCAACACCAAGAAGTCGTTATTTATGGTTTCTCATACATATATTTTTTATACAACGTCTGGAGGCCCACCTGATGTAAAGCGGTTACCGTAGCCTATGTACGCTTGTAATATTTTAGGTATAACTCGCGCGATGCCACCTCTGCTACTAACACAGCAACTCCTTAGGAGTATACTGGCGACCTCACTCAGACGCAACAACAAAACTACCCTCCAGAGAGTTGTTATTTGAAGTTTTCTTTGAGGTGGAGGTACTTCTCCAGACGGGCTGCTTTGATGCGTCCTACCTTACTACACACGAACTAGGAAAATCAAAAAATTTTTTTGTTCTGATTTTCTTAGTTTCCAAATATATTTATTACAACCCTAATACAATTTGTTGTCATATTAATTATGTTCGGCTGAAAGAAATATCCTGAAGATATAAGCTCACCTTTGTACACTGATTATTTTATATTATTTTTGTGGAATAAAAACTATAATTAAAAACACCCAGGATAATACAAATAGACATGTTAATGCACATAAATGTTTGTCGTGCCTGGGAATCGAACCCACGAGCGCAGGTATCAAAGTCGCGTTATTAACTCGTTAAAATTCGTCGTCAAATATTCGCTTTGAAAGCAAAGAATAATACTGCTGCGGATCAGGTGCCTGGCTAATAGGTAAAAAAAAACACCAAAACTCAACGCCATATATCACTGCAATAAATAATGCATTGCATTTTTAGCTCAGCCGACTTGCGGATGCGTCTAGCTCTTTTTGTGTCATAGAATTCATTATTTCTATATGATATACTGCCTTCTGGCTCACTTTTGTATTTCAAGATGAAGTTTTCTCTTAATATTAAAGTTTATCATGTGATATATGGAGTATATTTATTATTTATACATTTGTGGATAGAAAATACTTTGATCCAGGCGTTTGGTATGCGAAAGTCAAATTTTCATGCGATTTGATCCAACCTCCTTTGTGTGCTTCCCCCAGCAATTAGTTCATGCGGACTACCGCCGGCCGGCACCCATCCACTACCTTTAGAAGATGCAACATGCCGTCGCTGCCATGGCTGCTCCGGTGGTCGCTTATATATGTAGTAGCATGTTATTCTGATGACTAACGTCTACAGCGTCTGAAGATGCCTCGTGGAGAGGCGAAACACGTGTCGCGAGAGACGATCAGGACACTCGTGGCAGCGACGGTGGCGGGTGCATCCGGTTTCTGTTCCAGATGGCAGACAACCGCAGCAGCTGATGGAGAGACTACCGGAAGCCATAGCAGCGATGTCATGTACGGCATGTTGCATCTACTAACGGTAGTGGGTGGGTGCCGGCCGGCGCTAGTCCGTATGAACTAATTGGTGGCGGAAGCACACAAAGCAGATTAGATTAAATCGCAAGAAAAATCTAGTAGAAGGATGGTTAGGTGCATATTAAAAGAATAAAATAACCAATGGGAAATTGACGGCAAGCAAGCTTTTGGAAATTCTGAACATATGCATTCTTGTACAATTGATAATAATTAGCGTTTGCATGATGTATTTAGATAAGACGTATTGTAAGTTTTGAAATGTAAAATGCTTTTCTTTTTCTTCAGAATTCAAGACTTCAGAAACAATGTATACTAATTCTATTTCTAATTCTAATTAAAAAAAAAAACATTAAATAATCATGTGATTGATCCGATGTGCAGACATATCCTAATTCAGAAAACTGATGATTAGAGTCTCTTAATAAAAGTAACCAGAGACTTTGTACAAAAGTCGTCTGCGTCGGCACCTCTGTCTCACCTATTTCTACCGCCAAGCAGCTATATTTATATAGCTCTGTTCCGATTTAAAGGGTGAGATATGACAGAGAAATTGCTGGCTACTGTGACAAAACAGCCTTAGGTCACAAGATTGGCAGCGCGCGAGTATCATCACTGTGGTATTGCGACCGTCAATAGGCAGCGGTGACCGCTTACCATCTAATGCGGGCCGCATGCTTGTTTATCAATCTACTCGTAGTTGTATAAAAAAAAGTGAGAAATCATAAAAAAGTGTAGTAACTCAACAAACATCAGTTGATTACAACATAAGCTAGCAAGCTTGTAACCGTAAGCTCGACACATTTGCACAGCTGTTCTAACTGCTACCAAATATGAGTTCAGTGGGACTATTGTACAGTGCAATGACCCCGGTGGTATCATCGGCATAATTAGCAAACATCTGTCTACACTAAAACAAAACTTGACTAATGCTTCTCGCTACCGTATGTGAACATGATCTTCCATACGCAGCTACCATTTTCATATTTAATAATAATAAACCCCGCAGAGCAGCTTGTGGCGAGCTGTTGGTGCGTAACGACAACACGGGTACCCGAGTGCTCCAGAGAGTCGATCAGGGCCTTCGCCTCCGGCGTGTCTTCATCGGTCGGAGTGGAAAGTCAAGAAGGCCCGCAGGACTCTCAGCTCTGGTTTGCCTTCATTGGCCGTCCAGAGAGGAGTCGATAGAGTATATTGCTCTAGCAGGTGATATACTCCAGGGGTGGAAGTGTTAAAGGGCATAACGCCGCGAGTAACTTCGGAGAAAGCGCAGCACACCTCTCGACACCCCTGAGTCACTCACATCGGTGTTGCCCCCGGCCGACTTTCTCTGGCATTTCGGGGGTCCATCTAGTGAGTGGCGAGCCAACGCCTGCCGAAGTAACATCAGATAGGATAGTTATGGCAGGTGTCCGTCTCTCTTCTGTAATAGCCCAGTACTAATAATCCCTCCAGATCTCATTTCATTAGCCCAATTATTTCCGACACATTTGCAATAGTTCCAATACCTGCTGTGACCTGTTCGTTGGTATATCCTCCCATTGGTATCCCTCAGAGTAGGTCACAGCTGGTATAATACATTACATCATTCTTTCAGAAGGGGCCTCTACGCGTTGGATTCATATCCCCGCGCACGCCTATCAAATGACCGGGATTAAAACCCGTGAAATAAAAGAACAATAATAATAATAATTTATTTCAGACACATAGATCCATATGCAATGTACAATAATGACATACAATAAAAGTTAATTTAAATTAAGATAATACATATTACACTTAAATTCATAATTATAAAGTTAAAAATTGTAAACGGCTAAAATGATTCACAGACGGTGACATGCAGCCAATGCCTGTACACCAAGGTCGTTTGAATTCTGACGTAAAGACTCTTCACTATGACGTTCTTGCAAGTGGAAACCATGGACATGAAAGAAGCAACGCGGTGTCGCTGTATGGCATGAAAACTGTTCACACGTGCCTCCATGAACATTTCAGAGGCGCTACAGTATCGCTTCAGTCCCATGAGATATCTAAATGCGTTGTTGTAAAGTACTCAGATGCTGTTAAGAGATTTACACGTGTAGTCCAAAGTTGACACGCATAAAACGTTTGACAGAACGACCTGAATAATGTAATTTTTACGTCACGTCATAAGGCGTCATTATTGAATTTTCTTGCCAGCATATTGCCAATTACACACAATATTATTTATACACATATTTATTTATACAACAAGCATTCGACCCACCTGTAGGGTTACTCTTGATATTAATTCCAATGTCAAAGTGTTCGGTAATATTCCATAATTCCGACTATGATTTGCTCAACATGCAATTCAATCTTATTATTAAAATAGTGCCTAAAGAAAAAATCATTGATGAAGATTAAACTAATCTGGGGTTCTTGTCGTGATTCAAGAACTTAATTGCAATACCGACTTATCGGTATTGGTCTCCAGAGTAGCCATACTGATGTGAGCTAACAAACGAAGCAGTTTTGTATTCGGTTTTCGCGATTGTTACACATTGAATTAAACAATTTTTAACGAAAGTATAAGTAACATATAAATAAATATTGTCGGACAAATTATACAGCGCCATCTAGCCCCAAAGTAAGCGAAGCTTGTGTTATGGGTTCTAAATAACTGATAAACGTACGTAAATACATTTTTTTTTGTAAACACATACTTATTATACATAGAAAATACCCAGACCAAGACAAACATACATGTTCATGCACACAATGTTTGTACTGTGTGGGAATCGAACCCACGAGCGTTGGTGTCAAAGTAGCGTAACAGCGCGTTTCACCACTGCGCCACCGAGCTAGTCTAAAGTAAAGTAAAGGAAGAATCGCGTGTTTTATTTATTTTGTTGAACCTGACGTTTCGAACACTTTGCAACGTCCGTGGTCGCAGGAAGACGAAAAATAAATAAATAAAACACGCGATACTTCCGTTAAAAATTGTTTAATTCAAAATAAAGTAGTACTTTTGATTACTACATGTAAGGATTATCGATAGTGTACAACATTAGTCGGCATTGAGACGCTTCGCTGTTCCATATACGGCATGGAAGAACTAATCTGTCGAGAACTGATAACACCGATATTTCGTAGGGTATAGTAGAACGCAGAGCTCTTGTTGGCTAGTTTGCGGATCAACATCGGGGAACTTTTTTTTTATACTACGTCGGGAGGCATACAAGCATACGGCCCACCTGATGTAAAGTGGGTACCGTGGCCTATTAACAATTGCGATATATTAAGTATCACTCGCGCGATTCCTCCTCTGCTGCTTATACAGCAGCAGCAACTCCTTGGGAGTTGAAAAAAACTCACTGGTGACCTCACTCACACGCAGGAACACAACAACCCTCTTGGGAGTTGTTATTAGGCTGCGGTTTTCTGTGAGGTGGAGGTACTTTCCCAGACGGGCTGCTTTGATGCGCCCTACCTCTCTTAAAACATCCAGACCAAGACAAACATACATGTTCATGCACACAAATGTTTGCCTTGTGTGGGAATCGAATCCACGTGTATTGGTGTCAATGTCGCGTCATTCACCACTGAGCCACCGAGCTCGTCTTACCTACTTATCGGCTTATTAGTTTAAATTTTCTCTCGTTGGTAAGTAGGTTCGAATATTTCCGAAATATCCGAATCATTCGAACCTACTTGGTTTATATTTGAGTTTATTTATGTTGATATTTGAGCGCTATAACGCAAAGTTTTTATGAGCGCCTTCATGCGCCGTCAAGTATTTTATTGGTATCGAAAACTATTTTCTGGAACACCGTTCCTATATGAAATCTATATGTTTGTCTGTGCGTTTGTCTGCGTGTTTGTCTGTCGCTTTTTTCGAATATTCAAATTTTGTCTTCAGTTTCGGATTCAGCATAAAAAAGTAGAATAGAAATATTCAGGAACACCGTTCCTATCTCTTAAGGAACATGGTCAAAATCGACGACAAAATTAAAAAAAATAATTGAATTGTTATATAATTGACGAGCCAGGTGTTCCTCTAGCAATGCAATCTTGCGCATTCTCAACTGGTTTTATGCGGCATCGGGAGGAAAACTAGCATCCGATCCATCCGTCGTAAAGCAGCTACCGTATACTATGATCGTTTGCAATACAATACGTATCACTCACACGACACACTCCCGCTGCTAATAAGCTTATCAGAATACTACTGGATTAAGTACACATAAATAATGAGTTATTGACTTCAGTGAAATGGGTTTTCAGGTGCTTTAATTGAATTATTCATATGTTGCTAGTCTGGCAGAACATCCGGCGCGCGTAATACGTACTTTGTGCCAATACATACCATAATTTCCACGAGCTCGCAGTGGTTAATAACATGACTTTAACACCAACGGTTGTGGGTACCATTCCCACACAGGACAAACATTTTTGTGCATTAACACGTATATTCATATTGGTCTGGTTGTTTCCAAGAGAGGTAGGACACATCAATTCACTGATCGTAGCCAAAGAACGACTCCCTAGAGGGGCCGCATTAGATGGTAAGCGGTCACCGCAGCCTATTGACCCTCGTAACATGACGGGGAAGTTACTCGCGCGCTGCCAATCTTGTGACCTAAGGATGTTTCGTCACAGTACCCAGTAATTTCTCTGTCATATCTCACCCTTCAAACCGGAACACAGCTATATAAATATAGCTGCTTGGCGGTAGAAATAGATGACTACTTTTGTACAAAGTCTGTGGTAAATAAATAATAAACACAATAAAAATAATAATGGGTCCAAAAAAATGTACAAAATAATCCGAGCGTGCTACATCCAGTAACCAATAATACCTTGTTCTTCGGTTTTACCAAAATGTTTTGTTCATATTGTAAAATTATCGTAATTCCCTACACTAACCGTTTTATTAAAAAACTATATATTTAATTAATTTAGACACATATAAGTGAATTTCTTTGTAATTCTAGTGAGGAATAAAAATCTTTAAACCGACATTTACTTCACGAGCTCGGTGGCTCAGTCGTGAATGACGACTGAGCGACTTTAACACCAACGCTCGTGTGGTTCGATTCCCACACAAGACAAAGATTTGTGTGCATGAACATGTCTGTTTGTCTTGGTCTGGGTGTTTTAAGAGAGGTAGGGAGCATCAAAGCAGCCCGTCTGGGGAAGTACCTCCACCTCACAGAAAACCGCAGCCGAATAACAACTCTCTAGAGGGTTGTTGTGTTCCTGCGTGTGAGTAAGGTAACCAGTAAGCTCCTAAGGAGTTGCTGTGTTAGCGTCAGAGGAGGCATTGCGCGAGTGATACTTAATGTATTACAAGCGTTGATAGGCTACGGTAACCGCTTTACATCAGGAGGGCCGTATACGTCCGACGGTGTATATAAAAAAACTAAATCAATGACAGCTGCAAGGGTTAATATCAGGTTCTGATCTTAAGCTAAGGCCGAACAATTGACACATATACACACATAACCATAGTCATATATACTCACAACAACACACACACATCACAAACAATCTAATAAACACATAATACGTATAGTAGTACAGATTATACATATATAATTTTTTTATTAATCGTAACAAGTAATATATTACATAAAGTCTTTAGTTTATAAATATTGTTTTTTTTAAACTCAAACTTAAACTTTTGTCATGCAAATGTAGGTACAAACCACTACTACATTTTGCCTTTCGAGCAATGCAAGATAATAAGTTTCCATTGTACTCGTAGAAAAAGTGAAGCTTTTCTAAGAACACAACTTTAAAACTAGCAAATAATTCAATTCAAGCAAATAATTTTATTACCTACATAAGCATTTAGCTTTAATCTTTCTCATTGTTTGCAGCGTCTCCGGTCTCTGTATTATAGCTTTTTCGAAAGAGAAATGTTTTTATGGTATGTTTTATGTTACATGGGAAAAAACTGCTTCTATGCAGAGAAGAATGTGGGGTAGCTTCAACTCTTCTCTAAAAATCATAGCAGAGAAGTATGACTCGCCCATTTTGGAGAAATGGGTAGAGCCAAGTGTCACTGGACGGTATATTACGGCGAAGTTACAACCACTTCTACAACGTTTACGTTTTATTGCTTATATCTATTATTATGAAACTGATTTTATGTAATTTAAGGCTAGTGTTGCGCAAAATTTGTGGCCTAACGCTTGTAGACCGTATTCGCAACGATGATGTTAGAAACAGAGTTGGTCTAAAAGAGAGCGTCGGTGTTAAAAGAAGAGCCATGCTTAGTTGGTTCGGACATGAAGAAAGAGGCAGGATGAAAGAATGACGAAGCAGATATATAACGCAAAAATGGAAGGATGTAGGAGCCGAGGAAGGCCAACACTTACCTACCATGACCAAATTGGTGGTGTTCTATCAGAAGGTGATATCAGGGGCCTTAGAAAAAGAGCGTGCATGAGTGCTAAACACTATATCAATATTATTATTAAAAAAATATTCAAGACGCTTGGCAATATAAATATGATTTCTAGTTGGGCCTTTTATCTGGTATCAAGTAATGATGTTCTAAAATATTTATGGTGCTTATAAAGAGATACTACTAAATTATTTTCAGTAATTGCGCTAAACACTTTGTTTTAATTACGCCAGGCTACCCCCGGCGCCCCACCGATGAAATTATTAAAAGAGATCACCGAGTAAGCGCTTCAATTAATTTTAAAGACAGCTAAAGTCCCGCAGGAAATTTTCAAGTTCCCGTAATGGGCTCATCTGTAGATTATTAATAAGTAAGTGCACACGAGTGCAAGATAATTTGTATTTTCTTGTCTCCACAATAAGTGCGAGGGTAGCTTTAAAACTACCTAGGGTTGAAAATATTCTCGCCTTATGTGAAGTTGCTTTATAATGTTTAGAGATAAGGTAGATTTCTATAACATTGCTATAGGTACTGACGACCAAAGATTAAGCCTTATTCGGGTAAAGTCTCCAATATCGAACCCCTTAACGTTTTTCTTGAATATCTTCATAAATAATTAATAAAAATGAAAGAAGAAAGAAAGAAACATTGTTTGCTTTAAATGATTCTACTTACAATATCAGTTTATTATACTTACTTGTTTAAAATGTATTGAAATTAGAATCTAAATCCACTTGAACAGAATTTACCTGTTTATCTTTGTTTTCAAAAAAACGATCATTGGTCCAATTTAAGAAATCAGTTGCCATTATCGTATCATAGGGTTGCCTAAATCGTACTTTGATATATGAAAAAGCAAAATAAATTCATTGAAAACTGAAAAGATGCACATATACAAATATAAGATATATAACATATGTATATACATATATATAATATACACTTCATAAGCTATATTGACGTAACACATTCTTTGTTTACTAGAATAATTATTCAGGAGAATTCAGGAAAATAATAATTCAGAAGGTCAGACAATTGTATTTTTTCGATTTAAGCCTTCGAAACTTTGTTCAGTCAGTAGAAACCATACTCAGAAGATCTTAGTAGCTTCTAGTTGATACCCGTGACGATGATTGAAAGCATAAAACCATTTTCCCGGATTTTGTTTTATATTCAGAAAATCTTGACGATCTCGGTGGCTCAGTCGTGACTTTGACACCAACGCTCGTGGATTCGATTCCCACATAAGGCAAACATTTGAGTGAATGAACATATCTCTTTGTCTTGATCTGGATGTTTTAAGAGACGTAGGGTGCATCAAAGCATCTGGGGAAGTACCTCCACCTCACAGAAAACCGCAGCCAAATAACAGCTCCCTAAAAGGTTGCTGTGTTCTTGCGTATGAGTGAGATCACCAGTAAGCTCCCAAGGGGTTGCTGTTTAAGCAGCAGAGGAGACATCGCGCGAGTGATAATTAATATATCGCTAGCAATGATAGGCTACGGTACCCGCTTTACATCAGATGAGCCGTATGCTAGTATGCCTCTCGACGTAGTATAAAAAAAAGGAAAAAAAATCTATGTGGAATGTTTTTATCTGAGATGTCGTACATTACTTACATTTTTTTCCATATAATTACATTACTTACATACCTTCTGTACAAAATAATAATAATAGTAGAACCCTTTGTGGGGTAGGCAGAGAAAACTGAGCGCCATAAGGAGCGGTCCTAAGTAATTTTATGCTTTGTTTTATGTATTATCGCAAAGTTGTGATCGGATGTAGGCAATAGAAACAGTTTTAAGATATATATTGACGTAATATTTACTTATTAGATTATACATCCACATTGAGACAAAATAGAATTCAAAGGATTTTTATTACATCTTTTCACTTGTACCATAAAAACTTTCGTGACAGCAAGTTTTGGATTTCTAAGTCAATCGATAGTTTGATTATGCGACATTTACTACAGAAATAAAATGTGTTGGACTGGTTATAATATTATGCTGATCATGGACCTTAGAATCTAAAGAACAATTAAAAAGGTAACCAATGATAATCAGCTTCAATAAAGTCGGAACTTCAAATCTATTAAGATCAAACACGAGTACGTAAGGATGGTTTTATGAAAAAAAGGTTTGCATAATCGGTTTACATTTTGACGACGATATCATATTATTTACGCTGAAAAAAACATATTGGACGAAGAAAAAAGGTCTCGAAACTTTCTTCTTTTTGAATCGATTAAAAAAGGGTCCTGTTCAGACAGATCAACAATAAAATAATTTTATATGGTTATACAAGTGCTGGAGTTCGCGCTTCGCGCAAATCCCACCACTACTTTTACAAAATGTACTTTTTTAAATACTTCCGGTTATCAAATTAGCTCCATTTTGATACCATTAGAAAGATGCAATTTAGTTTGACTTTCTGGTGAAAACCGCATCTCAATCGCATTTATAGTTTTATTTCTAGAGGCCAAAATGTCAGTACAGAGAAATAGAGGAAGAAACATTATTTATGGGTTAGGGATTTTAATTGAATGTTAAAGAAGCGAGTAAGGTATGTAAGGATCGAGTTACGTGGTGCTTGGTACTCTCTGCCTACCCCGCAAGGGATTTGGCGTGAAGTTACAGATAGATAGATATTTTAGAATATGAAATTTTAAAGTTGTCCAATTTTCTCTCTCTAAGCTCATGATAGAACGATGAATTGAATAAAGAACTAAATACACTTTTTCTGAATTCAATTATCACAAAGATCTCGGTAACTCGATTCAAATTAATCGTTTTAAGTACATTTTAAATCGACTTAGAAAAGTTGGGTGGCACGACAAAAAACAATTTAACTCTGCCAAAGGAAAAGGGAAGTATTTCGAGTTGCGATACAAAAAGACAGCGAGAGAACTGACGCTAAGTGAATAACTGAATAGTTAAACTCTCATAATATTTACATAAACCGAACATTAAAGGCTTGCCTCAATTCATAAGCTACAGCAATTTGACTCTAACTTGTGAGAGGAGAGGGTTGACAAACTAACATTGATGTGAGGGATAATGCTTTTAAGGGACTTTCAATAGGAGAACTTATTGACAAATGTGTCGATTAATTGATAGACTATATGAAGAAAGACGGCATAAATTATATTTTTTAATTAATGTAGAAATCGAGGAAGATTAACATACCTGCTACGATCAAATTAGTCGTGTTTATGGCTGAAAATAGCTATAAATGATAAAGGAGCGAAGAAGGTGATAAGGACCGAGTCATGTGGCGCTTGGGTCTCTTTGTCTACCCCGCAAGGGACTTGGCGTGAAGATGTACATATCTTAATTAAAATGAACTGTCATTCCAGCCGCTAATACAGAGTAAAACTAAAAAGGTATATTTTTTGCATATGCCAAGTCAGATGGCAAAGAAACTTGCAGCCAGACTGATTTAAACAGGTTACCGATACTTATAGCCACCTGAAACAACAAAAGAATTGCTTGGCATTGCCATGATCGCTTCCAACGAATCACAACTTTATAGACTGTAGGTTAACTCTGAATTGTAACTTTTAATAATAAGTTTAATACACATACTTGATGCTCAAAAAGTGTATTATTGTAGAATGACGAAAAATTATATTATTTTTTGCGAAATGTTATATAATTTACAAAATTGTGAGTGATATACAAAATTGGCACGAAAATATAAAACAGTTTGCAAAAATTTCAAAACTTTATTACAACTTCTAAATTAATGATATACTACGTTCATAATATCCTGCTAATATATATCAACTATAAAATTTACATTATAAATAGAATACCACAGAAATAATATAGCAAATTTGTATTACCTCAATCTCCGTAAATTTTATAACAAAGAAATTTATTTCCCCGCTATCTCTCATGCTTTAGAACCACCAAACTACCGTATGACCTATAGCAAATGAACCAAAAAAATATACGAAACACGTTGATCGAATGCTCCCTTTGATGTTGGCTCGCTCGTCACTGCATGACTGTGTGAATACGTAATATGGTAATAGAATTGTGAAGCTAAACGGTGTGTAATTGTCGGTACTCTTTGTTGAGTTGTCACGTCGATTTCAGTTCTCGAGAAGAACTAAGAAAGAAAGAGAAAGAAGGGTTTGCAAGAATGAAAAAATAAAATTCCAGTAAGAAATGAAAGTAGATTCATGTCCCAGCAATAGGATGGGTATAGCTATAGATTGGTGTGGATCTTAAGAGGGTAGATTTAATTTATATTATATTTGCCAATCGAAATACAGAATTTTGACTATTGAATATTTATAATCAATTTAGAAGCATGAAAGTAGGGTCAACGCTGTAGAAATGAGAGCGCTATGGAGTTTATGTGGAGTTAGAATGATTGATAGAGTAAGAAATAACACGATACGAGAACAATGCGGAATGAAAGATGACGTAGTGAGAAAAAATGTAAAGGGTTGAGATGATTTGGACATTTAGGAAGAATGGATGACAAAAGAGTTACGGATGTAGTATATCGAGCAAGAATGAGTGAAAGTATGTGTAAGAGTTGGTAGTTTTTAGCTATTGAAATTGGATTTGCTCTGACTGTGACTGGACAAGCTCAGTTATAGCGTCACTTGTTGATGCCAATGCTCGTGGGTTCGGATACAGGACAAACATGTTGTTGTTGTTGTAGAAAATTTTATTGTACAATAAATAACAACAATATATTACATGATTTGGTTAAAAATAGTACTGTACAATGGCGGACTTATCCCATTTGGGATATCTTCCAATCAACCATAGAGAACCTGAAAGGAGATATAAGTTTGGCGAGGGTTAAGGAACAATGTAAGTAGATACTAAGATCGACAAAATAGGTACATAGATAAAAATACTAATATATACATTAGTGGTATAGAATGTATAACACACACATATAAGAAATAGTAAACAATACATACACACAATAAATTACGAATATAATACATAACATTACTAGGTCAATGTAACAGGAGTATTGACCACGTGCTTCATCACACTGAATTTGAACGAATTAATTGTTTGTGCCATTTTCACAGTTCCATAAACGTGCTGCAAACACACTAAAAGATTTGGTATAGTTGTAGGAGTTGGGAACAGGAACATGTAGAGATGGATTGTTGCAAGACCGCAGACGATCATCTAGAGTGCAAAACGCGAATCTTTCCCGTAGGTAATTTGGAGCCGTAGGATGAAAAAGGACATGATAAAGCAGACCAAGGATATGGAGAGTTCTGCGTAGACGCACCGGTAGCAAATTAAACATTTGCGTGCATTAACATTTTTTTCTACAACAAACAAAGTTTTCTGAATCTTATGTCAGGCAATTTTGTATGGGTTTCATCAAAGCATGCTATCCGCTCCGGAGTTGTACATAATCTACAAAGATACATTTTAGATACCTTGAATTATTGCAAAAATTAAATCCTTAATCTAATTTTTTGAAAATAAAATACACCCCTTGTAATCGCTGATAACGTAGCTTTCCATAGCCGAAAGATTTAGTATTGTCTTAGGCTTTCGCGATTGTTACACATTGAAAGCCGAAAGATTTTTTTTAAATTAGTTAAGAATTTTTTGAGTTTATCCATTACAAACAAACGTACAATAATATCTAATCATTTCACTTTATAATATTAGGAGCCAGGGACCCGTTTGTTACAACAGGGTTGATGTACAGTTGAGATTCACCCTAAAAATGACGAATGATGAATGAAATTGAAACATAAAACTATTTTACTTCGAAATGAATCGCCTAAAACTTCGTATAGCCTCAGTGTGTACTTAAGAGGTATATTTGATTGTAATATCAGTATTACAACGGAACAGCTCCGACTTTGTTTCACTTGGAACAGTTTCAAGATCTCTTTCAAAACCAATAACGCTAACCGTATTGGTCTAACGAAGAGCGTTTTAAACAAAGACAACAGTACAGCGGAAACAAGAAAGCTATATACCAACTGGATACTGAACACGCGCTAAGTACTTGTGACTAGACTAGCTAGACCAAATTAAGTCGGGCTAGGGCGTAGGCCTTTTAGATTGCTATTAGTGGGGATTCGTATTTTGGATTTATTTTCAGTAACACCGCTCCTATATGAAATCTATATGTTTATTTATATGTGTCTGTCGCGTTTTTTTCGAATATTCGAATTTTGACTTCAGATTCAGGATAGAAAAGTAAAATAGGAATGTTCAGGAACACTGTTCCTATCTCTTAAGGAACATGGTCAAAATAGCCGACAATATAAAAAAAAATTGAATTGTTATATAATTGATGAGCCAGGTGTTCCTCTGGCAATGCAAGCTTGCGCATTCTCAACTGGTTATTTATTTATTTGCATTCGTGTTAAATATGTATATGTATTTTCTAGCTTCGTGGCTGCGTGAACAGAAGCAGTAGGATTTCGACGTGAATACGTCTTTAAATTTGCCTTTTTTTATACAACGTCGGGAGGCATTCAAGCACACGGCCCACCTGATGTAAAGCAGTTACCGTACCCTATTAACTAATTGTAATATATTAAGTATCACTCGCGCGATGCCTCCTGCTGCTTACACAGCAACTCCTTAGGAGCTTACTGGTGACCTCACTCACACACAGGAACACAACAATCCTCTAGGGAGTTGTTATTTGGCTGCTGTTTTCTGTGAGGTGGAGGTACTTCCCCAGAAGGGCTGCTTTGATGCGCCCTACCCCACTTTAAATAAAGCTTTGCTTCCATAAAGGGAGGCAACTCAGAAATCTGATGATAACGACATCGGAGAATACGGTTTGATACTGTAGCTACATATCTATCATCGATAGATTCAGGCGTTATTTTGCGAAAGTCAAATTTTACATGCAACTTTATCTAACCTGCTTTGTGTGCTTCTGCCATCAATTAGTTCATGCGGACTGGTGACGGCCGGCCCACTCACTACCGTTAGTAGTGCAACATGCTATCGCTGGCAGCAACAATCAAGACAGTCGTAGCAGCAACGGTGGCGGGTGCATGCGGTTTCTGTTCCAGATGGCGGACGACCGCAGCTGCCGAGGTGGAGACTACCAGAGCAGCCATGGCAACGACGGCATTTTCCATCTACTAATAGTAGTAGGTGCCGGCCGTCGCTAGTCTGTATGAACTAGTTGGTGGCGGGACCACTCAAACATGTTGTACCAAATTGCACATATCTGTCGTTTACATTCAAAATTTTATTACACACTTGATAGTTAAGAATCGAAGAAGTCATTATTACGTTGAGTGAGGACTCTGACGCATGAGGGCTGGGGGAGTGAGCACCGTGATTTTGAGAGATAATTTCCTTACTTTTAAGAAGTTTACTATATACCTTTTCATCGTGTCTTATCAACTATCAAATACTTATTACTTACAAATCGACGAGTTTCACTGTATTATTGTTGATTTTGTTTGATTGTTGACTTGACTTACCTGAAACAAAATAATTTTAATAAATATATATATATCTCAATGGTTTTGTTCATATCGAATTCAACACAATATTAAAATAACACATAAGCATCATGTAATCGTATCTTATGATAAATAAAAAAATCCACGACGCAAGAAACCTCTAAAAAGTAAATAATAAAAATGCATAATATTGCATAGTTATGTAACATATACCTATGTGTGTTTCGAATTTTTTAAGACACACATATGTTTGAAAGTAAAGTAAATACCCATTATGCGGTTTAGATCCCTATAGCAGCTAACAAAAGAACTGATGATCTCGAAACCGCTGAACCGATTTCGATAAAGCAGAACCACCGTTGGAAAACCTGTTTTGAAATAAAAGAAACTGCATCCAATTGTCCAAATCCCGTCAAGGCCAGTTATATACTGTTTGCCGTAACGCGCATGGCTTGATCATTGGTCTCGACACGTTACGAGCTACGGTACCACAGACAAATATACACACACACATAAACACATTTAGCGCTCAAACTTATAACAACCCTCTTTTTTGCGTCGGGGGTTGAAATCAGATACATACTCAGCAGATCGTAGACAATACTTGTAAAGATTGTTAGCTTGAGTTACGGTTTTAAGATTCATTAGTACGAATATCAATTTTTTTGCAGATATTAACTGAATTTCAGTGACAAATAAAGGAAATAGAAAAATATCTGACTCTATGATTTTACAGAATCCGATATTTTAAAGTAATAAAAATCCTTCTCATAGGCCAATCATTTGTTTTTGTAACCCTACGGAGATGGCAAAAACAAAACAACAAACAAGCAATCACCATAACCTCTGTATGCTTGCGACACCAGGGTTTTCAGTCGCCGTTACATGTCCTGTAAAAACCTATTCATGCCTTTTGAAGGAAAACCTCAGCATAGAGTTCACGTTACAGCTAATGTGTTCCCACAAGTAATCTTCTCAAGAACGGAAGAGATCTTTGCGGTGCCAGTGTGTGAGAATGAATTGGCCATCAACGGCGAGCAGTACTGTAGAAGGAAGCTGTTGGCATCATTTCGAAACACACATCCCACTATATAATCGGTAAAACATAGAAAATGAGTCAAAATAGCCTCTATAAAGGTAATATAGAGTGTGATGTCACACGTGTGTGTGTGTTCCGTGGAATTAGTCCGCTATTCCTCTCGCTATCAAAGAAACTCTATCCCAGTAAATAGTCAGAACACGTGTCACGTTCCCGTCTAGTGTGTCCACCTTGCGATACTTGCTTCTTTGCCAGGATTAACTCGCATTAAGATCTCCAAATACCTTTATTTGTGTTCTGAGAATTTTCAGTACCGTGTACATGTATAGAGTGTACATTTAGGAGAGTTTGAATGTTTGTATGGATAGTGTGTTTGATAAATGAATTACTTTGGTAAGTGTATGAGTAATATTTTTTTACTACACACACGTCAATATCATGTGTGATTAATTAGTCATTAAGAGAGGTACGGCGCATGAAAGCAACACGAATGGGGAAGTACCTCTACTTCACGAAAAACGGCAGCCAAATACCGAGTCTCTGGAGGGTTGTTATGTTCCTGTGAGTGAGTGAAGTCACTAGTAAGCTATCAGCTGTTAGCAGCAAAGGTGGCATTGCGCGAGTTATATTATGGATGTGCCTTATGCTTGTATGCATTCCGACGTTATATGAAAAAAAAATCTTTAGAAATCTGTAGTATTCTTTAGATTTTTTAGAGAAAAGTTTAACTCTTTTCTTGAGATCCTCACAAACGGTTATTAAAGAGTGATTCCTCATCTTTGCAGTATAGCAAAAAAAGGGTTAAAAGTACTGTCATCGAAGGGGAATCATCATGTGAGTGGTACGTTTAGAATTTTAATATATAGGGAGTGGTACGACATTAGAACTCGGTAGTTAATCAAACACCTCCATAGAACTTTATAACATGATGTATGAAAGAAGAGAGCCAACGATTTTCTGTATGTACAGCAGAATTCACCGACCAGAAATCACTTAGTTATATGCAGTCAAATGGAATAAGTAAACGCTTCCTAGAATTGAAACCCACTTGATAGCCTCATGGACTTATGGTGAGACTTATGGTGTAACCTGTAGAGTATTTAGATTTAGCTAAGGATCAAAAAATTATTAAGAAGCAAGATTAATATATCAAACTAAATATATCAAAAGTACTATAAAAATATAATTATAATATTTTTGTATCTACAACATATGTCTGTCTATTTCTTAAGAATGACTACTCAAAACCTAGAGGACATTTACTGTTAAACTGAAATCTTTAAATACAACAAGTAGTAAGTTGACAAGTAAAGGAAAAAATAAACAATATTACTTAATAAAAAGTATACAATCACAATTTCAGTTTTAAAACTTGTACCTGGTAAATAAGCTGCAGCCATCTTATCGCGATAACTACGTATCGTTTAGAAGTCGGGACTCATCTAAACTAATAATAAATAAAATCAGTTGAGAATGCGCAAGCTTGCATTGCCAGAGGAACACCTGGCTCGTCAATTATATAACAATTCAATTTTTTTTTTAATTTGTCAGCCATTTTGACCTTGTTCCTTAAGTGATAAGAACGATGTTCCTGAACATTCCTATTCTACTTTTTTATGCTGAATCCGAATCTGAAGTCAAAATTCGAATATTCGATAAAAAGCGACACACGAACACACTGACACACACACAGGCAAACATATAGATTTCATATAGGAACAGTGTTCCTGAAAATATTTTGCACTTAGAAAAAGTTTTTGTATGTATGTACATTTTGTCAGCGATAAGTCTCGGTCCCGATTTTTATGAAAATATCGGACTAAATGTGCGAGTTCATTAAATTTCTAATGATTATATGGATCCATCGGTACCAGAGAGTACGACTAGTACTGGAACGGTTTTGTGTTTGTTCTATATCTGTTGAAAATTAAAAACATCAGCAACTGCAAGTAATTCTGGAGTTTTACGTTGATTGTCTAATCAAAGTATAACTTCCGTTTTATTCCGATAACTTCTGAAAAAAATAATATAGATAGATGAAAGGATTCTATCAACCTTTGTTGAAAAACTATTAAACCATTAAACTACTATTATATTCCTTACAACATCGCTGTCTCTTGAGTAATTTTGCGTTGAAGATCGAACAAAAGAAGGCATAAATAATATTCAATAAAAGTTTATTACGAACACCGCGGGCAAAACGAGTGCCCTCAATTATGCCATTAGTTGATAATTGTGTGTTTCAGCCCATCGCACAAACGATTATTACGGTTAAATGTGTCAGTGTTTTCAAATTATCCATTTTATTATAATTTGTTAGTATAAAGTCGACGCATAATGATTCGGGGTATACGGCTCAGTAAATAATTCACGAGGTTCATTTTGTTTGTTCATGCGTTTGGAATTAAAATTAATATTATTTAAGCATCCTTATTATATTGTTAGCGGAATATGGAAAATATTTTATGCTAATTGCATTGTTGAGTTTTTTTCGTCATTTTTCGTTTGAATGTTTAACAGATTTATGAATAATTTTGCTGTCGTTGAATTTACAGGTTATATTTTGAGAATTAAAGAGACCTAGCACCGGTTGACATCTACATACTTTAATGTTGTGTATGCCAATGCCATCCCCGGGGTTGCTTGATTACCTCGACTTATCTGAATAAAATTTAGAAAAAAAAAATATTTAAAACTCATATCTCACACTTCACAGAAAGAAACGAGGTATGTGGTACCCGTTGATGAGAGAAAATGCACGCATTTGTCTTTTCAATGGAGGTGAGAAATTGCTGTCATTTTTTCCATTCTACAATGGCGTTGTATTATCCATGACATAAATTCAGCAAAGTGTAACGCGATTGTAGACTGTCCCACTTTAATGAACTTTCCTCACTTTCTCATAATTCTGTCACCTTAGACAGGAACTCTTAGTAGAAAGTGCTGTCTAATAAGTTCTTCAATTAATTAATAATTTTACATTTAAGGACCTTTTCCACGGATCACTTTCTGATTTTCAATCACAATGGGTACCACCCAATGTAATACGACTGCTTCGAACCTGCATTTTTGTGTTCGTATATAGGCATCATAGTCATGTTTCGTATATTTCACAAACACATTCGATTTTTATATTACCTCCTATGCCAAACAAGCATACGTTCCGCCAGATCTGAAGTGTTTATATTAACGTATTGTTAATGTCAACACAAGGTATATTACTATCGCGTTGTCAACCCTACAGACTACGCATTTTCAACAATTGTAGGGGCATTGAAAATTGTTACTTGGTTAGGGTTTACTGAAATGTGGATGTTATTGCCCAGTGGCTTTGATGCTTCTTAAATCCACATCCATTGTACCTTATCCCTTTTTTGTTAAATCTTTCTTAGTTAATCTACAGAGTGAACCGCGTGCGGCTTAGGCTGGCTGTATCCAAAGATGTGTGTTACTAACACGCTTGTATAAAAGACCTGGCATATGCTAATCCGATTCCGAGATCCGATTGTGCAGAAAAAAACGGCAAAATAATCATGTTACTTGTATGGGAACCCCCTTTAATTATTAATTTTTTAATTATGTTACCTATTTTTACAGCGGCTATATCAATACACACTCTATGAAAATTTCAAAGTATTTATCTATTACGATTCAAAAGACATAACCCTGTGGCAGACAGAGTAATAAAATTCAGTTGGTACCTTTTGGATACGGAAAGCCAAAAAGAAGCAAAATGTAAGTAGAACATGATTACTATAATTATATACGATGCCATAGTTATTTATTTCAGTGAATATTAACACGTAATAACGCTTGCTGACCGCGGTCGTAATGATGATGTAAGAAAGAGAGTTGATGTGAAAGAAAGCGTCGGTGTTAAAATAAGAAAAGGCATGCTCCGTTGGTTTGGACACGTTAAAAGACTGAAGCATGATAGAATGACGAAACAGAATACAATGCACAAGTGGAAGTATGCAGGAGCCGTGGAAGACCACGACTCATGCATGCACTTGCATGTCACATCCGGGGTAGTATACTATTCTGATTTAGTGGCAACAAGAGAGAATTACTAATTAATTACTAATTACTGCCTACCCCAAAGGGAGACAGGCGTGATGATATGTATGTATGTATGTATAAGGGAGAATTACCAGACGTTTAGGCGGTTCTGCATAAAATATTATTGGAATCGATGTGTTAAGTAACAACTCACAATTTAGGCCTCAATAGTGTTAGATATTTGATAAACCGTGGTGCACAGCAGTTGAGCTTCACTTGACTAGCCATCTTTGAGGTTTTTAAATGCCTTATTTGTCATATTGCTGTCTCTCACTTTGCCAAGAGGGGAAGTCAGTTCCAAAACTTCCTGCTCCTACAAATTTCTTCTGATTAAAATCGTTGTGAGTTCCAAGGCAGCTGTAGTTTTAACCCCCGGGACAGCAATGAACTTGTCACTGTTCATTGCCTTTTTGGTGGTCGCCGCTGTTAATTCTGGCTACATAGGAGACACAGTAGTGACAATGAGTGATGACTCTGTCCTGATTAAAAAAAAAAGACTACGACTCACCTACTATCACTAAATTGGTTGTGTTTTAACAGAAAGTCATTAGGAGTCCTAAAAGGGCAAGCGTGCATGAAAAGAGTTATGTATGTTAATGAAGTGAGTGAAGCGTATAAGGAGAGGTTCTCTCTGCCTACTCCGCAAGGGACATGGAGTGAAGACACACCATCGTACCTAAGGAATATTACCGACTTGCAATAACGTACTTGGTGATTGCAATAATTACGGTCATTAGAAGATGACAACGCGCAACATGACCGATATACCGTATGACAATATATACACATACAGGGAATCTACTTAAACTTTTACGATATTTTATAAAGCACATTGGAAAACCAACGATGTCAATTGATTCGTGATCTGTTCTTTACAATCAGTGGCCGTTTAAGTGATCGATAATTCAAATAGAAGCCTGTATCAAGCAACAAAGCAAAATAAAGGTGCTGTGTCGTGGGTCACGACAGTTGAAATGCTAAAACTTCTGTAATTTTTTCAACCTTTTTTCTTAGAGTTTCGTACGTAAAGGGTACAAACGGAACCATATAGGTATCTAAAGTTCCGCTGTCTGTTTCCACCATTTGTCTTGGTGTCTTTCTCTCTATTTGTCTATCCGTCCTTCTAGCACTAAGCTGTATCTTTTGATCTATAATACAGAGACCTGTTACTTCTTTCTGTCACCTTTAATTTGAATTCTTTTTTCAGTCCACCATTACTTTTTTTTGTACATTTTATCTACTAACGGTAGTAAGTGAGTGCCGGCTGGTGCTAGTTCTCACGAAATAATTGATGGAGGAAGTATAAATATATATACGTATAAAGTATTGTTAGTTAGTTATAGTTGCCTGTAAATGTAAGGTGTTGTGGTAAACCGGATGTCCTGATTTGGTAAGACAATAGATGAGCCGTTCTCTATATAGCTCCAAAGTCGTATTTGTCGTCAGTGAAATAAACGCACATTCTACGAGTATAATACAGCTCTCGGAAACCACCTTTACAGACGATTGGCCATCAACCTCGTTACAATAATTCGTTGAACATTTTGTATGTCAGCCATTGTTTACAGTTGTCTAGTAATGGCACGTGTTGTTTGTTTGTTTGTAATTACAGATCCAAATGCAATTTGAATTAGCTTGTCATGAAATGAACCCGTAATAATAAGCTTTTGTAGTATGGTGGATGCAAATAAAATTGTGTATCGGACATTTTACTTTAGAGTACCTACCTAGGCGACCGAGCTTCGCTTGGTGTTTTTAATTACTTTTACATGTATAATCGCCATTTTCTATTAAGTAAGACACATACACTGATACATTTTTTTGTTTTTTTTATATTGTCGGACAAATTACACAGCGCCATCTAGCCCCAAAGTAAGCGAAGCTTGTGTTATGAGTACTAGACAACTGACAAACATACGTAAATACATTTTTTTTTTGTAAATACATAATTATTATACATAGAAAATACCCAGACCAAGACAAACATACATGTTCATGCACACAAATGTTTGTATTGTGTGGAAATCGAACCCACGAGCGTTGGTGTCAAAGTAGCGTAACAGCGTGTTCCACCACTGCGCCACCGAGCTCGTCATATTTAAGCATAATCAAAACAAAATTTAACCGAAATCGTTGCAGCCCTTTCTGATGTACTCTAATATATATAACTAGTCCATAAATACTGTTACATAGAAACATTTGTTTTTTTCAATGCTTTAATTATTTTGAATTTGGAACGCGTTTATTATGTTAAAAAAAGGTGTGCGTCCCGGGACGCCCGACAGAAGTGATAACTTAAACTAATCTAAGTTGAACTATTTAATTTTTATGTATATTAATATGATAATGTAAGGAAAGGTTATTTATTAATAAAATCTTTTATTGGTTATAAAATATATTTTATTCTTAGTTTCAATTCTTGAAATGTACATAACATTAGAATTTTGTGTATGTACATTATTAGTATCATTATTTAATTCTATAAAAGTAACAATTGGCTTATGGTAGCTATAACAAGCAACGAAAATTAAAAAAAAAATAGGATTGCAACGATTGCCTTGCAAGAACTAGGTATGGAGCCGTCGGTCATATTCAAGACACTTCAAAAGCTTGGTATCAGCCGTATGTTTGTATATTGTACTATCAACAGATATACCAACACTTCCTCTGTTGAAGACCATAAAAGATCGGGGCGACCGCGTACTGTTAGAACTACAAAGGCTGTTAAAGCCAGAATTCGGCAAAACCCCATTAAGAAACAAAAATCTTATCTAGAGAAATGACGATTCCCGCTAGGACTCTATCGCGTATAATAAATTAAGACCTGTAGCTAGGCGCTTAAAGTCTTCACTCTTTTTTCACTGTCTTGGATCGTGCTGTGAAACCTTTCAGCAATACACTTTTTAAAAATATACTGTAGACTTTTCAGCAGGACTCTACACCTGGTCACAGGGCATGAACTACCCAAGCCTGGCTCGAAACCAACGTTCCGAACTTTATAAGAGCTAAACACTGGCCCTTATCTAGCCCAGATTTTAACCCCTTAGACTACAAATTATGGTCAGTTTTAGAGGACATACACTGCTCGAAACAACTCACCGACATTGCGTCTTTTAAGAAATTTCTCTAAAAAAAAAAGGAAAAAATATGAACATAAAATTGTTGGCAATAAGAAAAGTTACTAACTTGGAAAGTGGTATGTATGTCTTTTTAAAACTTTTAATAATAGGGTAATTTTTAATAGTATGGTAAAAATAATATGGTAGAAATTCAATCCTTTGAGTTAGTAGTTATTATACAATGTACATGGTATTTACGCATAAATTATAAAATGTCGAAAACTACATACAAAGTAGGTACCTACATATTTACATCTAATGTCGTGGAGAAATGGCCACCTGCATCCCTATAATAAAAGTATGAACAACTTGAATATCTCTATTCAACGACGGACACGGTGATGTGGTAATAAACTTTATTACTCAAGGCATAGAGACGTGTATCCCTTGAGTGCGAAACGTTAGGGATGGTGGAAATATCGTGAGAAAAGTAGCAGATCTCAACAGCTGTTCACGTGGCGATGTTCTGTTTCAGAAGTATTTTTCAAAGTAACGCTGTATCTTCACCTCTACGGAATTATGTTATTTTTAGAAAATACTTTTATTTGTTTTTGTGAGAATTTACAATATAGTGATGCGATAATGCAAGAAGAGAAATATGTTTTTGCAAGTTTATAATAGAAATCGCATTCTTCTTCTTAATGTTATCCCGTTTCCTAATCCATTAGGATTGGCGGGGTCCGCTGCCTAAACCTAAGGATTTGGTGAAGATATTAATTTTTACATGGAGCGACTGCTGTCATACCTCCACAACCCAGAGGGAAAACCGGTTCTTAGGTTAGGTCACACGTCTTTCGAAGTATAGGAAACGCGTGGGTTTCCTCAGGATGTTTTACTTCACCGCCTAGCAAGTGAGAAATATGTACATAAATCCGAAAATACGAATTTAGTGGTACATGTCCCCGCTGGGATTCCAACCGGGGACCACTTGGTCAATAGACCTGTTCTTTATCCACTGGGCTATGACTGCTCAATAGAAATCACGACATAAGGTGTACTCATCTCACTGCTGGGATACGGATATCCTTTCGATTGAAGGGGTTTCCAGCTTACTCTGCCACACTGCTCAATTGCGGTTTGATGAAGGTCAATGTTTTCAAGCCGCCCGCCTCCACTGAAGTAGTTTAACGACTGTCATTGATCGACAACTGCCGGGATAGCTCGAACCCACCCTCAAACAAGCTTCGGTCGCAGTTGCTTAACTATTGAGCTCTCCATAACGCCCTAGAGCTTCCTAATGTTAATCTTAATGCATTGTTATCGTCTTTAGAACCAAAGCTAAACCAAAGAAAAATCAATTTTTCTTATTATTTTCTCTTAGTTCTATCTCTTCTTTTATAATCTACCAGCATTTTATTAAGGACTAATGAAGAAGAAATACCAAGAGAGATCTGCCTATAGCTCACTATTCAAATCGTCATTTGATATACATTCATAAATTGTATTGTATTGTATCAGTATGTCATATATAATAATGATATATAATATTTCTCTCTGCCTACCCCGCAAGGAACCTGGCGTGAAGATATACATACGTACATAATAATGATGTAAACTGGTAAAACTAAAGATATATGTGATTGTGTGCTGAATTATTTCCACACACCTTTGTCTGTTAGATATATAAAGTAATATTATTAAGAGAAAAGATAATATTTTTGTTACATTTGCTTGTAATGAAACACTACTAAACTTGAACTCAGAAACTATTTAACCGATTTCAGAAATTTCTTCACATTTTATTTTATTTTAAAGAAATAAGAGATCTCTTCGAAAATTGCAATAATGTTGGTATCAAAAATTTGCCCGTAAAAGTCCTCGTATGGCGTGCGCTGCAAAAACTATTCATGATACATAGCATAATATATAGATACTATATGTTTACAGTAGTCGTCATTACCCACTAAAAATCCTGGAGGCTATGTGTCTAACTTATATAATTCATTCACAATAACCGTTTTTGTCCAAATTTATCTATGAAAAGGCATACAGAATCAAAAGATGACGGCATTCGTATCGTGATGTTAATCCTTATCCAATTAAGTATGTTTATAAGGAATTTGTAGTTATGTACAAATACAATGTATTTTCTATTTTTTTTATATCACTAAGGTGGCGTATGACCTGCCTGTAAGCAGATACCGTAGCCTGTGAATTCTTGCAATACCAGGAGTGTCTTCCGCTCCCGATTCTGTAAAAACCTCTTCACGCCTTTCTCGAAGAATCCCATGCTGTAGTCCCTTGGGAACACCTCGGCAGGGAGCTTATTCCACGATTTAATAGTTCTCGGTAGAAAATTTCTCTAGAACCGCGGTTTTTTTTATACTACGTCGGGAGGCATACAAGCATACCCACCTGATATAAAGCGGGTACCGTAGCCTATTAACGCTTGCGGTATATTAAGTATCACTCGCGCGATGCCTCCTCTGCTGCTTACACAGCAACTCCTTGGGAGCTTACTGGTGACCTCACTCGCACGCAGGAACACAACAACCCTCTAGGGAGTTGTTGTTAGGCTGCGGTTTTCTGTGAGGTGTAGGTACTTCCCCAGTAGTTCCCAAAACATCCACACCAAGACAAACAGACATGTTCATGCACACAAATGTTTGCCTTGTGTGGGAATCGAACCCACGAGCGTTGGTGTCAAAGTGGCATCATTCACGACTGAGCCACCGAGCTCGTCAAGAGTAGTTTATGGAAGTCAAATTTCCTCTATACCACTCCGCATACGAACTGACGCCGACCAGCACCAGTCCACTGCTTGTTAGTAGATGCATTGCCTGCCATGGCTGTCCTCGTCATGTTTGAGTCAGCTGCTATCTTTGTGATCGTCCGCCATCCCAGGCACTCACCACCGTTGCCTTGGCTGCTCTGGTCATCTTCGTAAGTCTCGACGGAAGCTTTACCAAGTGGCGTGCCCCAATTTTGATAATCCTTGTTATGTTAACTGTAACTAACTGAAACACTGGACAAAGTTTACTAACAAGACAATATTCAAGCATGACCCGCGCTGTGACAGGAAGCTTTTGTTATTCACGCAACCAAAGCTTTGTACAACTTTACCTTTTGTTATTTGATTTGTTTGCTGTAGAAACTTTGTATAGAGTTGTTATCAACCCACTCCAGCATAACTGGCAGATCACCAGTATTCTAGCATTTGTAATAAATTTACGCTGATAAACGTTTTCGAAGTTAGTTTTCTGTTAACTTTACTGTTATTTTTTTTAAACCTTGAAAAGCAAATATACCTTGAAAAATAAACAATACGTCTAATATATCAATTTTGATAAATAAAACCAGAAATTATACCTATGATACATTTGTTTTACGAATAAAAGTATATGCCCTTAAAATTTATATATTTTTTACATTTTCTTGAATAATTATAAAAAACAATTGGTCCAGTTTTTCTTAAGGACCTTTACAATGACTATGTGGAATACATTCACCACCGATTCAGAGTCCGTAAAGCGTGTTTATCTTTAATTTTAGGATATAAAAGTCACAAGTCGTAAGGTCGTTACGTTTGAATACTTTACACTTTGAAATACGGGTGTGCGGACGCATTATCGTGGTGAAGGACAAGATTATGTCAAGGACACCTTTCGCGGAGTTTTTCTAAAGCTCTGGGCAAGCAAGTAGTAAGCACGTATCAATATGCAATCAATGTCATCAAGCGATACTGCTACGTAAATCCTGATTTGCCGAGAAACGAAACATCTATTTTCTTACCAATGCTTCTGGCTTTTCTTGGCAAAGGTCACAAAGAAAGACCCATGGTGCTGAGTGGCTTTTTCATTCTGGTTCAAATCAGTACAGCGAGGTTTCGTTACCTGTCATTATCCGGCCAGTGATTGCCCTCTATAAAACTTTTATAATCTTCCTGGTCGATAAATCATGCGAATTCCATCAAGTGGAAAGTTTCCACAACTTCAGATGCAAGTCTAAAATCTTTTGTACTTGACTCGTTCCAATGTCTAATATAGTATGATTTTGCTGACAAGTATATTTTTGTTATAATTAATTGACTTTAGATATCAATATTAGATTCGGTAACCACAGTCACTGGTCAGTCTTCACCTTCATCTTCATGGCAATAATTACGTGCGTATGTACGTATAGTAAGTTTAAACTCACTGAACGCGTACACAGATCTACGATATGGGTCTTCATTGTCACATATCAATCGAAGTCTCTAGCGACTCTCTCTGAATATCTGAATTAACCTGCAGCAAAAATCGTAAAAACCAAATCGCGAAATTTTTATCTAAATGCATTATACGGCCTACGCACAATAGTCAAACTGACGCTGTAATGAAAATCAAATAACAATCTCGGAACATAAAAAGTAATATCATTCCAGAGTGTTCCCTTTTTCAAATTTCGTATTTCTTTTATACTTGACCAGTTCCAGAAACGTTCAGTATGCTACTTCTAACCTACTTCTATTTTCTACGTGAATTAATCTTCGTAACGGATAAATGGAAATAAGTTATACTAAAAATAATCACACTATGCTGCCAAATAATTTCAAAATGGCGAGGCTTTCCTCCCGCCTCGCGGCGATGCGTCACAGTCCTCATTCAACATAACAAATTGTTTGATAGGTTAGCTATCAAGGGATGTATACTATATCCCCCGATTTTGTTATCACAGTTATGTGAATTGCCTCCCTATGGAAGCAAATTTAAAAACGTATTCACGTTAAAACAGATTTTTGTTATCACTAAGACTTCAAAACAATCATACAGCCAGCTTGATCGTAAGCAGTTACCGTAGCCTGTGGACGTTGACAACACGAGAGCCAATACTCGTCACTCTTTCGCTATTTTTGAAGACCCTTGCAACCCCTAAAGAAAATCCCGGTATCTCATTACCCAATTTTAATTTTCATTACAGAATGCGAACACTGCCCGCCTAATATTCGATCATAAAGCGTATACATGGTGTTAATAAATTAGATTACAGTAAAGCGTGTACAGCTAATGCGGAAAATCCATTGCGTATGTTCCAATCTGCGTCGTGTCGTATCCGTCACGGCCCCGTCGAGCCGTCACAGCCGGCGGGCGGGTCATTTGTCAACAGCATTGATTACCACCGTATTATATTAAACAGATATATGACGGCTTCAGTGCGGAAGGTACGTTATTTTTTTTATAACGTCGGGAAGCATGCAAGCGCCCGGCAGATGCGGTGTAAAGTGGTTATCGTAGCTATGAAGTATAATAGGCTATACGCCTATATGTATAGTGTATATTTATGCATAGCACATACGCTCGCTGTCAGCAATGATAGTACATAGTAGATAGTAGATAGTACGACGAGTGCGGCTCAGTCGTGAATGACGCGACTTTGACACCAACGCTCGTGGGTTCGATTCCCACACAAGGCGAACATTTGTGTGCATGAACATGTCTGTTTGTCTTGATCTGGATGTTTAAAGAGAGGTAAGGCACCTCACAGAAAACCGCAGCCAAATAACAATTCCCTACAGGATTGTTGTGTTCTTGCGTGTGAGTGAGTAAACCACCACTTCACCAGTAAACCCTCAAGTAGTTGCTGACTAAGCAGCAGAGGAGGCATCGCGCGAGTGATACTTAATATATTGCAAGCGTTAATAGGCTACGGTACCCGCTTTACATCAGGTGGGCCGTATGCTTGTATGCCTCCCGATGTAGTATAAAAAAAAGGAACTGGCCTATTGATCACCGGTTCGATACATGCGGGGACATGTACTACTATCCCTATGTGTAACTTCACGCCAAATCCCTTGCGTAGTAGGCACGTGACCGTTATCTCCTAAGGAGTGGCTTAGGCTCTTGATGTATTGCAAGCGATTATAGGCTACGGTAACTGCTTTACATGGGGTGGGCCGTATGCATGTATGCCTCGTTACTTTGCGAAATTGCCTATATATTTATTGTGAGAATAGTGTTGAACCTAGCCTTATAGGAAAATAGTTCTAATAACTTAAAATGCTGGACAAATTGGTCTACAGTTATCATATACAAAGAATGAAACTGGTATTGGTAACCGGCTTACACTTGATTGATCTATTGATAGTCACAAATTCACTAGACAATAGCGTCGAGATGTTGGAATAACATATCTACGCCCTTCGTAAGCTGCAAATTCAGAATTCATAAGAAAATGTTCCTCAATTAACTACATCAGGTTTTGTTCTACCGTGCAGTAGCGTGGCTGAAGTGCTTAATTTCAAATTACTTTTAATAAAGCTTCCCGAGCGAGCTCGACTTCCGAACTACATCCTCAACACATAATAATTGATAGTTGTGCCTTGTGCCACTTCACACTTGCACATGCATATGTTCACATTAAATATAGGTCAAGAGAATCTCGGGGTATGTTTGTAGCATGATTCCATAGTGGAAATTTGACGAGCTCGGTGGCTCAGTCGTGAATGACGCTACTTTGACACTAACGCTCGTGGGTTCGATTCTCACACAAGGCAAACATTTGTGTGCATGAACACGCCTTGTGATCTGGGTCTCGATATTTTAAGAGAGGTAGAATGCATCAAAGCAGCCCATCTGGGGAAGTACAACCAGCTCACAGAAAACTGCATCCAAATCACAAGTCATTAGAGGGTTGTTGTGTTCTTGCGTGTGAGTGAGGGCACCGGTACCCGCTTTATATCAGGTGGGCCGTATGCTTGCATGCCTCCCCACGTAGTATATAAAAATAAATTACCTTATATGTATGTATATCCTCTCCCCAGGTCCCTTGCGGGGTAGGCAGAGATAACCGAGCGCCATCTAACAATCTCAACTTCTAGCTTCTCTAACATTCATAGCTCTTTTCATGCACGCTCGTCGGTTCCTGGGTCTCCTGCCACATATATTACCTTGTCTATATTTTATTTTATGTATCTGTCTATAACTTCACGCCAAATCCCTTGCAGGGTAGGCAGAGTGAACCGAGCGCCACGTGACTCGATCCTTACATCCCACTTGCTTCTTTAACATTCATTACTCTACTCATGCACACTGGCTGGTCTCTAAGGCTCCTTTCCCAGTACTCCCTCGTCTTTCCACATTAACGGTATATCCTCCATCCCCGCTCAAAGCGCATCCAAGATATACAATCTCATCCACTTGTTCCAACACTTCATCATCAACTGTAATTCTCACATTGGTTCTGGTTTCTTCTCTGTCAAGTACCATTATCTTCGTTTTCTTCGCATTCTCCATACAATTGTCTTTCGTTATTGTGACCAGTATTTGTAATTCAGATAGTGTTTATGCTAATATCACGACATCGTCTGCATATAGCACCACTAGGTCGCCCATGCGGAATCCTACATTCGTTGACCTTATACTCTGCAGGCAACTATCGAGATACAGAATAATCAGTCTAGCAGATAGCATGCAACCCTGTTTGACTTCAATTTTGACATCAAACCAGGGTGACATGCTACCATCTATCCGCATACATACTGAGCAATACTTGTAAGTAGACTGCACAACATGGAGCAGTGAATCGTCAATCCCATATTTCGGCAATATGTCCCACAGTTCCTTTGGCACAACCATATCAAATGCTTTCGCAACATCCACAAAACCGCAGAATACCTTCAGGTCTATGGCCAGATGCTTCTCCATGATATTGCAGAGCGAAAAACCTTGATCCGTACATCACCTTCCGTTTCGGAATCCTACTTGTGCCTCCCACAGTACTCCATCGGATTTCATTCCCTTATTCTCCTTTCAATTACATTTCTATATTTAAGCTGATCAAACTAATGGCCCTATAGCTGGCGCCGTCCATGCATGACCCCTTGCTTTTATACAAGACACTATGACTGTGCATCTCCAGTCCAAAAGGGTCCCCCTTCCAGTTCTCCAGCACAGATCGCATAAGTACCAAAAGGCGTCCCTAACGTAAGTACTATCTAGTTGATCTTATCACCTGTGATCAGATAAATTTCCACTGATTTTCCTTTTTTCAAGCTTCGCATTGACCATTAGATCTCATCCATAGTCGTGCCTTCGTCGGACATCGTGAACGTGGAGTAAGCATAAACCTCACTCTCATTGCCGGCGTCCGAGGCATATAGTCATACATCACTTATCCATTCTGATGCCGACGAATCACTCCGAGCCTTCTTTACCTTTCCCCAATAGTTTGGTATTTGCCTTGAAGTTTTTCATCTGGCTCTCTTCCTTATTCAAAATTTGTCTTTCACGCTTCACTTTTACTAAAGCCTTGGTTTCATTTTTGAATAGACGTTACATTTCTTTCTTCTGCTTTCTCATATTTTCACTTAAGGACAAAGAGGATACATAATCCTGCAATTCTTTCCGGTTTCAACCTCCGTATCGCACAAGGCAACTTCTTCTTCAATGTTTTATATTACTCTTTGCACATTCACATACTTTTTTTGCACTATCCGCCACACTTTCTTTAAAATCTTTCCAGCAATTATCCACATTTAAGTCGGAAAGGCTTGCATTCGCAAGTCTTTCGCTTACCAGATGTACATACGTTCTCCTTACACTTTCATATTGCAATTTGCAGACTCTCAAACTTCCTATAGTTCTTGAGCACGCGCTGAGCTTACGGGAGCGTATGCTGTAACCAGAAATACTCGCGTAATGCCCAGTTTTTTATGAACCCATAGAAGTCTAGGTCCTACTAAACTGTAATCAACGCAAAACGAATGAGAATGATTTATCTATCACGAGCTTCTCTGTGCTACGGGGGATCTCTGTATCCCGGATGTTGACAGGTGCAAGTCGTTAATTTAAACGAGGTAGGACATCATGGTAGCTCGACAAAATATTATCTGCCTGGTGCTGGAGGGTTGTTGTACTTCAGTGACTGAAGTAAGCATCTGATGGATTGCTGCATTAGTAGTAGGAGTAACCAGTTATTTTATTTATAAAAATCATATAGTTTATTAACGAGCCCAACAGATGTTGTCTTACTTTAAAACTTTAAAGGAATAAAAATATAACTGTAGCTAGGCCTAATTGTCAATCTAAATTCGACGAGGAATCCAACAGAATCGGTCCATTGATTTAGCAAAAGTTGAATGATATGCATAAGTATATATATAAAGTTCATATTTTCGAAATTTGTGGTCCCTGCTAACAATAAAAAATCGAAGTGATCCCAGGTCCATAAAAGTTTGAAAACTACTGCCGTTCAGTCGATCGAACTGCTTATTTCTCAGAAATCGATCATTCTCTTTAAACCACTGGATCTTAAATTCATCCCATCAATTATTCTCAGGACGACAGACGGCAGGACACAGGGCATTCCACATCAATGTGTATTCAGAGGAAGCAGGTGGCAAGGTCCCATTAGCATACATAAACACTGTCGGGCTGTTACTCATGTATTAGACTAGGGAGGGACGACCGCCCAATTACCGCGTAGGCCAGGCGTCTCATTGATATTAATCATGCTCTGATTGACAAACAGATGAACTTACGTACTGTAGACATACAGTAGGTGGATAATGTGAATGGAGCATTGGAAAAACTTCTTGCCAGTAAAAGCTTGAACGGTTAGCAGTGACAGCCTGGTGGATAAAGAACCGCGTTATGACCAACAGGTCCCTGGTTCCAATCCTGGCATGTACCACGCACATTCGTGTATTCAGATTTACGTACAGATGTATATACTAGCTGATCGGGCGAACTTCGTACCGCCTCAGAATCAATAAATGTTGTATTAACTTATTAGCTGAATTAAATTCAGTTTTTTTATTAAGACAAAATAAATAGTCAAATTGAATTAAGTATATAATAAGTGGCTAAAAATAGTATAGAGTAGTAATTGTATTAAAACTAATGTAATTCACATGGAAGCAATGCATTTGCTTTATAGAAGCGAACGAAATGATTCGCTTACCATTGTTGTACTACTTTATATTAAGCTATTTGCAGGATGGGTTGCATTCGAGTTGATCCCCTCCGTTGAATTGACTGGAGAGCTAACCTTCAGTTGTAAATTGTGCAGAAGTAAGTTAGGTTGATCCAATGACTTAAAACATTCAGTTGGTTGTTGGTTGGTGGTTGCTTCGTCTTGGTTTGTTACATAGTCGGTAGATTTGAAGAAATGCAGTAGACTAACGACTTAATTATGAATTGTGAAGTTTAAATATTCTACATTTTTGATCCTTGTCGCAAAAATTACTCGTTCACTCAACCAATTGTGATATTTGTGGTTATCAAATATAGTAGAGAAGATCAAATCAATCCGTCAGATTCCTCGACAGGAATAGGACCATTACCACACACCACACCACACATTAATTAATAGTCAATACCACATTAATAGTCAATAATTGCTTGGAGAAACCTGCGGCAGATGGATCGTTGAGCAATGCAACTCGCATGTTTGCCGTCAGCTGAAGTTTCGTCTTATAGCGCCACAGAGTCGATGATTTGAAGCAAGCGTTTATTTCACCAGCAGCGGTCGATCTTGAAAGGGTTGGTTGTATTTGGCGGAAATCGCCAGGATGTAGAATCATTGCCCCTCCAAAACATCTCGAGTCATAGCCCAGATCATTAATCGCACACTTCCTTGTTTGGGGGTTCAACAGTGATACATTCCCTCCAACTGATTGGTTCAATGCATTTCGAACATTCCTTTTCGAATATGCACGTTCACATTCCAATTCTCGACTAAAAGTATCCTTATGCCACGATTTGGCAGAGCATTTTTAACTTCACTAACAAACTACTGCACATGATGTACCATATATCTTCGATTAAAAGCAAAGTCTGTTTATGTATCTCTTCATTCACCTCGAGATCAAGATTCCCTGAACTGACACGAATTCAATGTAAAATGTCTATTGAGGTACATATACATTTTGTTTCTCAATTCATGTGATTTCCGTGGGAAGCACATGAAAATATAACAATTGCTTCAGCGATTGCCATGCCCCAATGAGTATCGTTTTCAAGCAAATTGAGCTGTGACATGAATCATGAAATATTAGGCACACTACACCATTGACAGTTCGAAGTGAGTCAAATGATGTCGGCAGATGAACAATCACCAGCAACAACTGCAAGTAGAAATATTCGTCACTCTTTCAATAAACTGTGTAAATACAATCAAAAACATCAGCAGAATGCACATCCGGATGATCAGGAACCATATTTCCTTGCTCCCGACGTTTACTTCAACTGGGATGAGCGTTCCCAGCGGAATAACGTGGCTTATCAGAGGTAACGTTCGTTTAAATGAATCGCCTTGGCAAATTGAAAAGAAACTTGTCAATATTTGTTTTTTTCTCCTTCGGTTCCTTAGCAAGGTCCAAAAGGGCATACGAAATGCTTGTGTGAGATTCTGTTTTGGAGTACCACCAAGAACACGTGTTACTTCATATTTAAACGCTGCTAATATGATTAATATGAAATCTAGGTGCGATCTGTACTTTGCAACCTTACTTTTCGCTATCTATTGTCATGTACACTAAACTTGAAACTCAAATAAAATTATACTATTGTTTATATACGATTTTTTGTATGTCTCGCTTTCGACAAAGGGTCCCTCTTTTTTCAAAAGATTTCTAAATCATGTTTTCCCCGAAAAAAAACTGGGAACATTGGGTCTAACGATTGTAAATCGAGTTGACCAGCCGTTACACACCTCACTGCCTTCTTTAACATTACTATTTGATAGAGAGCTTAGTTTGTCGTTTTTTTTTTCGTAATTTATTTGCTTAAGAAGGCAGTATGGATTACTTTGAGATTTGTGTCTGACTGGCTGACACTTGGACGGATGCAGACAGACAGACTTAGCGAAACTTAGCGAAACCGTAGTTTTTATGTTTTTTTGTTAAATCACATTTTTTAAACAAAAACGCCTACAATAAGCTATAAAAGCAAAACCTTATTACTTACGTAATGTAGTATATAATAGTATATTAAAATGCACTATTGACACCCCTGGCGTTGCAAGTGTTATGAGCTTCTCACTTAGGTCATATGCTTGTTTGTCACTTTAGCGGTAAAAAATTCTATCAAGCACGAGATAGATACAAGTTGATATACACATACCTTCTTCCCACAGCCGATAACTCTATTCAGCTCAAAATTTGCACAACTCGTCTCTTTAAATCACATCACCTCGACTAAATAGGAATAGGCGTTTTTTTTTTCTATTCTTGCTTAAGTCTAGTTAGAGCCAAACATAAGAACAAGATTAATACTTGATGACATAATACTGGTAACACAGTTTTCAAATTTGTGTCTGGTTTTTCTCTGCATATTGCGCGGAAGGTAGACGACCTTTTCCCTCGTGGCTGTGGAGGTCTGACGCTAGGTCGGACGCTAAATCCTTAGTTTTAAGCAGTGGACCCCGCCAATCCTCATTTCTTAGGAAATGGGATAACACTAAGATGAAAAATGGCGATACTGTGCAAAGTGTTAGCTTGTCATATTTACCAGCCATATCATCCAAATAACATCACAATCTGTTCAGAAGTGGCCGTACCATTAGTCAAGCTGGAATACTCCAGTATTTCGATATATTCTGCATGCACTCAGGACGCCTCGTTCATATGAGTCGTTTGTCATGTCGCAATAGGCGGTTGTCGACGCCGCACGCTGCATCTTGCGCGTCTGAAATGCACCGCCGTGCAACTTGGATGTATTTACAACGACATGTAACGGTCTACTCACTATGCGAACAATTGTTTGAGCATGCTGGAACATGTTTTTGGCCGCTATTTATACCGAGAGCAAAACGCACGCGAATTCTCAAACTGTTTCGCCTCTTGTGTATGCTCAAACAGTCTCGCGAATGCTTGAATAGCCGCGCAAATGCATTGCAAACATTTTGCTTCCAGTGTTAGTTCGAATAATTGAAATTTGATTTCTTTATAGTACGAGAAATAAACATACAATTTACGTAGAAGGAGGGCGACATTTCTATTAGATCTTGCAACAGTTGCACGGTTGTATGTAATGATAACTAATGTTAGTTGATAATATATTCAATACAAGATCTTATGTTACAGACAGCAACTTAAATAAAGTATTCCTTCGTAAAATACCAGTACGTAAGTCGCTAGGAAACACATAGTACTTATCTTCACTTTCAAATGGGTGTAAAGGACGTAAATTTTGGAACACTATAATTGATTAGAGTTAAGAGGATCGTAGTTTTCTAGCTAGTGAGTAACGTCACTAGGATGATACGTCTTATATGATGTGAAGTGGATACTGTAATAGTTACAGACACACAGTTGTTATTTAGATGGAGATACTTCCACAACTTCGATGCACCCTACATATTTTATCTTCTTAGTCCCTAAATTTCCATTGATTTATTTTAGTGCCATGTTAACCCTCTAGGAAGCCCTTTGGCGTGTCGTTTTTGTTTTTGCTTTAGGCCGTGGCGCTTCACGAACACCGCTCCTATCAGATGGCGAAACCGGTTCCTAGGGATGAACTACATAGTACAGAAAATCCAGTCCATCAAGGACACACTAATACAATTCTGTTATTGCCAGCATTAAAGTCCGCAGTTGCGTAAATCTGCGACGGTGTGACGCACGGTCAGATGCGACGGGAGCGTTCACTCGGTAGATTTATAGCCATCTACCCTTGTGGCCGGTGGTAGACACGTCTCAAGCCCTGATGTATACGAGACGTCGGATTTATGGGACGTTTATTGGGGGAATTAAAACTGGGCGTAGGAACTGTGAATTCGGATTGGATGCTGTAGTGAAATTGTATATATATATGTATGTATATCTTCACGTCAGGTCCCTTGCGGGGTAGGCAGAGAGAACCGAGCGCACTTAGACGCGGTGCTTACAAACTTCACTCGCTTCTTTAACATTCATAGCTTTTTTCATGCACGCTCGCTGGTTCCTAGGACTTTTGACATGACCTTCTGATAAAACACGACCAATTTGTGAAAGATATAACTCATACAAAAAAGCCACAAACTCCTCATTTGGATTTACTAATAAACAAATATTTTGCTGATGTAGGTAAACAAATCGCGGATGAAGTTACAAAGCTCAACGAAACCAAGTTCTTAGGAAAAGTTAATTTGTATATAACAAATGATGTCAAAGTCATTGGTAATGACTTTGACATCATTTGTTATAACTAAAACAGACCAGGAGGAGGTGGAGAGACTCATTATGGGTTTGAAGGATAAATGCGCTGTTGGTTGGGATGGCATCTCAAATAAATTCATCAAAGACTTTAGGAGCTATATTGTCCCACCCTTAACACACATATGTAATCTGTGCCTTGACAACTGTATTTTTCCTCTTGTATTTAAACATTCTATCATTCATCCTGTCCATAAATCTGGTGACAGGGGCAGTGCCACTAACTACCGTCCAATCTCAATCCTTCCAGCCTTTTCAAAAATTATTGAGAAAATTATTAATAAACAACTTGTAAGCTATCTGGAAAGTAAAAATCTTCTTTCCCCAAAGCAATATGGATTTAGACAGGGCGAATCGACTGATGGAGCAGTTCACGACCTTACAGAATATGTAGCAAAGAACCTGGGCAAATCAGAAAAAGTTATTGGCATATTTTTAGATCTAAAAAAGGCATTTGATACCGTTTCTGTACCGATCTTAATCAACAAACTGGAAGCATATGGCATTAGAGGGACGCAACTCGAACTTTTCAGAGAATATCTCTCCGGCAGAACCCAAAGTGTCAGAATGGGAAGTCATGTTAGTGAAAAGGAGCCCATTTGCTACGGAATACCACAAGGGAGTATTCTTGGTCCCACTCTTTTTCTACTATATATTAACGACCTCTCTTCGCTGCAGCTTAGAAATGGGTGCATTATTTCCTATGCCGGCGATACTTGCCTCCTCTTTTCAGCAAATACCTGTGAATGTGCGATGGAATCTGCCCAAATGGGTTTTGATTTAGTTAACAAAAGGCTTAAAACTAATATCCTGGCCCTTAATGCAGAAAAAACTAAATACGTTGACTTTTCTACGCGTAATTACCCTTTGCCACAAATTCTAGCCAAACCAATCATCTCACACAATTGCAAAGCAAAAAATGCCATATTATGCGCATGTGAAGGCATACAATTAGTTTCTTTCGTTAAATATCTTGGAGTTAATATAGACAACAACCTCTCGTTTAAAATTCATATTGAGCAGCTGTCGACAAGACTGCGAAAACTGATTTTTATCTTCAAAACCTTGCGCTATGCTATGGATAAGGAATCACTAAAACGAAATTACTTTGCTCTTGTGCAGCCTCTGGTTTCATACTGTATCACCTCTTGGGGTGGTGCCCCCAAAACCACGTTATTTAAAATTGAGGTTTCACTTAGAATCATCCTGAAAGTTGGCGGATTTTTCCCTTACAGATATCCTACTGAGCTACTTTATCAGTATTGGCAAGTTCTAACAGCACGCCAGTTATTCATACTGCAAACGATTCTAAGACAGCACATGGAAACTTCGTTTGATTGTGCAAATCCGGTAGTGGCTCGGCGCCGTGCGGTCAGGGTTTGTGTGCAGAGGGATGTGAAACACTTTTTTACCAGAAGGTTTTTCTGCTATGTTGGAAGTCTATTATACAATAAAATTAACGAACTTTTGGATATTTACAGCAGTAATAATAACGAGGTTAAGAGCAGGGTGCAAAAACGGCTGTTGTCGCTTAATTATCAGCAGACTGAACTGCTTTTTGCGAGAAAATCGTGACCTGACTATATTATCTTTAGTATGTACTACCATACATACCTACCATGACCAAATTGGTCGTGTTTTATCAGAAGGTGATGTCAGAAACCCCAGGAACCGGCGAGCGTGCATGAAAAGAGCTATGAATGTCACAGAAGCGAGTGAAGTATGCAAGGACCACGTCTTATGGCGCTCGGTTCTCTCTGCCTACCCCGCAAGGGACTTGGCGTGAAGATATACATACATGTAAATATTATTGTTATATGTATTATCTAGTTATTTTCTAATCTGTTAGTATTTGTAATTGTAACAAATATATCTTCATTTATGGCATATGCATATTTATACAAGAATCTATTCTTCCTGTATTACTATTAAGAATAGGTGTAATAAGTGTACGTGTCGAATCGAGGGGTGGGAACCTGGTGACCTGTAACACAGGCTTTTAAATAAGCCTACTCCGGGCACCAGTGACTCACGCAATTTTTTGGCTTTTTAAATACATATATACACTGTACTTCTATTACGTTAAATATTGATATGGTTGTGAGAAGAATAAACGATTATTATTATTATATTATTTTTATTCACGGGTATTATCCCGGTCATTTGATAGGCGTGCGCGGGGATATGGATCCAACGCGTAGAGGCCCTTTGGAGTAGATTCATGTTATGTTTACACCCACCGAGACCCGCTCCTAAAAATATCGTTAGATCCATATATATCTATGAGCAGGTCACGGCAGGTATTGGGACTATTGCGAATGTGTAGGAAATTATTAGTCTATTGTAATGATGTCTGGAGGGATTAATGGTACTGGGTTATTGCAGAAGAGGGACGGACACCTGCCATAACTATCATATTTGACTGTTACTTTTGGCAGGTATATATATTTTTATTATTATTATTAATTTAGTCATGATAGGTGAGTCTTGGTCTTCCTCGGCTCCTACATATTTCCACTTTTGCATTGTATATCTGTTTCGCCATTCTTTCATCCTGCATTTTTCCTACGTATCTGAACCAACGGAGTATGCCTTTTCTCATCGTAACTTCTCTGAAATTGTAACTTGTACAAAACTCACATAGTGAAACCTGCAAAGTAATTACATGTTGAATATAATAGAAAGAAAGAAATATTTATTGGCATAACCATTGATAACACACACACAATAAAAAGGAAACAAAGAATAATTGGTGAAAATATACAAAAATATGTGTATTGTAATGGCTGCCAACAAGGAGCCTTCTCAGCATAATGTTGGAGTACACGGGTGACCGTGTACCAACGCTGTTTTTCGTCAGGCCCTTAGTGACGCCGGATTCTGGACGAATAGAAATAATGAATATAATTAATAGAAATAACGGGCATATTTATTGAAATCTAGTACAGTACAGTAGTTACAGAATTAAACTTAATAGAATTTATCTATAAATGATATCCTATATGGATATCATTTATAGATAAATTCTATTAATAAAGATAAAAATTCTTCTAGTCTAGTTCTAGTCTAAGGCAAATAGCCTTAGACCCTCGCGGGCACTTAGACACGTCTTACATTTTCAATATTAAATCTTATTATGTTTTTAAGTTTTTCTCTTATTTAATCTACCAGCATTTCAAATGACCATTGCCGTAGAAGAAATGTCAAAAGAAACTTGCCAATATCGGTCTTTTCTATCCAAATCATCTTATACATATTACAATAAATATAATGATATGAGTGTACATATAGTGATATCAAGTGGTATAATTAAAGTTATATTAATTCATGTGCTGAATCATTTCCATACATCTCTGTCAGATATTTATCGATTCTATAATAACCCTTCTTACATAGAGTATTTTTGATGTGCCTTTTGAACATATTGTCAGGCAAGGACAGAACTGTTTCAGGTAATTTATTATAGAATCGAATACAATTTACAATAAAAGATCTATTAGTCTTAGCAAGCCGATGTACTGACATTCGCAATCTATTCCTGCTTCTAAGATTTTCACTACATTTTGAAAACGAATTTATATTTTTACGAGCATACATTATGTTCTCATAAATGTACTGAGAGGTAACCGTGAAGATATTTATTTCTTTAAATAGTTCTCTAAGTGATTCCCTGGAGCCCATGTTATAAATAGAGCGGATGGCTCTCCTTTGTAATATGAAAATAGGGTCAATATAAGCAGCTCTTCCCAACAGGATACCATATGACATACATAATATTATCTTCTTTCTAGTATCATTCCGTTTTCTAATCCTATGTATTGTAAGTACGTATTTACAAAAGAAGGTATAAAACGTATGTTTATCAGTTGTCAAGTAACCATATCATAAGATTTTCTTAATTGGACGCTAAACATTTATTTATTCTTTTAAACCATTAAATTTGGCTGGGTCCACTACCCGAGCCTAAGGATTCGGCGAAGGTACTGATTTTTACATAGAGCGACTGCCGTCAAATCTCTACAAAGCCGATGGAAAATCAGACCTCGCTTAGATTAGGTGACACGTAATTTCGAAATGCATTTTTTTTGGATACAGCGCCGAGCAAGTGATAATTACAAATATGTATGTATATATATATACATTATATTGTATGTATATACATCCGAAAACATCTATTTAGTGGTACATGTCAAGATGTTCAAGATTCTAACCAGGGACCGGTAGAACATTCGTGAGGATATATTAGTTACGCAATAAATACGTAAAAAATTTGAAGAATTTTGTTTGAAGTTTGGCACGCAAATAAAACCTGTTCTGGATTGACACATAGGTTACTTTTTCTTAGAAAAAATTTAGGCATCCAGTGTAAATCTTGAAAAGCTGAACTCTATGCGAACAATGCCGTATACAGCAGCTAGTCTGAAACAACACGCAGTTTAAACACTACGTCTGTCCAGACGAAGGTGAGCACTGCACCGTGTAAAAACTCATAACCCGAGATCCCGCTGCAAAATTGTGTAGGTTTGCGTTTTTTAATAAAATATAATTTCATCTAATTGATTATTGGTAATATAATGTGTTAATTCCGGTTTTTAATTGAATATTTTATAATTAATGAATTTGTATGATTTTGAGCACCATGTTTTTTTTAGTGAATGAAACGTCATTTTAAATGAAATGTTGTAAAAGAATGTAAAAAGGTTGCCACTTTCCAGTCAATCGCAACCTTAAGGTTACCCGCTGTTAAGAGGTACATTAATGCTGATTTTTGATCAAACTGAAGTTATATTTGTGCTGAATTCAATATCCATGATTGTTTGTAAAAAAGTGGCCACAAGCCATGGTTGCCATGATATGAATTAATTGCTCCCAGCTTGAATAAGTGCCAACGAGAGGCAAGGAATGCGCGCGTTGTTTAGTGCTGTAAACGTTGTTTGTTTGTTTTTATTTTTTTATAAGTGAAGCATAGATTTTTTAGCAAAATGGAAATGTTTGCCGTACATAGTAATTTTTATTAATTGCCTATTGAAATTTAGAAAAAATCAGTGACGAACTTGCTGGCCCAGTAGTGAAACACGCTGTTACGCTGCTTTGACACCAACGCTCGTGGATACATGGATTATTTTGTTCAGCACAAAAACTTCAATTTGATATAATATTTTTTTAAAAAACACGATGACCGTAAAACATGAACATTAATGTAATTTACATTATTTTCTTTAAAATGACGTTTCATTCACTTAAATACATATAGCACACAATCATACAAATTCATTAATTATAAAATATTTAATTAATACAACAGATACCTACACAATTTTGCAGCGCGACCTTAGGCTATCAGTTTAAATTACATCTTGTAAATTCTTTTATGTCTGACATGCAATTTCGTTTGTCCCTTTTTAGAATGCTGCGAATGGTTGAGGAATGAAACAATGCATGAATTGCCTAGTTGACAGCTTCGTTCATTTAACAAATAAAACATTAAATGAGTTCAAAAATAAACTCAATCATCATAAATCACTACCCTTCCAGCCGTCCCATCTCAGCCTATCAAACTGAAATGGTTGAAAACAAAAACGGGTCTTAGGGAAACAAGTTGCGGATGAGACAAAATGGCTAATGTGAAATCGATGGGACATCTGATGTCCCCTTAGACCAATGTCTGTAGATTCGTTTATATATGTTATATTATATTAATAACGAACCCAATTATAAGCTTAAGAAACAAAGAAAATATTGTTGTGAATTATACTAACATAGTATTATTGTAGGTACGTAACATACCGCAATTTGTTTTCATATTTCCCCAATATTTCGGGGACGTTGCAGACATCATCATGATCACGAAATGACAGTCATTCCGTCCCGTACCTACAATAATACTGTAAACAACCGTAAAAGTTAAAATTATACCCCTAAATAGTATACTCATAGAGAGGATGCAACTTATAAATATTGGTTAATTGTAATTAGTGGACGAGCTTTGTTCGGCGTTTTATTTTCTGAAATGGCATTATTTTATTAAATACATTTAAATAGATAAACTTGAAAAACAAAATCTTATCTAAATAGAAAATTTGATCCACTGCGTCAGTTTTTCCGAGATACACGAAATACTCGTATTACTAAATAGGAATTGTTTGTTTAAATTAGTAGAATCCAAATATGTAATTTTAACAAGCTCGCTGGCGTAGTGACTAAACGAGCTGTTACGTTACCAACGCTTGTGGATTCGATTTCCGCACAGGGCAAACATTTCTTTGCATCACTCACAAAAAACCTCACTCCCTGAAGGGTTGTTGTGTTCTTGAGTGTGAGTGAGGTGACTAGTAAGTTCCTAGGGAGTCCCTGTGCTGGCGACAGAGGTGGCATCGCGTGAGTATCTAATACTTAATGTATTGCGAGCATTCATAGGCTATGGTAACCGCTTTCCATATTTATTTATTTTCGGGACAGGCCCACCACTCATACCCAGTACTGTGTCTCCTGTGTAGCCAGAATTAACAGCGGCGACCACAAAAAAGGCAATGAACAGTGAAGTCCATTGCCGTCCCGGGGGTTAAACTACAGCTGCCTTGGAACTCACAAACGAATTTAATCAGAAGAAATTTGTAGGAGTAGGAAATTTTAGAATTGACTTTCCATATATGTATGTTGTATGCTTGTACCTATGCCTCCCGACGCAGTAAAATAAAGAGAAATATTACTTCGTTTCTCTCAAATAAGCGCCGAAATAGGTATTTATATTACAGTAGAGACCGCCCCGGTTTTGCACCGATATGATCTGGCACGCGTGATCCGACCATTACCAAAGTTCCCAGAATCGCCCGCTGGTTTAATCTGAAGTTTGCTTGAAAATTTCGCCAACATTGGTCTAGCTCTTTTCGAGTGCATGTGGAACAATGTATGCTCCACATGGACTCGAAAAGAGAATAATGAAAAAGAAAAGAGAACAAATATCCGTATACATAATAGTTCGAAGATTGTAAAGAAGAAATCGTAAAATAATACATTATATATTTTTATAAATATTCAATAACAACAAGATTTCTCATGGTACTTATGCGTGTTATGGGAATTTGAAGGTAGCAAGGGGTATTGTAAATTGATCAGTACATTTGACGATTTTTTAAAATACACACATCAAAAGTGTCTAGGGATCAACATATATTTTTGCAATAACTTTTCTCCTGATTGATATTAATTAAAATTTTCTTTAAGGATTCATCAAATAAAGTGTTTTCGTTTGTCTACAGTAACGATAAACCAAGTCACCTTTGCATTAATAAAGAAATTTGCCATTTTCATAATAAAGGGATTTTTGACATTTGAACCACTAACATTAAAGTTCGAAAAAAAGACTGAAATAACAGTTTTCTTTAAAATTTTATTGGGTAACTTAAACAATTAATAATCCGTGTTTCTACCGCGAACACTAACAACACAAGAACATCGGTTTGGCATACTCAAAATGAGTTCATCCAAATCACGCTGTGGAATGGCCGCCCATGTTCGTTGCAACAACAAAAAAAGGTCTTCTTGCGACTGGATACCCTCCATATTCGGCAGAGCTCTTCTCTGTAGCATATCCCATGCATGCTCAATCGGGTTCAAGTCTGGCGACTGAGCAGGCCAGGGCATGACATTGATGTTAGCTGCGGCGAGAGTCTGTCTTACAACTCTTGCGGTGTGCGGTCGTGCATTATCATGCATTAACTGAAATAAGGGACCGATTTGCACTTGTAGAGGAACGATGACGTCTGATACAATCGTCTCAGCATAAATTTGAGCGTTGAGGTTGTCTCTGATCCAAATCAACTCAATTCTTCCGCCGATCCAAATACCCGCCCATACCATGATGGTTCCACCACTATAAGGATGGACTTCCTGGCAGGATTTTAATCGCTGTTGGCGTCCAGGGGTTCTCCAGTGTCGTATACGTCTTGTATCCGGTCTCATACCAAAACGAGACTCATCAGAAAAGCACACGAAACGCCATTGTTCTTCTGCCCAATTTCTGTGTTCAAGAGCCCATTGATATCGAATCCTACGATTGTGCATTGCTATAGGTGGTACCCTTAGCGGTCTTCGGGAAAGAAGGTTCACTTCATGCAAGAGGTTTCTGACTGTTTGGTCGCTAATTAAGTTCCCTGAAGAGTGATGAAGCGTCACGGCTAACATCATGGCGGTTATTGTTGGAGCTCTTCGAGTTGTGATTTGAATGTATCGGTCTTGTCTCCGTGTCCATGCATGGGATATGCTACAGAGAAGAGCTCTGCCGAATATGGAGGGTATCCAGTCGCAAGAAGACCTTTTTTTGTTGTTGCAACGAACATGGGCGGCCATTCCACAGCGTGATTTGGATGAACTCATTTTGAGTATGCCAAACCGATGTTCTTGTGTTGTTAGTGTTCGCGGTAGAAACACGGATTATTAATTGTTTAAGTTACCCAATAAAATTTTAAAGAAAACTGTTATTTCAGTCTTTTTTTCGAACTTTAATGTTAGTGGTTCAAATGTCAAAAATCCCTTTATTATGAAAATGGCAAATTTCTTTATTAATGCAAAGGTGACTTGGTTTATCGTTACTGTAGACAAACGAAAACACTTTATTTGATGAATCCTTAAAGAAAATTTTAATTAATATCAATCAGGAGAAAAGTTATTGCAAAAATATATGTTGATCCCTAGACACTTTTGATGTGTGTATATTAATTTAAATTTAAACATTGTTACTCTGACTTCTTTGTCCATAAGATTTGTGCCCATTGTGTATTGGAGGAGTATTCCGTATTCGATTAGTTACATGGCGTTAGGTTCTACAGTATCTTATACTCAAGTGAAGGAACAAAAAACTGTAGTTTGTGAAAAAAAATTGCCAGATCTCTACGACACAAAAAGAAAACCATACCATTCTTGGATAGGTCACACGTTTTGAAAAATAATTGATTAAACGTGGGCGTTTTCTAATGTTTTCCTTCATCACCGAGCAAGTAACAATTACAAATATGTACATAAATCCAAAAATACAAATTTAGTGATATATGCTCCTACCAGGGTTCGAATAAGTTATGGTCTAATTCTTTGGGGTAACTCAATTGAAAGAGAATGCACTTTCAAAGCACAAAAGCTATGTTCAGATCTCTTAAATTATTAACACTCCCATCGTAATATATATCAGAAATTTGTATACTTGTAAAATCAAAGCATTAAATTGTATTTGATATTATATATTGAAATGTTTATTATTTTCTAATTTTGCATGCTTTATATCAAGCAAAATATATATGGGACCTCTAATCATTATCAACATAATTGTCAATACCCACATTTTACGCAAATAAATATATTGAATGATTGAACCAGAAACTAGTCGATTACTACCTACATTGTTTAACTATCCACTGGGCTATCATTGCCATTTCAATTTCAATAAATATTTTGTTAAATTGTTTTACAATCAACAATTGCCTGTTTATATAAAGAATTTGCAGTTTAATACGAGTACATTTAAAAAAAATATATATGATTTTCTAGTGTGACATTGTATATACACCTTGGAAGAATATTTTAAAGTTAAATAATTTAAATTAATATGACAAATTTTTGTAATGAGTCGTTTTTTAATATTGAAATTTTATTTGAATATTTTGATTATTTTTTAAATTAGATTTTTAATGATGTTATCTTTATTAATTTGTATTATTTTGTATTTTATTTGGTCAAGAATAATAAATAGACTTATTATGTAAATATTTTCATGTTATATAAATAACAGATACAGAGAAACAATATTAATAACATGTATTTCTTTATCTCAAAACATAAATTCATTCATTCGGATATAATGGAAGTGGGGGGGGGGGGGGATAAGGATTAAGCTCGTTCAGAATTCCCAGACGAGAACATCAAACAAAAAGCCTCTCTAGAGAGTGAACTCGCTGATGAGACGAAAGTGTTAATGTGAAATCGATCGATCCTCGGACGTGACGGCTGCTGGTGACAGCCGTTTGACGAATGTCCCGCGTCCGTCTGCACGCAGCTTTACAATCGGATCGAACATTGTGTATTTACAATGACATTGGCAACAGCTTCGTATAATATAGTTGTAAAATATGAACAGTGGCAGATCAGTGGATGCAGGACCATATTGATCAACTGGGCCACAGTTCGTATCCCGGCGTGAACAACTAAAATTGGTCTTTTCGGATTTATCGACATATTTATAATTATCTATGAAGGAATATATAATAAGGAAACCCACGCTCCCAAGAAATTATATTTCAAAAATATTACCAAGAAAGGTCTAATTTTCTTTCTGGGTTGTGAAGGTCTGATGGCAGTCGCTCCATGAAAAAACAGTATCTTCGCCAAAACCTTAGGGATAGGTAGCGAACCCCGTTAATCCTAATGGATAAGGAAACGGGATACCGCTAGAAGAAGTGGAAGTAAGAAGAACTATCCATCAGCATAAGTTATGGGATGTTTAAGAGTCCAAGCAGCAAAAGAAAAACCTGAAAAATGCATATACAAACCCAATGTAACCAAAGACATGATTTAGGTCTATCGATGTATTTGTACACCGCAGATGTGGAAAGGCGAGTGAGTGCAGGGAATAGTGTGAATGGAGCGTTGGGAAAACTTCTTGGCAGTAAAAACTTGAGCCAGAAGGCGCAGCTGGCTATACACAATGCAGTGCTGGTCCCAACGCTTACTTATAGAAGCGAGAGCTGGGTATGGCAGAGAGAGCATGAAAGTAGGATAAACGCGGTTGAAATGCGAACGTTGCGCAAAATCTGTGGTGTAACGCTTGCAGACCGTATCCGCAATGATGAGGTTAGAAGCAGAGATGGTCTGAAAGAGAGCGTCGGTGTTAAAATAAGAAGAGGCATGCTCCGTTGGTTCGGACATGTAGAAAGAATGCAGGATGAAATAATGACGAAGCAGATATACAATGCAAAAGTGGAAGGATGTAGGAGCCGAGGAGGGCCAAAGACTTACCTATCATGATCAAACTGGTCGTGTTCTATCAGAAGGTGAAGTCAGGAGCCCTAGAAACCGGCGAGCGTGCATGAAAAGAGCAATGAATGTGAAAGAAGCGAGTGAGGTATGTAAGGATCGAGTCGCGTGGCGCTCGGTTCTCTCTGCCTACCCCGTAAGGGATTTGGCGTGAGGTTATAGATAGATAGATGTATTTGTTTGGAAGAGTCACTACCCATTCAGAGACGCAACGCTTAAGATGAAGTCGATTCTGGTGGATGTTTTGTGATAATCTTGTTCTGGTTAATCAATCAGAGTTCTAGTGTCCCTGTTCAAGAGAACTATCTTCTATCTATCTAATAGATTACCATTGACCAGAGTCTAATGAGCGAAATATGAATAAAAAAAAATGTAGCATGTTATTCTAACTGACATCAACAGATGAGGATACATCGTAGAGAGGCGAAATACGTGTCGCAGAGACGACCGGAGCTGCTAGCGTAGCAACTGTAGCAGATGGAAGAGGTTCATGTTTCAGATGGCGGGCATTCGCAGATACGACCACAGCAGTCGAGGCTGGACGACCGGAGCATCCATGACAGAGACGGCATCTACTGATGATAGTGGGCGCTCGCCGGTGCTAGTTTACATGAATTTATTGGTAACGGAACCACACAAAGTAGCTTAGATCAAACTGCCTTCTTGTGATTGTTTACTAGCAAGAATCTGAAGAGTTAATGCATTGACAATGCGAAATACCTGTATTACGAGAATATATAGGCTTATCTGCTTAAAATTGGGCCAAATTCAGCCACCCGAAGTAGTTTAAAAAAAAACAAAGACTTTTCTCGCAATGGGTTTTAATTGGAGTAACCCAACAGAAGAACGACGACCTCGTCCCTTATTTCCTCCCTGGTTTTATAAAACACGGCATTTCTCGTCTGAATTGCGGCGAGCTGCGCCGGAAACAGAATCCGGTCACCCATCCGGCTGAGCGGAAAGCTACATGTCAACTCGTGCTATTGTTCTGCCTACGGATGGACGAGCTTTGAGGGCTAAAGTTGCGTTTTTCTATTTCAGAAAGGGGACGGAGGTTCTTTCATTGAAAAATTATTAATTAAATTTTGTTATGGTTACTAAGAGATAATGATAGGCATGATTCGTTGGTTCGGGAATGTGGAAAGAATTTGTGGAAATATTGAAGAAGCAGATATACGTTAAAGGATGTAGCAGCCGAGGAAGACCAAGACGTACCTTAACCAGCACCTAAATAATAACTCTATGGAAGGTTATTGTGTTGGTGCGAGTAAATGACGTTATCAGTAAGCTCCTAAGGAGTTGATATTTTGGGGTTTTGGGGTGGCAACACGCGAGCCATAATTTCTGTACCTACTGCAAGCGTTCATTAGTTACATTAACCACTTTACCTAACCGTTAATTTTCCATTTCTTAAAGAGATAAAGACATTTTTTTTTAACATTAGATCCTCGCGGGCACTTAAACACGTCTTACATTTTTCAACAACATCATCGTCAAACATAATTTTATTGTATCTTATTCTATCCTTCTTTTGTAATATGTTAGCATTTCAGAAATAACCATTGGCAAAGAATAAATTAAAATTGCCAATTAGATATTACAATAAATTCATTAAAACATGTTGGTATAATAATGATATCAAATAGTAGAATTAAAGATTATTAAGGAAAGGACGTCTGTTCTGAATTATTTTCATTCAGTAAGCCCTTTTACAGAGAGTATTTTTATTGTGCTTTTTGAATACATTGTCAGGAAAGGACAGAACTATTACAGGCAACGTATTATAAAATCGAATACAATTTATAAGAAAAAATCTACCAGTCCTAGCAAGCCGATGTACCGGCATTACACTTATTTCAACACTATTAACGCTTCACTTATCCATTAGTTACGATATCAGCTGCACATCAGGCTGAATGTTTGCTTGCCGCCAACACCGTAAACCTTTGTATGTTACCTACAGTAAGTATGCGGAATTATGACATTAAGCAAAGACTGATTGACATATAAGTAGTACATTCTAAATAGGTTTCATAAAACTTGAAAGTAGAAACAAGTGCTGTTAAAAACTTTAAAGCATGTAGTTTCATTTCGAAAGCAAATTGAAATGCCCTTCACAAAACATTTGCAAACACCAAAAGAACAATTGCTTCCTAGTGGTTCTACACAAAAAAGAATGCAACGAAAACTGTACTAATTACACAGTAATTAAAAGCTGTGGCACTAAGTAAGCGGCGAACGAGATTCTTCAGTTGCGGCGACACGACGATCGAATCGATGTCGTTCAGGCCTTTATGATAATTTATACTACAATTATAAATGTATATATATTTCCTACTAATCAACCTAGAACATAAATCGTTTGAAACAGTTTTAAATGAACAGTTTAAGGTGTTATTTTACTATAGTCAAATTTACAAGCAATTTCATCCGATTTGATTGATAAATTTAAGCCATTTTAATAATATATGTACATATATATATTCATATTTAGTGTATCTATGAAATAGACCATTACCAGAGGGAGACTTTGTACAAAAGTCGTCTGCGTGGGTACCTCTGTCTCACCTATTTCTACCGCCAAGCAGCTATATTTATATAGCAGTGCTCAGGTTTGAAGGGTGAGATATAGTAGAGAAATTACTGAGTATTGTGACGAAACAGCCTCAGGTCACAAGATTGGCAGCGCGCGAGTAATATCCCCGTGGTGTTGCGAGCGTCAATAGGCTGCGGTGATTGCTTACCATCTAATACGGGCCGTATACTTGTTTGTCAATTTATTTGCATAAAAAAAAATGATTCTAAGGCTTTGAATCAAATTTTGTATATAAATAATGCCTTTACTAACTGACAACTAAGGATCATGTTAAAAACTAGTATCAGCAATTGAACGTTAGATCAATGACAAAAAACCGGCCAAGTGCGAGTCGGACTCGCACACGAAGGGTTCCGTACCATTATCTATAAAAACGGCAAAAAATCACGTTTGTTGTATGGGAGCCTCCCTTAAATATTTGATTTATTTTAATTTAATTATTTATTTTTAAAGTAGATATATAACTAAATATTCTGTGAATATTTCAAGCGTCTACCTGTTGCCGTTATCAATATCGAGCAAAAACGAGCAAAAAAATCGCGTTTGTTGTATGGGAGCCCCCTTAAATATTTATGTTATTCTATTTTTTTGTATTTGTTGTTATAGCGGCAACAGATATACATCATCTGTGAAAATGTCAACTGTCTAACTGTCACGGTTCGTGAGATTCAGCCTGGTGACAGACGGACGGACGGACAGCGAAGTCTCAGTAATAGAGTTCCGTTTTACCCTTTGGGTACGGAACCCTAAAAACGGCAATAAAATCACGTTTGTTGTATGGGAGCCTCCCTTAAATATTTGCTTTTAACCGACAATAACCAGGATTAGAACGAGGTTCGAATTCTAGTTTGGGCATGTACACCTGAATTCGTGTATTCGGATTTATGTACTGAAGAAAAACATTGTGAGGAAACCAGCACGTCCATGTAATATGAGAGTTGTGGGACCTGAATCTAAGAAAGGGTTGGTTTCCTCTCCGGATTGTGGAGGTCTGACTGCAGTCTCTTCAAGTCAAAATCTATCTTATACAACCACAAACGGTCCAGATTCGAAGCCCACTAAGCAGTGTCTTTTGCCCATAATTTCCTATTACATTAAATGAGTTATTCTTGTTGAATTTTGCACTTAAGATAAGGTTTAACTTTTTTGGTTTATCTACATATTTTCTGAAAAAATAAATCGCTATTTCGTATAAAAACCGTATAAAACGCGAAGCGAAGGTAGTGAACATGTATTTCTTTATTGAAATGTTATTTTTCCGTACTTCCCTAGTTGGACTGCTTTGATGCGCCCCAAAGCAGTCCAACTGGGGAAGTACCTACCATCTCACAGAAAACCGTAACCAAAAACACCCGCTGGAGGGTTGTCGTAATTCTGCTGAGGGAGGCCTCTCTTAGAAACACCCAATAAAGAGAAACAGATACATATAAATATTTGTCTTGTGTACACACTTCCCGACGTTGTATAAAAAAAATGTGTTTTTATTACTGTTTGTCACGTTTTATCTATTCAGCGAGAAATATCACGAAACATGTAATTACATTAATGGGAATAATTCTTTGGTTGTCGGAAACATTGGCAAAATCGACATGGCTGCCAACTTACAAGTGTAAATGTCAGCGACATTTGTCGAAAACTTTGTGAACTCGTAAAAATGGCCAACGAGAAGTTATATTTCCGTGTATAATATATGTAGCGTGTTGGTTATTTTGATAGTTCGTCCGTTAAATACCCAAGTTTTGTCTATGGTGTAGTAAAAGTGACGGTATATTTTAAATATTTTTTTTAAGTAATAAATGGGAACCGATTTAATGAAAAAGGAATATTTGACGCCGGCATATATATAAAGAACCAATTAATATATGTTGTCTGACAAATTACACAGTACCATCTAGCCCCAAAGTAAGCAAAGCTTGTATTATTAGGTTACTGATAAAGACACGGAAACACATGTATATAAGAGAGATAGGGCGCATGAAAGTAGCCCATCTGAGGAAGTACTCCTCCACCTCACAGAAAACCTTAGGCAAATAAGAAATCCCTGAAGGGCTATTGTGTTCCTGCGTGTGAGTGAGGTCACGTGTGAGCACCTTAAGAGTTTGGTGAGGTGGCATCGTGCGAGTGATACTTAATGTAGTACAAGCGTTCGTAGGCTGCGGCAACTGCTTTACATCAGGTGGGCTGTATGCTTGTATGCCTCCAGATGGTGTATAAAAAAAGCTTTTATCTAAATGCATATGGAAGTACACATGGTTCTTACAGTAGAACTAAATTAAAAAAAAATGTCAGTCTGTTTTTTTGTTCTGGCTAATTTTATTTTGACGTATCTATCACCGGCAGATAGCTGATGTTATAAGGAATAACATAGGCTACTTTTATTTTAGAAAAAAAAAATACAATTATGCGGAAAAAATGAAACCCATGAAATTGTGAACAAATTCCATCCGAACTCCGTTTTTTATTCTGGTTAATCAACGAAATACGAGTAGCTTGACTGATTTTGGCGTTTCTTTCACTAGCACATAGCTGAAGTTATAAGGAGTAGATCACTTAGCCTACTATCATTTTAGAAAAAAATACAGATCCGCGAGCAAAAATAAACCTATGAAATTGTGAACAAATGCTAATTCCACGCGAACTCTGTTTTTATTCTGGCTAATCTACGAAATACGAGTAGCTTGACTGATTTTGGCGTTTCTTTCACTGGCACATAGCTGAAGTTATAAGGAGTAGATCACTTAGCCTACTATCATTTTAGAAAAAAATACAGATCCGCGAGCAAAAATAAACCTATGAAATTGTGAACAAATGCTAATTCCACGCGAACTCTGTTTTTATTCTGGCTAATCTACGAAATACGAGTAGCTTGATTGATTTTGGCGTTTCTTTCACTGGCAGATAGCGGATATTATAAGGAGTAGCCGAGGTTACTTTTATTGTAGAAAAATAATTACAGTTCTGCGGGGAAGAATAAAACCAATGAAATAGTGAACAAAATCTAATTCCACGTGAACAAAGTTGCGGGGCCCGCTAGTCTAATATATAGGCAGTTCAAACAAAATGACCAATATCCATAACGATTATCATCACTCTCATGGAGTCTGTGCCCGAGGTGTTGCCGATGTAGTGGCAATAACACTTAAAAGAAACGGCGCAGCTCTAAACGTCTAATACACCCGTTTCGGATTATTGGCTACTTCATTTTGCTTAGTGCTTTTAATGAAAACGTTCCGTCTATTCTCATCATTTTTATGAAGTATCTTGCAATTTGTGATCTCTCTATCTATAACTTCACGGCAAATTTCTTGCCGGGTAGGCAGAGAGAACCGAGCGTCATGTGACTCGATACTTACACACCTCACTCGCTTATTTAACATTCATTGCTCTTCTCATGCACGCTCGACGGTTTGTAAGGCTCCTGATATCTCCTTCTGGTAAAACATGATCAATTTGGTCGTGGTAGGCAAGCCTTTGCCTTCCTCGTCTCCTATATCCTTCTACTTTCGCGTTGCATATCTGCTTCGTCATTCCTTCATCCTGAATTCTTTCTACATGTCTTCTACATCCTTTTTAATGTTTTGTATTTTATACCGAGCCACCTATCTGCTTGATATATTTTAATTTCTTCTAGCCTAAGGTTGTCTTAAAAAGATTACTATGCGTTAAGACCGCCTTTTGTGATTTAATTATAAGTTATTTTCGTGTTATTTTCATTTGATGCCATAAAAAATATTGTATTGGGGATAGACTAATTAATTTCAAATTATTATCGTATCTTATTGCATGCAACCAGCGACGCACTACCGACTGATTATGGAGCATGGACCGTCTATGAAGGGTTGTTGTACCCGTAAATTACTAATTCATGGGTAGGCAATAACCCTTCATGTAATTGTTGATAATCGCATTGCAAGAATCAGGTTCATTGGTATAGTAACTATTGCTAAATGAAGTCATCTGTCTCCCATATATACGAATCTACTTCCCTAATTTCAAGGTAAGAGTCGAATATAAAACTGGATATACACTCAGGTACAGGAATAGTAGGAATCGTCTGCGAGTGTTGTTCATAATATCTTTAATGAACATTACATTATGTACATATCTGTAACTATTTGAAATAGATATACAATGCAAAAGTAGATGTAGGATGTAGGAGCCGAGGAAGACCAATACTTACCTAGATGACCAAATTGGTCGTGTTTTATCAGAAGCCTCAGAAACCGGCGAGCGTGCATGTGAAGAGCAATGAATGTTAAAGAAGCGAGTGAAGTGCGTAAGGATCTTGTCACATGGCGCTCGGTTCTCTCCCCTGCAAGGAAATTGGCGTGAAGATAAATATTAGATATATATACAAAAGAGGCGTAAACATTACTTACAAATAATAAAAATGACAGTAACTTATATTACACTCCTATATGTATACATACACACACACACACATTAATTCACTTATACATAATTTTATAGCTTTTTATAGCTGTGATAGACAGATTAACAAAATAACCGAAAATTACCGAATTAAACCGAGATAAATGGAAGATAGTGAGCATTAACTTGATTTTTTAAATGACTTAGTTAATGACAGCGCATTCCAGCTGTGTATATTTCTAAAGATCAGTATGGGATGGGTAATCTTTGACGACTTAATCTTTTTTTTTATACAACGTAGGGAGGCATACAAGCATATGGGCCTCCTGATTTAAAGCCGTACTTTACCGTAGCTTCCAAACACTCGCAATACATTAAGTATCATTCTCGCGATGCAGCCAGCAGCTGCTAACACAGCAAATCCTTAGGAGCTTACTGTTGATCTCGCTCATACGCGGGATCGCAATAACTCCTTAGGGAGTAGTTATTTGGCTGCGGTTTTCAGTGAGGTGGAGGTACTTCCCTAGACGAGCTACTTTGATGCGCCCTACCTCTCTTAAAAACACCCAGACCAAGACAAACAGACATATCCGTGCACACAAATGTTCGTCCAGTGTGGGAGTCGAACCCACGAGCGTTGGTGTCAAAGTAGTGTAACAACGCGTTTCACCACTACGCCACCGAGCTAGTCAAGTTGCTTGAGAGGAACTGAGAAATTACACTTTACCCCAGTATAAATAAAGCCAGATCTTTTCAAGTACACTATGTATTTCCTATAAAAATACTTCAATCAAATATGTAATTTATTTTGCAACTCCGGAAGGTTGATCGCAAATTTATATGCTTACAATCAACCTCATGTTACCGTAGCCAATAAACACTTGGAATTAAGTAACGCGTGTGCTAATATACCAAATCTTTTCAATGATAAAAAATAAAATACTTAAAAAAATCTAAATAAATCCTAAATAAATACAAATATTAAATACGCCAGGATAGCTATTTCCTATAAAAAATAGTAAATTGCAGCTGGTTTCGTCCAGAGATCCATGACAAACAATTGGATAGACAGCTGAGCGAAAAATATACAGAACATTCCCATCGTATACGAAACCCTAATTTTAAGAGAGGTAGCATCAAAGCAGTCCGCCTGGGGAAGTACCTCCATCTCACAGAAAACCGCAGCCAAATAACAATTCCCTAGATGGTTGTTGTGTTCCTGCGTGCGAGTGAGGTCACCAGTAAGCTCCTAAGGAGTTGCTGCGTAAGCAGCAGAGGAGGCATCGCGCGAGTGATATATGTTACAAGCGTTAGTAGGCTACGGTAACTGCTTTACATCAGGTGGACCGTATGCTTGTATGCCTCCCGACGTTGTATAAAAAAAAACACTGCCAGACTTCCGAGCCAGTATTAAATGGAATAGAAATTAACTTAGCCTCACCGATAGTTTCTACTCGAACAGTCAAAATCGGCCATAGTTCACACGTCATTAACTCGGAAAGTTTGTTCGTAAGGTAACACTGCAATGGCGTCAGTTTAATGTACAACTACGTGGCTATGTACAAAAGTTTTAGGTGGAGAAAGTTGAGTCAGCAATGTACGTGTAACATGGAAAATGGTCGGTACGGACAACTATTGGAGAAATATATTCAAAGGAATTCTCTCATCGATTATGGAGATAAGAAAAAGCGCTACTCGTACCCCAAACTGTTCATTGATATCACAAATAAACCACTTGACTGCGTATCCGCGCTCACAAAAAACGTTGTATTCTAGCGCCTAAATACCTCAGCGTTTCGTGCCTACTGATCGATGGGAGGATATTTTAACCAATAAGCTGATAAGTACCGCGATGTTGTTTTTTTATACAAACAGAGACCAATACAAACATACATGTTCATGCACACAAATGTTTGTCTTGTGTGTGAATCGAACCCACGAGCGTCGGTGTCAAAGCCGCGTCATTCACGACTGAGCCACCGAGCTCGTCTAAGATATGATTGTTGTTGTTGATCTGTGAACTAGCCAATAAGAGCTACGCGATCCACTTGACTCCCTGACCCGAATCGAGTTACTACGCAATATCGGTGTCATTCATTCTCCATAGGTTATTTTCCTTCATAGTTGATAAGTAATTTTTATATTTTTCTATTAAAAATCAAACACATGGCCTGCTTGAGTGTAAACGGTTACTGTAGCCTGTGGATAGTTGCAAAACCAGCGGTGTTACTCGTACGTTGCTGACGCTGTCTTTGTCGTATATACACTTCTTCTGCATAATTAACATGCTTATGTTAGCTTTACCCGTAACTACGTTTTGACGAGCTCGGTGGCTCAGTCGTGAAAGACGCGACTTAGACACCAACGCTCGTGGGCTCGATTCCCACACAAGACAAACATTTGTGTGCATGAACATGTCTGTTTGTCTTGGTCTGAATGTTTTAAGAGAGGTAGGTTGTGAGAGTAGGTGGTTGTGTTCCTGCGTGTGAGTGAGGTCACCACCAAGCTCCCAAGGCGTTGCTGTGTAAGCAGCAGATGAGGCATCGCGCGAGTGATACTTAATATATCGCAAGCATTAATATGCTACGGTACCTGCTTTACATCAAGTGGGCCATATGCTTGTATGCGTCCCGACGTACTATAAAAAAAAGAAACCTCGGGAAGTTAAATTTGACCTATTTCCAATTTCCAATTGAGCTCAAATTTTGCATACACGTTTTGGATGACAATGCATGATTAGTTACGTGACGTTATTCTAAATCCAATATGGCGGACTCTCAAAGATGGCGGACTAGATATTTTCATGCACTCGCTTGATATGGGTATCAAATGAAAATGGTTGCTAGGAGGAATACGAAAAATGAAATGACGTCACTCTTAATTTAATATGTGGACGTCCCAAGAAAGCATGTTTTTTGATTAACTATAATATGGCAAATTAATTATATACAAAAATTAGGTTTGATCTTAGTATCAACCATAAAACGTTAGGTACCCCTTAATCGCTGACATATACTTACAATACAGCTGATTATTTATTTTATTATTTATATTATCTATTTTACAATACGTCTATCAGACCAATGTTTTTAGGGTTTTCTGTCAAAATGGTAAAAACTTATGATACGATTTTATCTGTTTGTTTATTTGTCGGTTTGTCAGTCAGTCACGGTGACATATTTTACGGATTACTAATGCTATAGATTCGAAATTTGAAATAGTTGTAAATGTTACGTATTCCACCTTGTTGATAATTTATTTTGCCCACGTGGTTTAAATGGGGGATAATGACATTTTAAAGTCTGCTTCAAGTGGAGTATCATTTGATAAGCCATTTGCATATTCAGCAACAGATTTTAGTTTTTTTATGCCGGTAATTATCGACTCGTCAATAAAAAAATTTTCTTGATCATGAAATATATCTGGGGGTGTGACTATGTCTTAGACTCAGCCGTGACTTTTGCGAGTCTTCGTAGCGGGTAAAAGGAAGTAAGTTATACTAAAACGAAATTGTATGATGCAGCGAAATGATCTCAAAATGTGGACGGTGCGTCACAGTCCTCACTCAACGAATGTTTTGATTCTTTAGCTATTAAGTGTTGTATATAAATTTTGGATGTAAACCATGGATATTGAGTTACATCCACAACACCAAACTGTATCCCCTAATTTTGTTATCATCAGTTTTCTGAGTTACCTCCCACTATAGAAGCCAACTTGAAGAGATTTTTAAGTTAAAAAAATACCACCCCTTTGTCTTCGAAGTTTGCTAAGTGAAAAATGTGAAATAATTAATATAAATAATATTTATAATAATATATACATGCAAAATCGTTCCACGCGTCTCTGAATTCTAGAATAACACAGAAAAAGGCACGTTCATACACGTACGGTACTAAAAATTTGATGGTTTTGATTATGTGCCTGCCTCTTTACGTACGTCAGTTGTTAAGGATTGAATGAGAAATTTCAAGATTTTTTTCTAAAAAACTTGGTATTTCAACGATTAGACGTGTTCAGGCTTTCAAAATATATGATACAGTACCTTCTCTACGACCGCATATAAATGAAATTAAAAAGTAACTCCTTCACTACCTTCTTTGAAGACAAAACTGACATACACTTGAAACTTGAAATAAGAATGAAGCATCGGTGAAAGTGAGGTAAACTGTTACCGGAAAGCGCCATTGGCGTCAAATGACTCAGGCATGTTTCTGGGCATCACACAATGAACTTTAAAGAATGTTTTATCACTACTCTTCAGAACAAATATCAGCCTCACATATAGGATATAGAACCTTTAAAAAAGCGTCTAATTGGTATGTAGAAATTGTTATTATATTTCTCTTCAAAGCTTAGTAAACATATATGGTCTGCAAAACCAAAAGTATATTTCAACTCTCTTGCAGTATTTTCAATAAGCTTATGAGAATGCACTATCACTACACTGCATAACAGGTATCAGCTTCCCACATGGGATACACAACCTTTAAAGTAGCATCAAATATTTTCTTTATTTTCCTTGAGAGCCTAATAAATACGGATCAGCGATACAAAGCAAAATGCATTTTTCTACAGTCTCAGTATATTCAATGACCTTACAAGAATGCACTACCATAGCACTCCCGAACACAGATATCAACCTCCCATATGGGATATATACATTTCTTTAAAATAAACAGCGTTGTTTATCTCTATTCAACGCGATACTATTTTTATGTTGCATCCCTCTCGTACTCTACGATACGGACTGAAAATTGGATATATTAGGATTTATTGAGAGAACCTCGCGTCCTCGTGTTTATCACTGAAATATGTTATTGTTATGTTGGTTATATTTCATTGTATTAGATTTTACGTTCCGAAATACGGTTTTTGACGAGCTCGGTGGCACGGTGGTGAAACGCGCGGTTACGTTACTTCGACACCATCGGTGGTGTGTTCAATTCTCACACAGAACATACACATTGATGATGTACGGCGGTTACCGTAGCCTACGCTTGCAAAACATTAAGGATAACTTGCGTGATGCTACCTCTGCTGTTGACACAGCTCGTTAGAAGCTTACTGGTGAGCTTTCTCACACGCAGGAACACAATAACCAACCAAGGAGTTATTATTTGACTGCGGTTTTATGTGAGGTATATGTACTTCCTTAGGCAGGCTGATTGATGCAACTTACTACCGCTAAAATCACTCAGACTAATACAAATAGGCGTGTTCACACAAATGTTTGTCCAGGGTAGGAATTAGATCCACGAGTGTTGGTGTCAAAGGTGTGTTATTAACCACTGGGCCACTGAACTCATCAATGTCAAAATCAAAATCAATTTGCTGCAGTATTGAATACTTGCGAGTCACCAAAAAGCCGATCAAGGGTTGCTGTATCATCAGAGGTAGCGAAAATTTACAAACGATACACATTGCTGCGTATACGTCCATAGAATACTGAAACCGATTCATATTAGAGAGGTAGGGCGCATTAAAGCAGTCCGCTTGGGGAAGTACCTCCACCTCATAGAATACCGCAGCCAAATAATTACTCTATAGAGTTGTTCCCACGTGTGAGTGAGGTCGCCAGTAAGCTCCTAAGGAGTTGCTGTATATGCAGCAGTTGAGGCATCGTGCGAGTGATACTTAATATGTTACAAGCGTTAATAGGCTACGGTACCCGCTTTACATCAGGTGGGCCGTATGCTTGTATGCCTCCTGTCAAAAAAAAATTAGGCGGACAATATGCTCATTTTTCATCGAATATGTTAACACTCATATTTGAAAATCTCTGTAGTGAGAATTTAGTGCTATTAATGTAATTTATATGTTTTCTGTGAGGTGGAGGTACTTCCCCAGACGAGCTGCTTTGATGCGCCCTACTTCTCTTAAAATTAATATATCAACAAAATAATAATTAATCAACGGAGAGCGCAATGTACTATTAAGAACAGATCACGCTTGGCACTCATGGTGCGATTATGACTCTTAATACGTATGGCATGAGAACTGTAGCTGTACAGTACGACCTCGATTTTAACGATATACACTCCAAATTAATTCATTATTCGTTCTGAACAACGGAAACATTTAAAAGTGAACCCTGAAGTGTACAATTCCCCGCCCTTTATGCTTAGTGTTGGCAATCAACATGAAATCTGAGATAGAGCGCTGCAGCCCCGAGATAAGGCCTGACCACCAATAAAACCGGCCAATCGCCCTCGTAAAACTTTATAGACGGAGCTGGTTTAATCAGAGCAGTCATCAGTATGACGAATATGTTTTGTTTTGCACTTATCTTGCTTTATTGTTACTTGAAAATATAAAGAGTTTAATCAATGAATCTTATTGATATAAAAAAATTGGTTGTCTGTAATGTCGGTTTACGTGATAGAAGGAGAGGAGAAGAAAGAGAAATTATTTTCTATCTGTAATCACCTTATGATAAACGTAACAAGTAAAATTTAACTAATACGAGTATGAGTATGATTTTAGCATGCAGATATATCTATTACATATAAATACATTAGGACAAATCTATATACAAATACATGGCGGAATTTGTTTATTTGAATGCACTAATCTCTTTAATTACTATTCGGATTTATGAAAATCTTTTTGTGTTTGATACCGCTTCGTATTTTTGAGAAAGGTTATAAGGCTATGCAATATAACAATATGACCATTGCAAGCCTAAGAAGAAAAAGTAAGAAGAAGAAGAAAGCTTTTCCCAATAATTTTACGTGATAACGTCATAAGAAAACATTGATAAAAAACTGCATACTTTTATGAATTGAATTATTATCACTGAATTATCATTTTAGTTCAGAAATTCAACAGTGTTCATGTTTTGTAACTTCCAACTAAAAATATTGTAAAACCAATATCAACGAAATATATATAATATACCAAACTATGCAATATCACTATTATTATTTTCTAATCGCTCAAAACAATTCGAATCAATTCGAGTGACGATTGAGTCGCGGCACTTATTGGCTTATTGGTTAAAATATTTTCCCATTGGTCAATAGGCTCGAATTACAGTAGGCCGATTCTACTAAAAAACTGCAACTGCACTGCAGCGCGGTGTGTGTCAAAATGCGAACATTTTGACATTAAGCGATCTGACAGCAGCGACGTTTAATGAAACCTCAAAATGTACGCATTTTGACACATGCCACGCCGCGCTGCAGTGCAGTTGCAGTTTTTTAGTAGAAACGCCCTACTGACATATTTAGGTAATAAAATAAGTTTTTGTAAGTGCGGGATGCCTTCACGAGTAGGCAAGTTGTTCATTGGTTTGTAGAAAAACACCACATAATTTATTACCCTAAGAAGCATATTATTTAAAATTTTAAGAGTTCGTACATAATTGAATTATTTTCAGATTCATTAGTTTAAGAAAATATTTTAGACATTTAAGATGTAGTGTCAAAAATATATAATCTTCCATGCAATTTGATCTTACCTAAGGCCGCATGAACTAATTGGTGGCGGAAGCACACAAAGCAGGTTAGATCAAATTGCATGTAAATTTGACTTTCGCAAAATAACGCCTGAATCTATTAACTATATAATCTTCCATAAAGCTGTACGATATACATTTATGTAGGTATGAAAAGAAAGTGTGTGATACCTCTTAGAAGCAATCATGGTTGCGATAAATGCTTTATATTAGATGAGCTTGGTGGAGCGCTGTTACGCTACTTTGGCACCAACGCTCATGGGTTCTTCATGATTGTCCTACACAGGACAAACATGAACGTGTCTGTTTGTCTTGGCCTGGGTATTTTTTAGGTATAATAAGTATGTATTTACAAAAAAGAAAATGTGTTTACGTATGTTTATCAGTTGTCTAGCACCCATTACACAAGCTTCGCTTTCTTTGGGGATAGATAGCGCTGTGTATTTTGTCCGACAATATTTATTTATTTAGATCAGCTTGACCATATTTTTGTTTACAAGTAATGTAAACTATCTTAAAGCTGTTAAAAAATCAAAGTTTCTTTTAGTAAAAGAAAAATAGTGGTCGTGGAAACTTTCAGCAGGTATAATATTTTAAATATACGTATTTTAAATTCGTATTCTATACACTAAATTAAAATAGATGACCAAATGAATTCTAAGTTCAAGTATTATTTGGCTGTTCTTGATTAAATGGAAATGATATTATACTATCGCACAATCACACTACACTATGGAAACGTGTCGAGTGATAAAATCTTGAGAAAAAGTACTATTGTGTATTAAGATTCCCTTCTTTTAGTCAACAACAGTACAAAGTTAAGGCATCATGATAACTAATAAACGTCAAAGTAAGATTTCTATTTTGTCTCTTGCACTCTTTTATATTTATTTTCTATCTAGCATTATTTCGTTTCTTATTGGCAGAGCTGCGATAGCCAGCGGAGCCACATTACCCTCAAAATTGCCGTTTGGGGTAGACTGATGTCATCCAGCTAGCGTTTAGACGGTAATAGTGAGAAACTCCAAAATCGACACACTAATAGCTAACATATTGTAGTTTTGTATCCTTTAATTTGAAATTTAAACGTTCGTTGGTGAGGAAGAACGGTCCAAAATCGTTCCAATTAGAAAAAAAAACATATGGGAAAACGTATGGCCGGCCACTCTGCAGTGCAGAGTCTGCACTGCACTCCCATCAACAGAAAAAGTAACAGCACTCGTCGCTAGATGTCGTACAGGGTTCCATATATTTTTAAAAAATTAAAAAAATATAAATAAAATACTTAAATATTTTTTAAATTTAAAAAATATCAGCTCTGCCTACTCAGCTTGCTGTTATTTACTAGTCTAAATAATCTATTAGGACTAGTGAAGTCGACTATCTAAGCTCAATAAGCGAAGATACAGGTTTCTTTATATAATACGTCGAAAGGCACACAGGCACGACCCACCTAATTTAAAGCGGTTACATCATTTACGCGATGCCACCTCTGCTGCTAATACAGCAACTCCTTAGGAGATTACTGGTGACCTCACTCACATGCAGGAACACAACCCTCTTTCATCTCGTTAATTTTGACATAGAGCAACCACGATAAGTGGGGTACATTGCCTCGGAAAGCCTTATTTGAAACGGATTCGAAAGTTTTAACTCAGATTCTATACTCTATGATAGATAACTTTTCGATTTCGATTCGAATATAGCGTTTGGAAGCAATATGAATACGCCTACTGATCTCCATAACCCAGAGGGCAAATTAGACCTTTTTAGATTACATTTCTTTTTGGAATATAATTTCTTGGACGTGCGGGATTTCTAATGATGTTTTCCGAGCGAGTGCACAAATATATCTACATAAATCGGAGAAAACGAATTTAGCAGTACATGCCAGGAGCAGTGTATATAATTCAAAATAAATCATATAGGAGCACATATTGATATTATTCATGCATTGATGACTGCTTTGATTAAACCAACATCGTATATAATAAAGTTTTACGAGGGCGCTTGGTTAGTTTTATTGATGGTCAGGGCTTATCTCGGAGCTGCAGTGCTCTAACTCAGATTTCATGTTAATTGTTGGTCATTAAACATAAAGGAACGCGAATTGAACACTTCAGAAATTTTCAATGATTTTGTAATTTAGAGGATTTATCCTATCGTACTCAAATAGGTAGTACACACATGAAAAGTGTCTAGGGATCAAGCATTTTTATGCGGATTTCTTGAGATTGAGATGTGGCTTTGTAATAAAAAAAATATATAAAATATATAAACGTATACGACACTGGAGAACCCCTGGACGCCAACAGCGATTAAAATCCTGCCAGGAAGTCCATCCTTATAGTGGTGGAACCATCATGGTATGGGCGGGTATTTGGATCGGCGGAAGAACTGAGTTGATTTGGATCAGAGGCAACCTCAACGCTCAAATTTATGCTGAGACGATTGTATCAGAAGTCATCGTTCCTCTACAAGTGCAAATCGGTCCCTTATTTCAGTTAATGCATAATAATGCACGACCGCACACCGCAAGAGTTGTAAGACAGACTCTCGCCGCAGCTAACATCAATGTCATGCCCTGGCCTGCTCAGTCGCCAGACTTGAACCCGATTGAGCATGCATGGGATATGCTACAGAGAAGAGCTCTGCCGAATATGGAGGGTATCCAGTCGCAAGAAGACCATTTTTTGTTGTTGCAACGAACATGGGCGGCCATTCCACAGCGTGATTTGGATGAACTCATTTTGAGTATGCCAAACCGATGTTCTTGTGTTGTTAGTGTTCGCGGTAGAAACACGGATTATTAATTGTTTAAGTTACCCAATAAAATTTTAAAGGAAACTGTTATTTCAGTCTTTTTTTCGAACTTTAATGTTAGTGGTTCAAATGTCAAAAATCCCTTTATTATGAAAATGGCAAATTTCTTTATTAATGCAAAGGTGACTTGGTTTATCGTTACTGTAGACAAACGAAAACACTTTATTTGATGAATCCTTAAAGAAAATTTTAATTAATATCAATCAGGAGAAAAGTTATTGCAAAAATATATGTTGATCCCTAGACACTTTTGATGTGTGCACTTGTTTCTCTATACAAATAAAACTTTTTGAACAAAATAGTGGAACCAATTTCATCGAAATCGATATATATATATCTATATATAGCAACTACGTAAATAGGCGTCATTATCAATGACTTTGGTTCCACATTTTTATTTGAAAACTGTCATTAGATAACTTTTTAGTTTATTATTTCAACTTCACTGTATCTACATCTAATCTTCATTAAAAAGAAATCACAGAAGGCACGACTCTACTAGCAAGAAACAGCCCGAAAGGCATCTTCATCTTACAGAACACCGTAGTCGAATAATAAGTTCATGGACGGTTGTAGTGTTCGTGTAAGTGAATTATGTCGACGTCAAGCTAATGAGGAGCAACTAATGTGGTAATTAACAACGGGCCTGGTAATGCGTGATGATTGTCATGCATACATAGGCTTGATAAATGCTTTGAATTAATTAATTTTGAAAGTCATCGTTTTCTTTAATTGAAATTCATAAAATAAACAAAAGCAGTACTGCCATCTATTAGCAACAATCATGTTGGATTTCATATATAAACTAGTCTTCCCACAAATCTCATTTGTTCCTACATGAGATTTTTTGTATGTACCTTTACTATGTAAATAAACAAAACTTTCCTTGAGACTTCAGCTTCAGGTTGAGAAACAATACTACAGTGTATCGTTATAACAGGCCAAGATTTTTCTATTAGTTGATATTTTAGTAAGTGCTTAAATATATCTATACTAATATATGCAGCGGAAGACTCTGTTTGTTTGTTTCGTGTGCAAACAAACATCCTAAACTCTAGAACTACCACTTGGATTTAAAAAAAAATCATTTGTTGTCTCACTTCTTGAGAAAGGCGGTCATTCATTATCACGATACGGCCTTTAATAACCAAGGAAATAAAAGAAACCAGAAAAAGAGGTTCCAGCGGGATATCAGGATGCCCGCTGAAGAAGTCCTGGGCTGCAGCTATAAAGGGCTCTTCCGAGTACATGCTAGTTAAACAATAACATACATATATTTGGTTGCAAAAAAGTATATCACAAAATAGGCACGTTAAGTCAAAACAGATGCATGCACGGTTTTCCTCATAAATAGATTAGTCCGTTGTCAGCGCACATGTGAACGAAGCGAATCTATTAAGCGCGTTATTTCCGTTGGTTCGTTCGCCAATGATGTACAGTCGATGGAAAAGGCAATGAAGAAGTTTAATTAAATACGTACTGGATTTTTATGCAAGGAAGACAGTATAGCATGTATATTCAGTAAGTATGCTCGGTTGCTACATGTTATACTGCCTTCGTTTTATAAATAATTAGTATTAAAAATATGAAAGTAGTTTTGGGGTACATCAGATACTATGTTATATTTTAAAATGAAAAATATCAATTTGCTAACTTGGAGGGTACGAGGAAGCTCCAGATACGGTGTTGCATTCTTTACCCGTGCTTGTACGTATATACATATAAGTAATGAAAATAGTCTGCTAATCCCGTCGCTATTTATTAATTATTGCAGTAAAGCCTACATTTTTTTCGCTAGGCCGAAAGTTTAAAGAATGAAACGCGATTATTAGGCACAGACTGGACATCACAAAATTGAAATTTATCAAAATTGTTTCCAAATTACTAGTTATCTAAATAATAAATGCACTTTAAGTCAAAACAGATCCTGGATAACTTTTCTCATAAATAGATTAGTCCGTTGTCAGCATACTTGTGAACGGAGCGAATCTATTAAGCGCGTTATTTCCGTCGGTTCGTTCGCCAATGATGTATTATCAATGGAAATAACCATTTTTTTTATACAATGTCGCCATACAAGTATAGGCCCACCGTATAGAGCGGTTACTATTATATAGCTATTATAAAGCTTATGACTGCATGCAATACTATTAAGAATGACACACGCTATATCATCACTGCTACTAATACATAACTCCTTAGTGGTATTGGTGATTTCACTCACACGTAGGGACACGGCAACCCTCCAGAGAGTTGTTGTTTGGCGGCGATTTTTTGTGAGATGTATGTGTTTTCTATAAAACACGCTTTTTTCCATCCTAATTAATGAATGATATGTTCCAACATGTTAACTAGTCAATTAACTAAAAAGCAACAAACAAAAATTAAAAGTGATGTTTTTTGAACATGAACAAAAATTATAGCAATAAATTACTAACCAAAAATACTTGCTTATACGCTAAAACAATCGGCTACTAAAGAGAGGCCTTGTCCTGTGTTGGGACTACCTTAATTATGACATTTATCGCAGACAGGTTTGTCCGTCTGTCATTGGATTCTGGAGATCTGACGGCAGACACTCCATTTCAATGTTAGTATCTTCACTATATCCTTAGGTTTAGGAGGTGGGTCCCGCCAATACTAAAGCATTAGGAAGTAGGATAACGCTAGGAAGAAGATTTATGGTTATTATGATACATACAAGTCAATTTATTAAGAAATTAAAAACACGCTTATTATTATTTATGATTTGATAAGCCCGATGGTAGAATAGCTAGCGATGGCTACTTTTGCACCAAGCTTCCTTCTTTCCTACTTCTAAATCCTTAGGCTTAGGTAGCGAATGGTTAAGATATACCAATAAGTCAGTAACCTTGTAACCTAACCTTGTAACCATGTTTAATACGATACACGTTTTCAAAGTTGAGTAATATTGAAAAAACGAATGAATTAATGAATGAAAAAACAATGTCACATCTAGTTTCCGAACATCGTAAGTTCTCGCCTACAATTCGAACGTGAAGCTTCGAAAGCAATCGATTTCCGGCCTATTCGACTTTAAACGGAACCAACCCGATATTGGGGGATTTAGTTGTGGACGCGATAGACGGTAATGAATAGAGTGCCCACTTCTAACCAGTTAGTTTTATCCGTTTACGTGTATTAATGGATTGAAAGTTAAACTTGTAAGTTTTCCATGGACTCATGAGTGGAAAATGAAGGATCTGTACTTTATAGCGTTTAGCGCTAGCCCTATTGACGAGATGAGCAGCCGGTACGAAACTTGAAAAATAGTAAGCCAGCAGAATAAATATCGTGCCAGCTGAGATGGCCATACCAAGTGGCACTTGCGTCCGAATCAAATTAACCATATTTATTAGCATTTAAAATGGTTATAAAAGTTGGTATATATTGTATAAGTCATTCACTCTTAACCTATACAGGCATGCAAATATTAAATGTATCTAAAACTATATGAAAACTATCGGATTTTAAAATATGACACAATATTAATCTATTATTTAGAATATATAGAATATTGGGGGGTCATGTGCCAGAAGCGTGCTCGTTCGCGACCCCTGCCAATCAATTAGATTGCAATTCTAGACCAAGAGCGCACCGACCTGCGGATTAAGGCGTCCGTCGGAGGCGACACGCCCCGATCCGCCCCTGTCGGTGCGAATATACATGCATGCGGGGGCGGGGCCGCCACCCACCACGCAGGGCCAATTCCGGCGGGATGAAGAGAACCGAGTGCTGCGTAGACACGTGGAATGTGAGAGGTGGATTGAATGCTTATCATTGCGCGAATACGACCGCATCACTGGAACGATGGCCCTATAGCCAGACCATAGCCAGGCCAGGCCTTCATTCCAACGGGAAGATCATCGGTGTCGCTCTCCTTGCGCTTAGTCTCTGTCACACACAAAGCATCTAAATGTCTCTCACCCTTCACGACTATCATTTCGTTAACGTGGCACGTGGAATGTGAGAGGTGGATTGAATGATAAGCATTAGGTAGACCAGGACGATCATGCCAGTGCTGGTGTAGGTGTCGTACTCTCCTCTCGCCACTTACTGTTTGGTAGGGCCTAGACTTCTCTGTGTTCGTTTTAAACTGGGCATCACGCGAGTATTCCTGGTTGCATTATACGGCCCCGTAAGCTCAGCGTGTGCTGTGTGTGAGAACTAGAAAAGTTTTGGCAGTCTGTGAGGGATGTTCTGGATTTAACTGAAGGAAACGAAAGAGTGATTATGTGTGGAGATTTAAATTGATGGGTTGGTACCAAGCGAGACAGCTATGAACTGTTCTTGGTCCGTATGGACATAAAAGAGTGAACGAAGCAGGTAAGTCAATTTTAGATTTACGTATGGAACGAAACCTCCTCGTGTCGAGTACTTTATTTCATCATAAGGATATTCACACGTATACATGGAGACGGAATGACCAAAAAAGTGTGATTTGATTTTAATAGATAGTCTCCGAAATGCTATAAATATATACAAGAGCCTTTAGAGATCCCACTCGTGAACCGGACACCTGATCGTTAGCTGGTTTGTGGGATTTTTCAGGAAGTGGAGGTAGCAAGTGCGTATCCCTTGCGGAGATTATGAAAGGATAAGGAGCGAAAAATTGCAAGATGAGAGTGTAAGGAGAACGTATGTGCATCTGGTAAGCGAGAGACTTGCAAATACAAGCCTTTCCGACTCAGATATAATACTGTAAATGGTGGATAATTGCTGGAAAGTTTTGAGAGAAAGTAAAATGGATAGTGCAAAAGAAGCATGTGGATGGGCAAAGAGTCACAAATTGAAAGGAGATGCCTGGTGGGAAATGAAAGTCCGTAGCAAGAATGTGGAAAGCGTGGCTGGACTATGTATCATGTTTACCTTTAAATTAAAATATTAGAGAGAAGAAGAAAGAAACGTACCGTCTATGCAAGAATGAAAACAGGCTTTAGTGCTAAGATGTTTTTATAGTCATAGATACGTCGTACACGCTCTAGAATGGCAATACGAAAGTAAGGTAATTGCCCACCTCGCATTCAGTTGGGCACGCTCTCGCGTCACGTCTATACGTACTTCGCCACAAAGCGTAAATAAGTTATTTCTGGAAAAAATGCCTTCCTGTGTTTTTAGATGGTCCACAAATTACACGGCACCTGTTAAAGACAAGGAAAACGTGTCATTTCATTTGTAGGTACAGTTTTTTTTTATTAAAAACATAGTAAATGTATTTAGTTTTTACCAATATTAGAGCTGGTCTAGTGGCAGCCGTTGCTAGGGGAAGTTGAGGAAAATTTAACTATCACGTTATGAACACAGAATTGTGAATTAAATTTATTCCTAACTTTGTTTTATATTAAGTAATACGCCTACCTACCTTATTTTCAATTATTAGATACTAGTAATACTACACGTTTTAGAAAAGAATGAAGCGAATAGAATATTACGTATCATTTATTTCTTTCCTTTTTAGATTACCTAGATGGTTAGATGAAAAAAAATGGTTAAATATTTTTTTTCTACTACGTCGGGAGGCATAAAAGCATACGGCCCACCTGATGTGAAGCAGATACCGTAGCCTATTAACGCTTGCGATATATTAATTATCACTCGCGCGATGACTCCTCTGCTGCTTACACAACAACTCGTTGGGAGCTTATTGGTGACCAAACTCACACGTAGGAACACAACAACGCTCTAGGGAGTTGTTATTTGGCTGTGGTTTTCTGTGAGGTGGAGGTACTTCCCCAGATGGGCTGCTTTGATGCGCCCTACCTCTCTTAAAACATCCAGACCAAGACAAACAGACGTGTTCATGCACACAAATATTTGCCTTGTGTGGGAATCGAACCCATGAGCGTTGGTTTCAAAGTCGCGTCATTCACGACTGGGCCACCGAGCTCGTTAAATTTCGAGTCGTCATTTAAAGTCTTTCCTATATCGCAATGATGTATTTTCCTATTTAAATTGTCATTCCATAGAGCAATATCCGACTTATAATCACAGGCTTCACCTAATACGCGCTATTATAGAGAAGTTAAAATATATTTCGCGCATAAAAATAATCTAGGGGGTCATGTGCCAGAAGCGTGCTCGTTCGCGACCCCTGCCAATCGAGTAGATTGCAATTCTGGACCGAAAACGCACCGATGTACGGATTAGGGCGTCCCCCGGAGGCGACGCGCACCGATCCGCCCCCGTCGGTGCGAACATAGGTGCATGCGGCGGTGGGGGCCGCCACCCACCACGCAGCGCCAATTCCGGCGGGTCGAAGAGAGCCGAGTGCTGCATAGGCACGTGGAACGTGAGAGGTGGACTGAGTGATAAGATGAATGAGCTGATGGACGTAATGAATGAGAGACGCTTAGATGCTTTGTGTGTGACAGAGACTAAGCGCAAGGGGAGCGACACCGATGATCTGCCCGATGGGATGATGGCCCTATGGTCTGGTGTAGACCGGGACGATCATGCCAGTGCTGGTGTAGGTGTCATACTCTCCTCTCGCTTAGCCCCTGGTGTGAAAGATTACTGTTTGGTAGGGCCTAGACTTCTCTGGGTTCGTATAAAACTGGGCATCACGCGAGTATTTCTGGTTGCAGCATACGCTCCCGTAAGCTCAGCGTGTGCCCAAGAACTAGAGAAGTTTTGGGAGTCTGTGAGGGATGTTCTGGATTTAGCTGAAGGGAATGAAAGAGTGATTATGTGTGGAGATTTGAATGGATGGGTTGGGACCAAACGAGACGGCTATGAAGCTGCTCTTGGTCCCTATGGAGATAAGAGAGTGAACGAAGCAGGTAAGTCGGTTCTAGATTTATGTATGGAACGAAACCTCCTCGTGTCGAATACTTTATTTCGTCACAAGGATATTCACACGTATACATGGAGACGGAATGACCAAAAAAGTGTGATTGATTTGATTATAATTGATAGACGTCTCCGAAATACTATAATGGATACAAGAGCCTTTAGAGGTCCCACTCTTGAAACGGACCACTACCTGGTGGTAAGCCGGTTTGTGGGACTTTTCAAGAAGTGGAGGCATTGGCGAGTGCGTATCCCTTTCGGAGATCATGAAAGGATAAGGAGTGAAAAATTGCAAGATGAAAGTGTAAGGAGAATGTATGTACATCTGGTAAGCGAAAGACTTGCAAATGCAAGTCTTTCCGGCACAGATGTGGATGATTGCTGGAAAGTTCTGAAAGAAAGTATGGTGGATAGTGCAAAAGAAGCATGTGGATGCGCAAAGAGGCATAAAACATTGAAAGGGGATGCCTGGTGGGATGCGGAGGTTGAATCCTCCGTAGCAAGAAAGAGGAAAGCGTGGCTGGATTATGTATCATCTTTGCCCTTAAATGAAAGTATGAGAGAGAAGAAGAAAGAAATGTACCGTCAATGCAAGAATGAAACCAAGGCTTCAGTGAAAGAGAAGCGTGAAAGACAAATTATGAATGAGGAAGAGAGGCTGACGAGAAACTTCGAGGCAAATACCAAACTCTTTTGGAGAGAGGTAAAGAAGTCTCGGGGTGGTTCGTCGGCATCCAGTATGAACAAGATTAAGTCTAAAGCTGGTATCATTCTTGCAAACACTCAGGAAGTGTTAGAACGGTGGAGTGAATATTTTGAAGAAATGTACGAATATGCCTCGGACGCTGACAATGAGAGTGAGTCTGATGCTCACTCCGCGTTGACGGCGTCCGATGAAGGTATAACTATGGATGAGATAGAATGGTCGATACGAAGTTTGAAAAATGGAAAGTCTGCGGGAATTGATATGATTACAGCTGAGATGATCAAACTAGGTGGCACTTACGTCCGGGACGCCTTCTGGTACTTATGCAACCTTTGCTGGAGAACTGGAAGGGTCCCAATGGACTGGGGACGCACAGTCATCGTACCCTTGTATAAAGGCAAGGGATCACGCATGGACTGCACCAACTATAGGGCCATCAGTTTGATCAGCTTAGCAGCAAAAGTATATGTAAAGATAATTGAAAGGAGAATGAGGGTGAAATCTGACGAAATGCTGTGGGAGGCACAAGGAGGATTCCGAAATGGAAGGGGATGTACGGATCAAGTTTTCTCGCTCCGCAATATCGTAGAGAAGCATCTGGCCGCAGACCAGAAGGTTTTCTGCGGTTTTGTGGATCTTGAGAAGGCATTTGATAGGGTTGTGCGAAAGGAACTGTGGTGCATATTGCCGAGATATGGGATTGACGGCTCACTGCTGCGTGCTGTGCAGTCCACCTACAAGGATTGCTCAGCATGTGTGCGAATAGATGGCAACATGTCACCCTGGTTTGATGTCAAAATTGGTGTCAAACAGGGTTGCATGTTGTCTGCTAGGCTGTTTATTCTGTACCTCGATAGTTGTCTACAGAGAATAAGATCGACGAATGTAGGATTACGCATGGGTGACCTAGTGGTGAACTGTCTGCTGTATGCAGATGATGCTGTCCTGTTAGCAGAAACACCATCTGAGCTGCAAACACTAGTCACAATGATGAAAGACGAATGTATGAAGGAAGGCTTACTATTGAATGCGAAGAAAACAAAGATTATGGTATTTGAAAGAGAAGAAACCGGAACCAATGTAAGAATTACGGTAGATGATGAAGTGTTGGAACAAGTGAATGAGTTTGTATATCTTGGATGCGCTTTCAGCAGGGATGGAAGGTACACCGCAGATGTGGAAAGGCGAGTGAGTGCTGGGAATAGTGTGAATGGAGCGTTGGGAAAACTTCTTGGCAGTAAAAACCTGAGCCAGAAGGCGCAGCTGGCTATACACAATGCAGTGCTGGTCCCAACGCTTACTTATGGAAGCGAGAGCTGGGTATGGCAGAGAGAGCATGAAAGTAGGATAAACGCGGTTGAAATGCGAGCGTTGCGCAAAATCTGTGGTGTAACGCTTGCAGACCGTATCCGCAATGATGAGGTTAGAAGCAGAGTTGGTCTGAAAGAGAGCGTCGGTGTTAAAATAAGAAGAGGCATGCTCCGTTGGTTCGGACATGTAGAAAGAATGCAGGATGAAAGAATGACGAAGCAGATATACAATGCAAAAGTGGAAGGATGTAGGAGCCGAGGAAGGCCAAGACTTACCTATCATGATCAGATTGGTCGTGTTCTATCAGAAGGTGATGTCAGGAGCCCTAAAAATCGGCGAGCGTGCATGAAAAGAGCAATGAATGTGAAAGAAGCGAGTGAGGTATGTAAGGATCGAGTCGCATGGCGCTCGGTTCTCTCTGCCTACCCCGTAAGGGATTTGGCGTGAAGTTATAGATAGATAGATAGAAAAATAATCTAGACTAGAAAACTGATTAAAAAGACAAAAAAGGAATAAGTTAAGTTTATTTGAGGGAATAATATTTTATTAAATACGTATTTTTTTTATTCACTCACAGAATGACTCGATATTATTTATAATTTCATTGTTCACAATTTATATTACGAAAATAGATGTTTTGTATATAATTGGTTTTATTATTTTAAACACTAATTAAATCCAGAGCTTTTTCCCCAGTCTCCTCCATATCGGTAAATCAGTGCTCGCGCCAATGAGCGCTCAGCAGCAATCAATACGTAACTAAAGATGTACATTCATCTCTTTCTAACGACAGATATTCCGTATCATTTGTCTCTTTTTATAGCAAAGTGTGATAATAAATAACTGTACGTAGATATAGTAGTACTTGCGCCATTTTAAAATACAATAATGTTCGTGTATAACGTGTCTACCTATGATACGTCGCTGCTTTAGTGAAAGAGAAGTGTGAAAGATAAATTACGAATGGGGAAGAGAGAGGTAAAGAAGTCTCCTAGTGGTTCGTCGGCATCCAGAATAGACAAGATAAAATCTAAAGTTGGTTTCATGCTTGCAAACACTCAGGAAGTGTTAGAATGGTGGAGTGAATATTTTGAAGAAATGTCTGACTATGCCTCGGATGCTGGCAATGAAAGTGAGTCTGATGCTTTGATGGCGTCCGACGAAGGCATACGTATGAGGATGAGATCGAGTAGTCAATATGAAGCTTGAAAAATGGAAAATCAGCGGGAATTGATGGAGGGCACGTTAAGCCGTCGGTCCGGCTGTTGTCGTTAAGCTAAGCCAATGACCATCAGGCGACTTCTAAGCACTGGCCTCCCCCAATCCGCAATTGAGCAGCGTGGTGGAGTATACTCTAAACCCCTTCGGTTGAAGGGAGACCCGTATCCCTGCAGTACGATGAGCCAGGGGTATAAAAAGAAGAAGTGAGTGAACCGCCTCATGTGAACCTCGGTTCTCTCTGCTTACCCCGTAAGGGACTTGCTGAGAAGATAGATAAACATTTACATCTAAAAGTCTGCTCATAACCGAAATAACTCTTCCGACCATTGTTTCAATTAGTCGATTATTTCAATTATTCAAATCAATTATTTTTATCATAAATTCATGTCAACCTTTACCCGCCAACCTTTAAATATGCATCAAGGAAAAAACTTCGCGAAAGCCGCTTCTAACTGGCTCAAAATAAAACCTTTTATTTATTCATACGCTCACGCCCGTGTCTCTTGGGGGAAAGCAGACGTGCTCAATGTGAACCGTTTTAACTTATTTAATTTTAACATCTGTCTCGTGGAGATACATGCTTTTGATACTAATAGGGAAGGGGTGTGCCTTCACCACGTTCCTGTGGCAAATAACGTATGCCTATTGACCACAGGAATGCAGGCAGAACTTAGCACTGATAGTCCTGTGTACAAGGAACCGACCTATTGACTATATTGATTATATTTCGAAAAACGTGCGACCATTCACGATTTGGGTTTTCTCTAGGATGTTGGGCACTGACAGCAGTCGCTCCATGTAAAAATCAGTGTCTTCGCTAATCCTTTGGCTTAGGTAGCTGACTCCGCCAACCTGATGGATTAGGAAACGTGATAACGTGAAGAAGAAGAAGACGTACGAAGGATGGATGCTACGGATGGGAGCCAAAGGTGTGACCTAACTATGTGTGTATGGTGTAGCTATATGCAGAGCATAGTACAAAAAACTTTGGAACAGCGATATTCTACTCTACGAAACATTTCAAGAGAGGTAGGGCGCATCAAAGCAGACCGTCTGGGGAAGTACCTCCACCTTACAGAAAACAGCAGCCAAATGAGTGTGAGTGAGGTCACCAGTAAGCTCCTAAGGAGTTGCTGGGTAAGCAGCAGAGGAGATAACGCGCGAATGATATATGTTACAAGCGTTAATAGGCTACGGTAACTGCTTTACATCAGGTGGACCGTATACTGGTATATCTCACGTCGTTGTATAAAAAAAAAATTGGAGATGATTAATTGTTGAAATCTTTTAATACAAAAAAGAAAGCGCAGATTAGGAATCCAGTAGTTGAGTTATGCAAACGTTATGTTCAGGCTTCGGATAGCAATCTTCGACAGGACACCGTGAGAGTAGTGTGTAAGGTGCCGAGTGATAAGCGACTCAGGAAGAGGGTAGAAAGATATGTCTGCCCTGAACGTACTGATATCTATTCGCTGTTTCCAGTCATTCCGTGATCTTGGCAATGGCGTCTACAACCTCGCCGAATATATAAACAAGATGCGGTTAGCCTCAGGCAGTCATACATACAATCCACATCAACCCTTACTCATCCCACTGCAGAGATACGGGTCTCTCTTCAATCGAAGGGGTTTAGAGCATACTCCACCACGCTGCTCAAATGCGGATTGGCGGAGGCCAGTGTTTTCAAACCGCCCGTGGTCCACTGATTTAGCTTAACGACTGTCATCTATCGACAATAGCCGGGACCGATAGCTTAACGTGCCCTCCGAACACGGAGAAACTCGAGATAGATAAACCCATCCATAGACAGGCTGCGGTCGACGTAGCTTCACATGCGTGTTTGGTTAGAATGACACGCGCAACGACGCCATCGAGCTCTCTACTGACATATTCTGAATGCAAAATCATATTCAATATTACTCGATATAATTAGAATATTTGCCTTCGGAGCATAATGTACACGAAGCAAAATTATGCTTCTTGTACCTAATGCTCCAAAGGGGAATATTTTACGTTGTTCCAAGCTCGAACATCTTCCTCGCACAGCGCATCTTCATACTAGATATATGTTATAGCTTAACAATCTCGCACATCTCTGGTGGAAAAGCAATCTCCGATGGTATAGCATAAAAGGTATTCAAGCATGCACTTACAAAACTGGAATACTGCGCGTACACTCACCTGCAAAAAAGTGGTCCAAATTAATAACACACTCAATCATCAATCAGTTAATGGCGCTGCGTCGCGTAACGATGGTTTATTTCAATGATTTATTTTTCATTGTTCTGCTGCGTTGTATGCACTTTGTAGAATGTCTGATGTGTGCATTTATTATTAAAAGTGTTTAATTCAATTTAAAATAACAATAAATCCTGTCAAGTGCATAACAGCCTGGCACATAAAGGGTTCTGTGTCAATGTGTATTAAAAAAAATCGGCCAAGTGCGAGTCGGACTCGCGCACGAAGGGTTCCGTACCACTATCTATAAAAACGGCAAAAAAATCACGTTTGTTGTATGGGAGCCCCCTTAAATATTTGTTTTATTTTAATTTAATTATTTATTCTTAAAGTGAATATATAACTAAATATTCTGTGAATATTTCAAGCATCTACCTGTTGCCGTTATCAATATCGAGCAAAAACGAGCAAAAAAATCACGTTTGTTGTATGGGAGCCCCCTTAAATATTTATGTTGTTCTATTTTTTAGTATTTGTTGTTATAGCGGCAACAGAAATACATCATATGTGAAAATTTCAACTGTCTAACTACCACGGTTCGTGAGATACAGCCTGGTGACAGACGGACGGACGGACGGACAGCGAAGTCTCAGTAATAGGGTTCCGTTTTACCCTTTGGGTACGGAACCCTAAAAACACCGAAAAAGATATGTTTTTGTATCGGAGTCCTTTTATTATACTATGTGAAAAATTCTACAAGCTAAGGCAATGGAATCGATTTAAGACTCATGGAATTGACAGCCCTGTTATTGGAAAATAAATATATATTCTTAATTGGGTAATACAGCGTTTCCTTTTATTTGTCCACTGATAATCTCAATGAGCTAGTCAAACGAACCCATGCTTGAATGGATTTTGGAAGTTCCTATGCCTGCCTTTGTCCTTATTTTAATAAAAGATAATATTTTATAAAAAAATATATATGTGCACATGTTTACTTATTACTTCGAAAGTGTGACAAATAGATGAACAGACAGACGGACGGACAGTGGAAGGCTGTAGCTTTAGCTAGGGTTAACATCATTTGTGTATGTAACCCTGAAAAAGGTTACAAGCTGAGTCAATGGAACGGATTTAAAGCTTGCCGAAATAACGCTATTGTTAGAAAGAGAAATAAATATTTCTAATACAACGTGTTATTTCATTTGTCAATGAACATCTCAGTATGATAGTCAAATGAGCCCCTGATTGAATAGATTTGAGGAATTACTATTCCTACCACATTAGTAAACATTTTCTTATTTTTGATTAAAACCATGAAAACACAGATTGAAGATTTTCAAATAACATTTTAATTTTCTCCGTAATATTGTTGGATAAACCCAGAAAAGTCAACTAACTTTCTCGAAACCTCTATATATACGGTTTTATTTTCAGAAACAGCGACTAAAAAATTCAATTGTCAATATTCATATTATTTTCTCTCGAATACAAGACCTTTTTCCCTCATATACAGTAAATTTACCAAATAGCCGTCGCGAATGATGAATGCACACGTGGCAGTGACGTCGAACAAAAACAGTCGCCACGGCTTCAATTATCGAGCAAGTTTTAATCGTACCTGGTAATGATAAATGAATTGTAAAGTTTATTTACTTCCATTACTACTGGTACTTTTGGTAAGGACTCTGTTCAATAGTTTGCTTTAGATCAGAGATTTCCAATCATTTCTGTCCCTGTTCTATAGACTCCTCGCCTGTATATTTTTGCTCTTCCTAAAATCCATGTTTAGCTAATGTTTAAACCTGATGAAATCTTAGTCATTGCAATCGATTCCATGGGGTTGATATAGATCACTTTGGGAAGCATGTCTTAAGATAAATACATAGCAAAATGCCTAGAGGAGATTGAGGGATTCTACATAAATATAATAATCATAATTACATCGTGATTAAGTATGTATATATAAGTATAAGTGTATCAGGCAAGAGTGAATGGTGATGTCCCTACCCTAGATGCACACATATAGATCAAATTGGTGATGTGGTGAAAAACGGTCAAATTAAATGTACCCAAAACCGAAGAGCATGCATGAAGAGGTTCATGAGTGTGGAAGAAGCGAGAGGGGTATGCTTGGATCGGTGCACCTGGCGATCGATAGTCTCTGCCTATCCCAATGGGAGACAGGCGTGATGATATGTATACTATTTTTTTCATAGAAGCAGTGATAGCCTAATGGATAAGTTAAGCTATCTATACATATTATATAAGCTTAAGTGTGGAATGAACTTGCTGCCGAAGTTTACCCTGGGACTATAGAATGAGCCTTTGCTAAAAAGACTTGAAGCAATTTCAAAAAGCCGGCAAAACAAGTGTAACCCCCTAGTGTTGACGAGCTACCGCAACTCCTTACCATCATTTTCCACCTGAGTAGTATAAAAAATGAAGAAATTATCACGTTCTATACATTACAGATACAAACAAATACCATATTTGAATTTCTGTGAGTGGGTAGGATTAGTTCTCTCATTCAAATTCCTCATAAACTTAAATGTACACAAATTATGAAAGCGCGTGTCATAAGCGCCTAATACGAAACATTCCAAGAAATCCTGAAAGGTATTTACATATACAAGTAAGTTGTTTCCTCGAACCACCTCACAGTGATTACCAGCCAACCAGACAGGAACAATTTGCTGGTAGCTAATATGTCGAAAACCCCACCAACACGTCTGAATGAAGATTTGCGTGCTGCCCTGATCGAGCCGAATTACGTGTTGAGGAATGCAATTGCATTAGTTAATGCACCAGCAACTATGAAAAATGACGGGCACTTTCTGTTTAGTAAAGTTCTAGATGTGACTATTTTTATATCAGTAAAACTAAACCGACAAATATCTCTATACCATATTCATTTGGTCTTGAAATAAAATGTAAACAAATCTTAAAAAACGGTAATTTTTAGTATTGCTTTTATCAACTACATAAACTATCATCAAACCCAACACAATACATTTAGTAAAACGTACATTTAGTAAAACATATAAGGTTACTTGTATGTAAATAAATAACGTGATATAAACGTCAATACTAGACTTGCGATTATAGTTTCCGTCGTTTTCATTTTTTTTGTGGCTACTAATAAAAAATTTTTTACAAAATAAAAACACACCCTTCGAAATAATCTGCTGTGAAAAAATGCACTGAAAGGTACAAAATAATTGCTTTGGTGAATTGACTACACCATGGAGCTCTTCGAGAAGAAGTAAATAGTATGCTTGAGGTACATACATGGCGGGCGCGAAGAGAATTATACAGGGTCGGGAACGCATGAGTAATACCCCTGGTGTTGCAAATGTCCATAGGTTACGGTAACTGCTTGCCATCTAGTGGCCGTACGCTAGTCTTCCATGTTAGTGGTATAAAAAAAAAATTGCGATTGTAAACTCATGAACCAAACTACTAAATCGATTTTGATAAAATTTCAATGGGATCAATCTGGAGGTATATTCATTCGATGACCAAAAAATTTTTCAAATCGGTTAAAAAATAACTACAACCGAATTGATAATCCTCCTCCTTTTTGTTGAAGTCGGCTAAAAAGACTTTAAGTTGATGTGATTTTCAAAAAATTAATGCATCGTATGAACGTGAAAAGTTAATAAGTTTAGTATGAAGAATTAACAACTTTTGCATTTATCCGTATTATATACCTACGCCATTATTACTTTCAACACAAACGTCGTAGCGAGTGGTTTATGTCGCCGGTTATTGTCACTATATCTTAATTTCTTTCGGTAAAGTTGTTTTTGTTAAGTTTTGTAGTAGTGCTATGTTTTTATATTATGTTAGTGTTAGGTTTCAGTTATCAGATCGTTGTTCTGTGTGAAAATGAGCGAACCTAGACCATGTACTGTTTTCACTTTACTACGATGAAGAAAAAACAACTTTTTAAGCCAATGCGTTCTACGATCAAGGATACTATTTTTTAGATATTATGACATGTAGAAAAACTTGGCCGAGTGTACCGATTCGTAAGTTTGAAAAGGTATGCATTCTTTGTCTACATTTTGAGAAAAGTATACTCTAAATTATAGTAAAAATCGGATTAAAATCCATAGAGTAATTTAGAAGAAGTAGGGGAACAAACAAGCAGAGAAAAATAGCGCATTATATACATCATATTGATTGATACATAGAGAACAATAAATAAAAAGTTTAATTGTAAATAAGTTATTGTAATGAACTTCATGCAGAGATTTTTCCTAGGGAGTGCAACATTAGGGTCCTCGAAAAGGCACGAAGAAGTTTTTACAGGGTCAGCACGAGTGACACCCGTGGTATTGCAAATGCCCAAAGGCTTCCATAACTGCTTACCATCATGCTGGTCGTAAGCTATAACCAGCCATATTATATACATATAACTATGGACTAATGGAGAAGCGGATGAATATTTCTCCGCAAGGGATATAAAGGTTTTTTTTAACATAATTAAAGGAGGTTTTGTCGTATTCTGTTCAAAAAGACCACGAATAAACTTTTTTTATTGTTCGTTAATATAAACTATATAATAAGCTATTTTTGTCGGTCGGCTTGTTCTCCCTCTTCTAAATTAATTTACGTATTTTAATTCGATTTTGACCATTATTTATTCTTATTATTATTATTTCTCAAATTGGGCGATGACGGCCCATTGTGGGCGCTGAAAAGTTCCAAGGAGGCGGACAGACCAAGAGATAATTGTTGCCTTGTTAATGCGGCGTAAGTCTATGGTAGATAAACAAAAATGAAATAATACGATCTGATAATGGTGATGATATTCAACTCAAACTGTATCCTACAACGTTATAGATTTGAGCTGATGGAAATCTGAAAGACTTTGGGGGTCACTAGAAAATTTCTTACTGTCAAACTGGGTGGTAGAAAAAAGTATGAAACATTAATAAATTAATACTTAACGTATAAGTGGATAAGGTGCTATCATTGTTATATACTAAATAGTTTATAATGTAAAAGCAAACAATTTTAGATACATTGCGCTTGGACTCCACAATTGCATACAGCTAAGAGGCGGTCACGCCCAACACTCGAGGCCCCACCGCTAATCCCTTTACCTACAACACAATGATGGTGTGATGGTCAAGGTGTCAGGCAATACATGCACCCAGCTGTACACTGAAAGCTTTACTTAACAATAGTTAAATACTTAACAAATGAGTACCATACGAAGCTAATGTGCATTTCCTAGCTTATTTATATTCAATACTAGCCGACCCGCGCGACTTTGTCCGCGTGAATGTCGCGGATACAGTCCTGTGGGTATTTCAGAAAAATCCCGTCTAGAATATAGAGATTTTTACGCTTATTCGCGCAATTTTCTAAATTTTTCTCTTCGTTAGAACCTTCCTCGGCGTTAAACGAATATTTAAAAAAAGAAATTAGCCGAATCGGTTTAGGTGATTTTGAGTTTTGCGCTTAACAACACATTTAGCGATTCAGTTTTATTTACATTTACAAGTACCTTCTTTGCTATATAGATCATTATCGCACGAAGCGAACTCAGAAAGGATCACGGCTAATTTGTAAGGTTTTGTATTATTGTTTCGCTGTCACTTCCAGCTTTACTAACGCCCAGTTCACATTAGCGGGCCTCGCCACCGAATAATGTTCAGTTTTGGTCGAAAATTTTCGGATTTCATGTAATTGTGATTTAGTGCTGGATCTGAAATGCGATAAACTTATCGGCCGAATACCGACTTTGAAAGCCGGTTGGCTATTCGCACACGAAATTTGCGCTAATATTTTGGTAATGAAACTATTTTACCTGGTTTGGCTTGCAGTGGTTTTAGAATTTGCAAATTGTGTAAGCATTAACAATGAATAAGTACAGATAAAACCTTATAGGCATGAGGTCATCTGATTAGTTGGCATTTCTAGTTCAGCCAAGTATTATGTGCATGTAGCGGTCAATTAAACAATACTAGCGACTCGCCCCGATTTCGCACGGGTAGATATACAGAAAGATAAATAAGTACTTTATTTGGTCAAATTGAAGACACGCAGGGCGTATCAAAGCAGCCCGGCTGGAGAAGTATCTTCCACTCACAGAGAAGCGCTGCCAAATAACTCCATGGAGGGTTGTTGTACAATACGAGTGTCAAAAGCTGAATGTCAACTCTCCTCTATCAGACTCTCTGCATGCACAATCTTTTCCATCGACGGGGACGCATCGGCGCGTATGCACATGAGCCCCTGCTATGTTTGTTCTATGATATGCCTACACTTTCCTCTGAAATTCATTAGCGAGTCGACATCTAATGAAGTTGTGTCTCTCATTAGCGGCGGCCATTATTCATTGCCGGTGTTGAGTGGGCTTCGTAAACGAATGGATTGCATTACGATGCATGTTAATTAAAAATTGGTTAAAATGTTAATATTCATTCCAAATTGATAATCATCATCATTTGGGTAAATTAATAATTGAGAAGCTCGTCGTTGCACGTGTCACTATAATCGAACAAGTTAAGCATCTGCAACCGCAGCCTGTCTATGGATGGGTTTATTTATCTGGGAGTTCATCCTCATACGCTGGAACCGCAATGGTCGCGTTCTGTGTGGTTCCAAAGAAGTTTACTACTGAGAACTTATAAAGTTGCGGTATGAGCTCCCTGCCGAGGTTTCAAAAAGGGCCTACAGTATCGGGTTCTTCAAGAAGGCGTGAAGAGGTTCGGCAACGCAAGAGTGATACGCCTGGAGTTGCAAATGCGACAACTGCTCACCATCAGGCAGACCGTACGCTTGTTTCCCACCTTAGTAGTGTTAAAAAATCTAGAGCTTTCGAGTTTCGGAGGGTACGTTAAGTAGTCTGTTGATTGCTATTGCTAATATATGACAGTCCTAAGGCTTAGTCTGTGGTCTTCGGGTGGCTTTCAGACTCTGCCAGTCTGCGGTTGAAGAACGTGGTGGAGTAAGCTCTAACTCTACACCATTTCTGAGAGTTGGTGAGGAGTGTTTTTTATACAACATCGGGAGGTATAGCTACAAGCATACGGCCCACCCGATTTAAAGCGGTTACCGTAGCCTGTAAACGCTTGCAATACGTTAAGTGTTACTCGCGTGATGCCATCTCTGCTGCTAACACAGCAGCTCCTTAGAAGCTAACTGGAGATCTCACTCACATGCAGGAATACAACAACTATCTAAGAAGCTGTCATTTGGCTGTAAGGTAAAGGTACTAGACAGGATGTTTTGAACTGTCTTACCTCTCTTTAAAAACACCCAGACCAAGACAAACAGATATGTTCATGCACACAAATGATTTTCTTGCGTGGGAATCGAACACGCGACACAGAGTTCGTCAAAATGCTGTGATGCACCCTATCTCTCTTATAGTGCAAGTTCGACTCGCTCTTGACGGTTTTTCATGTACCTGGGTGTCAAAATATCTAGTTTTGAGAGGTGGCAAGGTGCGAGTGATATGTATACGAGTGCCTGTTGGTATAATAAAGCGACGTGATGCTGAAATATCTGTATCTTGCAAAATAATTGGAACAAGAAATCCTATCTGCTATTGGAGTCCAAATTAAGGGTAGAAAGGTCTGTAATTACTGACTCGCTTAATTATTACAATTAGAAGAATAATTATACTGAGACACGATTACTACATAGACGCAATATATATTTAATATATAAATGACAAGATTGGCAGCAAAGCAGAAAACCGCAGCCAAATAACAAACTCTCTCAAGGGTTATTGTGTTCCAGCGTGTGAGTGTCTAGTGGTGAGGTTACCAGTAAGCTCCAAAGGAGCTGCTGTGTTAGCAGCAGAGATGACATCGCGCAAGTGATACTCCCTGTATTACAAGCACACACAGGCTACGTTAACCACTTCATATCAGGTGGACCGTATGCTCGTATGCCTCCCGACGTGTAAAAAATCATCCTCGCCAAATTCTAAGGCTTAGGTAGCGGACCCAGCCAATCATGATGGTGATCATGCTAGGAAGAGGAAGAAGACTGTTTTTTACGTTTACCGATTGCCGTCAGAGCTCAACAACCTATAGGGAACACCAGACCTTTCTTAGGTTAGGTCACACATCTTTCAAAATATAATTTCTTGAACATGCGTGTTTCCTCATGATGTTTTCCTTCACCGCCAAGTAAGTGATCTTTATAAACATGTTCAGAAATGCGAAAACACGATTTTAGTGGTACATGCTTACACCAAGATTCAAACGAAGGATCGTCGGGTATTAAGTCGGTTCTTTATCCACTGAGCCATCACGGCTCTGTATTAAAACATAATCAATCTATAACTTCACGCCAAATCCCTTGCGGGGTAGGCAGTGAGAACCGCGCGCCACGTGACTCGATCCTTACATATCTCACTCGCTTCTTTAACATTCATTGCTCTTCTCAGTTACGCTCGCCGGTTTCTAGGGCTCCTGGCATCAGCTTCTGATAGAACACGACCAATTTGATCATGGTAGTTAAGTCTTGGCCTTCCTCGGCTCCTACATCCTTCCACTTTTGCATTGTATATCTGCTTCGTCATTTTTTTATTCCGCATTCTTTCTACATGTCAACAACGGAGCATGCTTCTTCTTATTTTAACACTGACGCTCTCTTTCAGACCAACTCTGTTTCTAACGTCATCATTGCGAATACGGTCTACAAGCCTAACGCCACAAATTTTGCGCAGCGCTCGCGTTTCGACCGCGTTTATTCTACTTTCATGCTCTTTCTGCCATACCCAGCTCTCGCTTCCATAAGTTAGCGTAAAAGTTAAAAAATTAAGTTAAAACGTAATAATATTTACAATATTAAAAAGTAACCAAAAAAAAAATCAAAACAGCACCACAGTCCACAACGCAAAAATATTAATTCCAAGTAGCCAGGGCCGAAATTAAAACCGGTTTATCGCCTTTATATTTCACACTGCTGGTCCGGGCAACACATTGCCATAAAGAGCCCTTTCCCAATTTTACATTTATTTTATGAAACGGTTAAACAGCGAGCAATTACTGTAAGTCTGTAACAAATGAAACAACATTAATTTGTAACAAATTGGCATTGCAATTAAAGCTGTGAGCAATTTAAAACTATTTACGTGCATATATGTTTTTAACGGACATCGAAAATGAAGAGTTTCTCTCTGCTCTACTGCTCTACCAACGCTCGCGTAGAGCTTTTGTAAGTCAATTCAATAGGTCAATTTGTAAGTAAATGTAATAGAAACTTAAGCAAGCGTGAACCGAATATCAATTAATTTAAATTATTGTATAGACAAGAGTAGTTCATTGAGAATGTTAGAAATCAAATACATAAAAAGGAACGCCATACCCATACAATACCCGTTTCTCAAATCGAAGCACACACTAAAATATATTTATCTATTTATATCTTCTTTTTTAATTCCATTCAGGGAGGAGCAGAGAGACTGAAACATGTTAGAGTTTTTTGTATCACAAACATCTTTTACAATTATATGTTATATGTAAGAGATAGGGCGAATTAAAGCAGCCCATCTGGGGAAGTACCTCCACCTCACAAAAAACCACAGCTAAATAACAACTCTACAGAGGATTGCTGTGTTCCTGCGTGCGAGTGAGGTCCCCAGTAAGCTCCTAAGTAGTTGCTGTGTTAGGGGCAGAGCAGGTATCGCGCGAGTGATACATAATGTATCACAAGTGCTACATTAAGTATCACATAGGCCGCTTTACATCAGGCGGGCCGTATGCTTGTAAGCTTTATTACTTTACTTGTATAAAAAGAAATATGGGTGTACTGAAAAACCATTATCGTTGCCGAGCTCATTCGTCACTAGTTCTGTAATTCGACTTATTTAAAACTACGCCATGTCCAAATACAAACAGAGGCTCGGCTTCACTAACGGACAAATTTGAAAATAGTCACCTTCAATGAAGTATATCGATCTTTTGTTATATTCACAAATACTTTATCTATTGTTATTGTGTATTTCTTATTGTACATTAAAGATATTACAAACAAACATCCAAACTTTTCAAAAATTTAGATACAGGTACATCGACGGCAAATACTTTAAAAAAATGCATGGTCAGCAACGGTACAGCTCCTTCGTGACTGATACGACGCCAGACTGCTGATTGTCAACTAATATAATACAGTGGTATTACCAGCAGCTTCAGAATTTCAGAATTTATTTGCTTCAAACATGGTATACGAGATGTTAAAACTATATAAGCACAGCATATTTCACCTGACAATTACAAGCTACATAATCTGTAAATACCACCCACAACAACAATATAATGTATACATATATGTCGGAACGTGGATATAAATGTCGTCAGGTGGCTCGTTGTTCATGGTGAATAAAGCGAAATACCAGCGTAGTTAATCTTCTCAATATTTAATCAGCCAATTACAAAAACAATTGTAACAAAAGTTATGCTTAGATCGTAGATTACAACGGATTCAAAATGCTGTGGACGCGACACGTGTAGTTGGCTCCATTGCTCGATTCGTAATGCCGCTTCCAGTGACGGTATCTCATCTTGACGTTTTTTGACAACTGACAACAATCGACATTTCGAGCAAACCATAACAAACACAACCGGTGTTGCCAATTCAACGATGTCGATTCCACCCAAGCGCCGACTTGACATTTTGATCCGTTATTATTAAACTAGCATCAACTATATATATATATATATATATATATTCACGTTTCAACACTCACGCACAATAGTAAAAATAGACTACATCACTTATATTAATTCAAGCCCATTTAGAGTTCAAGAATTCTTTGACTGAATAAAAGCATTTTGCCGTTAACCATTCGCGTAACCTTGAATTATTTAATTTCCTTCTTAACAATCTTGGTAATGCTTTCACTACTTTGCAACCGAATACTGTAATAACGTACCTTCCAATATAAATTTAGATTCTAAATTTACTTTTAAAACATATATTTAGATTTTGGAATTGGAGGTGTAACTTTCTCGTTTCCTTTTCACGTGGTCAACGTTCCCTTTTCATCTCTAGTTTGATACTGAGTTAGGTACAATTATGGTGTGTGCTTTTTAGGGTTCCGTATCTTAAAAGGAAAAGCGTGCGTCCGTCTGTCTATCATGCCCCTTTTTATCAACTACCAAACTGAATATAATATGAAATACTCAGGTCTGTAATCCCTTCAAGCAGTGAAGAAATCAAACTTCTAAGTCAACGCAATCAAAAGCTACGACTGCTTATGCCTCGTTTATGCGCATATTTTGACACTCGCAATGGACTCAAAACCTATATGGTACGTCCCGTTGAAATTTGGTAAGAAGCAATGTCATGTAGCACAAGTAAAGGAAAAATTTGGAAACCGTAAATTTGCAGTTCCATTACAAAAAAAGAAAATACTCGTACTTTTTTACGACAATAATTTGCGAAAATATTCTTTTACGGAACCCTAGACCGCAAGTTGGACTCGCACTTGATGGCTTTTTTAACTTTTTATTGTACACGTGTTTACGGATATCATACATGAGATGCAGTTTATTTATTTAGTCGTTTTATAAACAATCGTTAAATAGCAGGTAATGATGATGAGCTAGGTGGCGCAGTGGTTACGCTACTTTGACACCAACGCTTGTGGATTCAATTCGCATACAGGACAAACATTTGTGTGCATGAACATTTCTGTTTGCCTTGGTCTGGGTGTTTTTAAGAGAGGTAGGGTGCAAATCAGTACGTCTGGAGAAGTACCTTCACCTCACAGAAAAACCGCAGCCTAATAACAACTCCCTGGGGGCTTGTCGTATTCCTGCATGTGAGTTAAGTCTCCAGTAAGCTACTAAGGATTTGCTGTGTTAGCAGCAGAAGTGGCATTGCGCGTTTATAGGATACTAGTCTACAATTACCGCATTACCGTATTCTCGACATTGCATGAAATTAATAATAATAAAAAAAAATATGTGTGTGTCTGACAATGCAAATCAAATATTTACCTTTACCCACATAACCATATGGTTTTCGCATTTGAGTACATAAATAGTATTAATTTATATCAGTATTTTTTACGCTTAATCCCTTGCGGGGTTCGGAGAACCGTGAGCTACAAGACGCGATTCTTATACACCTCGCGTGCCTTTTGAAGTGAAAACTTCTTTAGCATTTATTCATTTATTTTATGTTAAACTCGCGTCAGGACACGTGACCCCGACCGTCAGATTTTGGTGAGAATTAGAACTTAAGTTCGCTGCAGGGCTAAAACATTAGTTACCTCTAATTAAACAATTAGAACATGAAGCGCTAGATCGTTCATAGGGCATTATTTTCTCGCGACCAAAACGTCGTAAGCGCCATGAAATTCTTGGCGTTTACGCGTTTCGTTCATCGTAGTTTATCAACATCGCTGTTTGGTATAAGCGGCGCAGGGCGCTTGTGCGAGTGTGCGTGTGTGTTTGAGTTTTAGGGATAAACTTTTTATTGTAAAATAATTGTAATAGTTCGGAAGTGTTAAATTATTAATGTAATATAAATTGTCATGTTTGTGTACGATAGCGCAATAAATGAATATTGTATTTTACCACATACGTGATAGTACTTTTATACTGATAAATAAAGCAATTCGTGCGAATATATTCCCTAACCATTCCAAAATATTCAAAAATACACAACGTTAGTGTTCAAGTTTTCACTTCTGCCGGCACTCCCGGAGTGCAACCCGTTTTTTAACATACATATCTCTTTTCGTGCACGTTCGCCATTGGTAGCTGGGGGTCCCGACATTATCTTCTAATAAAACACGACCAATTTAGTTGTGGTAGGTGAGTCTCGACCTTTTTTAGCTTCTATATCCTTCCTCTTTTCGATTGCCGCGGCCAATCCGCATTTGATCAGCGTGGTGGAGTATGCTCTAAACCCCTTCGGTTGAAGGGAGATCCGTATCCCTGCAGTGAGATGAGTAAGGGATGATGTTCATTTCACCGTCGTACTGAATATTTTTTCATCATACGTTCAATCCCTTGCGGGGTAGGCAGTGAGAACCGCGCGCCACGTGACTCGATCCTTACATATCTCACTCGCTTCTTTAACATTCATTGCTCTTCTCAGTTACGCTCGCCGGTTTCTAGGGCTCCTGGCATCAGCTTCTGATAGAACACGACCAATTTGATCATGGTAGTTAAGTCTTGGCCTTCCTCGGCTCCTACATCCTTCCACTTTTGCATTGTATATCTGCTTCGTCATTTTTTTATTCCGCATTCTTTCTACATGTCAACAACGGAGCATGCTTCTTCTTATTTTAACACTGACGCTCTCTTTCAGACCAACTCTGTTTCTAACGTCATCATTGCGAATACGGTCTACAAGCCTAACGCCACAAATTTTGCGCAGCACTCGCGTTTCGACCGCGTTTATTCTACTTTCATGCTCTTTCTGCCATACCCAGCTCTCGCTTCCATAAGTTAGCGTAAAAGTTAAAAAATTAAGTTAAAACGTAATAATATTTACAATATTAAAAAGTAACCAAAAAAAAAATCAAAACAGCATCACAGTCCACAACGCAAAAATATTAATTCCAAGTAGCCAGGGCCGAAATTAAAACCGGTTTATCGCCTTTATATTTCACACTGCTGGTCCGGGCAACACATTGCCATAAAGAGCCCTTTCCCAATTTTACATTTATTTTATGAAACGGTTAAACAGCGAGCAATTACTGTAAGTCTGTAACAAATGAAACAGCATTAATTTGTAACAAATTGGCATTGCAATTAAAGCTGTGAGCAATTTAAAACTATTTACGTGCATATATGTTTTTAACGGACATCGAAAATGAAGAGTTTCTCTCTGTTCTACTGCTCTACCAACGCTCGCTTAGAGCTTTTATTAGGTCAATTTGTAAGTAAATGTAATAGAATCTTAAGCAAGCGTGAACCGAATATCAATTAATTAAAATTATTGTATAGATAAGAGTAGTTAATTGAGAATGTTAGAAATCAAATACATAAAAAGGAACGCCATACCTATACAATACCCGTTTCTCAAATCGAAGCACACACTAAAATATATTTATCTATTTATATCTTCTTTTTTAATTCCCTTCAGGGAGGAGCAGAGAGACCGAAACATGTTAGAGTGTTTTGTATCACAAACATCTTTTACAATTATATATTGTAAGAGATAGGGCGAATTAAAGCAGCCCATCTGGGGAAGTGCCTCCACCTCACAAAAAACCACAGCTAAATAACAACTCTACAGAGGATTGCTGTGTTCCTGCGTGCGAGTGAGGTCCCCAGTAAGCTCCTAAGTAGTTGCTGTGTTAGGGGCAGAGCAGGTATCGCGCGAGTGATACATAATGTATCACAAGTGCTACATTAAGTATCACATAGGCCGCTTTACATCAGGCGGGCCGTATGCTTGTAAGCTTTATTACTTTACTTGTATAAAAAGAAATATGGGTGTACTGAAAAACCATTATCGTTGCCGAGCTCATTCGTCACTAGTTCTGTAATTCGACTTATTTAAAACTACGCCATGTCCAAATACAAACAGAGGCTCGGCTTCACTAACGGACAAATTTGAAAATAGTCACCTTCAATGAAGTATATCGATCTTTTGTTATATTCACAAATACTTTATCTATTGTTATTGTGTATTTCTTATTGTACATTAAAGATATTACAAACAAACATCCAAACTTTTCAAAAATTTAGATACAGGTACATCGACGGCAAATACTTTAAAAAAATGCATGGTCAGCAACGGTACAGCTCCTTCGTGACTGATACGACGCCAGACTGCTGATTGTCAACTAATATAATACAGTGGTATTACCAGCAGCTTCAGAATTTCAGAATTTATTTGCTTCAAACATGGTATACGAGATGTTAAAACTATATAAGCACAGCATATTTCACCTGACAATTACAAGCTACATAATCTGTAAATACCACCCACAACAACAATATAATGTATACATATATGTCGGAACGTGGATATAATTGTCGTCAGGTGGCTCGTTGTTCATGGTGAATAAAGCGAAATACCAGCGTAGTTAATCTTCTCAATATTTAATCAGCCAATTACAAAAACAATTGTAACAAAAGTTATGCTTAGATCGTAGATTACAACGGATTCAAAATGCGGTGGACGCGACACGTGCAGTTGGCTCCATTGCTCGATTCGTAATGCCGCTTCCAATGACGGTATCTCATCTTGACGTTTTTTGACAACTGACAACAATCGACATTTCGAGCAAACCATAACAAACACAACCGGTGTTGCCAATTCAACGATGTCGATTCCACCCAAGCGCCGACTTGACATTTTGATCCGTTATTATTAAACTAGCATCAACTATATATATATATATATATATATATTCACGTTTCAACACTCACGCACAATAGTAAAAATAGACTACATCACTTATATTAATTCAAGCCCATTTAGAGTTCAAGAATTCTTTGACTGAATAAAAGCATTGTGCCGTTAACCATTCGCGTAACCTTGAATTATTTAATTTCCTTCTTAACAATCTTGGTAATGCTTTCACTACTTTGCAACCGAATACTGTAATAACGTACCTTCCAATATAAATTTAGATTCTAAATTTACTTTTAAAACATATATTTAGATTTTGGAATTGGAGGTGTAACTTTCTCGTTTCCTTTTCACGTGGTCAACGTTCCCTTTTCATCTCTAGTTTGATACTGAGTTAGGTACAATTATGGTGTGTGCTTTTTAGGGTTCCGTATCTTAAAAGGAAAAGCGTGCGTCCGTCTGTCTGTCATGCCCCTTTTTATCAACTACCAAACTGAATATAATATTAAATACTCAGGTCTGTAATCCCTTCAAGCAGTGAAGAAATCAAACTTCTAAGTCAACGCAATCAAAAGCTACGACTGCTTATGCCTCGTTTATGCGCATATTTTGACACTCGCAATGGACTCAAAACCTATATGGTACGTCCCGTTGAAATTTGGTAAGAAGCAATGTCATGTAGCACAAGTAAAGGAAAAATTTGGAAACCGTAAATTTGCAGTTCCATTACAAAAAAAGAAAATACTCGTACTTTTTTACGACAATAATTTACGAAAATATTCTTTTACGGAACCCTAGACCGCAAGTCGGACTCGCACTTGATGGCTTTTTTAACTTTTTATTGCACACGTGTTTACGGATATCATACATGAGATGCAGTTTATTTATTTAGTCGTTTTATAAACAATCGTTAAATAGCAGGTAATGATGATGAGCTAGGTGGCGCAGTGGTTACGCTACTTTGACACCAACGCTTGTGGTTTCAATTCACATACAGGACAAACATTTGTGTGCATGAACATTTCTGTTTGCCTTGGTCTGGGTGTTTTTAAGAGAGGTAGGGTGCAAATCAGTACGTCTGGAGAAGTACCTTCACCTCACAGAAAAACCGCAGCCTAATAACAACTCCCTGGGGGCTTGTCGTATTCCTGCATGTGAGTTACTAAGGATTTGCTGTGTTAGCAGCAGAAGTGGCATTGCGCGTTTATAGGATACTAGTCTACAATTACCGCATTACCGTACTCTCGACATTGCATAAAATTAATAATAATAAAAAAAATATGTGTGTGTCTGACAATGCAAATCAAATATTTACCTTTACCCACATAACCATATGGTTTTCGCATTTGAGTGCATAAATAGTATTAATTTATATCAGTATTTTTTACGCTTAATCCCTTGCGGGGTTCGGAGAACCGTGAGCTACAAGACGCGATTCTTATACACCTCGCGTGCCTTTTGAAGTGAAAACTTCTTTAGCATTTATTCATTTATTTTATGTTAAACTCGCGTCAGGACACGTGACCCCGACCGTCAGATTTTGGTGAGAATTAGAACTTAAGTTCGCTGCAGGGCTAAAACATTAGTTACCTCTAATTAAACAATTAAAACATGAAGCGCTAGATCGTTCATAGGGCATTATTTTCTCGCGACCAAAACGTCGTAAGCGCCATGAAATTCTTGGCGTTTACGCGTTTCGTTCATCGTAGTTTATCAACATCGCTGTTTGGTATAAGCGGCGCAGGGCGCTTGCGCGAGTGTGCGTGTGTGTTTGAGTTTTAGGGATAAACTTTTTATTGTAAAATAATTGTAATAGTTCGGAAGTGTTAAATTATTAATGTAATATAAATTGTCATGTTTGTGTACGATAGCGTAATAAATGAATATTGTATTTTACCACATACGTGATAGTACTTTTATACTGATAAATAAAGCAATTCGTGCGAATATATTCCCTAACCATTCCAAAATATTCAAAAATACACAACGTTAGTGTTCAAGTTTTCACTTCTGCCGGCACTCCCGGAGTGCAATCCGTTTTTTAACATACATATCTCTTTTCGTGCACGTTCGCCATTGGTAGCTGGGGGTCCCGACATTATCTTCTAATAAAACACGACCAATTTAGTTGTGGTAGGTGAGTCTCGACCTTTTTTAGCTTCTATATCCTTCCTCTTTTCGATTGCCGCGGCCAATCCGCATTTGATCAGCGTCGTGGAGTATGCTCTAAACCCCTTCGGTTGAAGGGAGATCCGTATCCCTGCAGTGAGATGAGTAAGGGATGATGTTCATTCCACCGTCGTACTGAATATTTTTTCATCATACGTTCATTCCGCATCATTCTTTCTACATGCCAGAATCGACGTTCGAGTAACCTATTACTGCGGCGCGCGGTCCTCTCTACCGAGGACCTAAGCGTGAAGATTGGGTATATAGGGATATATAGTACAATTATAAATTCGGATCTAATTTTCCATGAAGGTCGCGGCGCGGCGGTCTGACGGCAGTCGCTCCATGTAAAAATCGGTATCCTCGTCAAATCCTTAGGCTTATGTAGCGGACTCCGCCGATCCTAATGAATTAGGAAAACGATATAATGCTAAAGATGAAGTACAATTATAAATTCGGAAATTTGTATATTTATGTACAGGTTTATTTTTAGGTTTATTTTTACATTAGAGGGGGGCAAACATGCATGTGGGTCACTTGATGGTAAGTGGCCACCACCGTCTATAGACATCTGCAAAACCAAAGGGTCACTAATCCGTTGCCAGCCTTTTTAGGGAAACAAAGGCTCTTTTCTTGAAGGCACCCATATCGTATTTGTTCAGGAAACCCGGTGAGAGATATTCAACAATTTCACCGTACGTGTTAGAAAATGCCTCAAAAAGCGTACTGTAGTGGATTGCCTCTCATCGAGATGGTGAGGGTGAAATTTAAGTCTGTGGCGAGTGGTACGATAGTGGGACTCAGCGGCTGGTATTAAGTTGAACAGTTCCTTACACAAAGAGAAGCAACGTCTCTTCGTGTACAAAGCGAGTCTAGCCGAGCGGAGATCACTGGATGGCCGACGATTCGAACTATTCCACGTTGTATCAGAGTACAAATCTCCGGTCGGATTATCATGAGATACCAATATAAGCGCGGACAAATATTATAACAAATAAATATAAATATTGTCGGACAAATTACATAGCGCCATCCAGCCCCAAAGTAAGCGAAGCTTGTGTTATGGGTACTAGACAACAGATAAACATACGTAAATACATTTTTTTTTGTAAATACATACTTTTTATACATAGAAAATACCCAGACCAAGACAAACAGACATGGTCACGCACACAAATGTTTGTATTGTGTGGGAATCGAACCCACGAGCGTTGGTGTCAAAGTAGCGTAACAACGCGTTTCACCACTGCGCCACCGAGCTCGTCGAATAAGGTTATAAAAAGTTATAAAAACTAAAGTAATTTAGTTTGAGAATTAATATTGCATTTATATAATGCTTTATAATATAAAGGACACATATATAGTTTGCGAAGTTTAAGAGAGATAGCTGAGTACGCGAATGCTTGAAGGGATTTGGATCCGAGTCGATTCCCTGGGGCACGACCAAACTAATCGAGCGCTCCGTGAATTTCCATATAAAATTTTCTATGAGAAATGTACAGATGGCAACTGAGAAAGTATTTATTATGATTCTTCTACGTTTAAGCAAGAAAATGTGTTCTTCACAGAGGTAGGGCGCATCAAAGCAGCCTGTGTAGAGAAGTACCTCCACTTCACAGAAAACCACAGCCGAATATCAACTCCCTAGAGGGTTGTTGTGTTCCTGCGTGTGAGTGAGGTCACCAGTAAGCTCCTAAGGAGTTGCTGTGCTAGCAGGCATCGTGCGAGGGACGCTTAATATTACAAGCGTTCATAGGCTACGGTACATCACGTGGGCCATATGCTCGTATGCCTTCCGACGCTGAATAAAAAAATGTGAAATTTGAGTGATAGGTATAATTTTCTCAGCAAGCTTGTTGCAAGTTTGATGACCATTTGTAGGTTCTGATTTTGTTTGGATATCTTCCACGCATGTCGGTTTATCTGCCATACGATCTTCGTCTTTCATACGAGCCCAGTGGCCGAGTGGTTAGAAATTGAAAAGGGTTCGATTCCTGCGCATAATAAACATTAGTGTGCATGAAGATATCAGTTTGTTTTAGGCGCGTGTTTCTATGTATTATAGTATGTAATTACAGACAGTTAATTATGCACGTTTATCAGTTGTATATTCAAGTCCATTGCACAAGCATTATTAATTTGGCGCATATAGCGCAGTGTAATTTGTCCAATAATATTTCCAATTTATTTAACATTTAAATATGTCATATACTCTATTTATATAAAACATTATGTCGAATTTTTAACAATCAAAACATCAACAAACTTCTAATAAAACTAGTTAGACCACGGCACCCATACCACGACCTTTGTTTAGTTTGGAATCCAATGGCGTTGCATAATTTATCCAAAAATGTTATATATACTTTATTTATATTCTCTGGTATAATCAGTCTTGCCTAACAGCATAAGGTTATGTTTTTGATATAGTTTCTTTATTGTGCCGTCATAAGAATATCCAACCGTGATAAAAGGTATCCTCGAAACAGATATACAAAGCGAAATCATCATCCCTAATACGGAACTATTAAAATATTTATATTTATTATTGAAATTATGAATTCACAGCACTTGGTATTAAAATAATAATAATAACCTTGAAATTGTCAAATATTTGCTAAAATACTTATTTTCGAATAAGTTACTACTAACTTAACTGTGATCAAATAACCCTAAGGCCGGCATGGTGTTTACGAACCTAAGCCTTTTAGACTCTGTACATAATGATCAACCATTTATACTCTAAAAGACACTGCAAAAATACTATTTGTTGAATATTACAATAGTGTAAATTCGACCTAACATGTTAATTGAGAGTACAATATGTCAGTCCTCCGTTTTTTCAATACCCGCATAAAATACAACTGCGTGTGTATTCTATGTTTCCAAATAAACAACTAGAACCTGAACATTTATCAGTCCTCTGTTTTGTTTAAAAAACTACTATTTACTATAGAATGCAATGTAAATATTACGGAGCTGAATAAACATATTAGCAAAAAAAAAAACGGACATGTATTATCATTACATGACATTTTAAAATAATGAATCAATTATAATCAAATATCTCATTTCTTGAATAAAACCATCACAGGGAGAAGCAAGATGCAGGTGGAGGTACATCCCTAGGTAGGCTGCTTTGATGCGCCCAACCTCAACGCTCAAATCTCGACTTTTATTCTACTTTCATACTATCTCTTCCATGCACAGCTGTCGCTTCTTCTTCTTAGTGTTATCCTAAACTATTAGGATTGGCGGGGTCCGCTACTTAAGCCTAAGGATACTGATTATTACAATGAGCGACAGCCGGACAACCCAGAAGGAAAACCAGACCTTTCTTAGATAAGTTCAGATGTGTTTCGAAATATAATTCTGGGAAGTGGGGATTTCCTCAAAATGTTTTCCTTTACCATCAAGCAAGTGATAATTCCAAATATGCACAAAAATTCTAAAACACAAATCTAATAATAAAAGAACATGCCAGGATTCGAACTAGTTGGTCAATATACCTGTTTTTTATCCACTGATCTATCACTTCTCAACACATACTCTACATCATCAACGCGAATTCTGTCTACAATTACACCGCAGATATTACTCAACGCTCGCATCTCGATCGCGTTTATTCTACTTCCATGCTGTCTCTACCATACTCAGCTCTCTCCCCAATGTTTTAAAAACTAATTCAAATAACATTTTCTATCCTATTCTTACAATAAATCTTAAAATCCTGTAACTTAAGATATTAAGCGAGGTGTTTATGCCTCTAATATCTTATTCGGGGCTGTCATAAAGCAGGTGCTTACTTTTCTATGCTATAAAATGTTAGCGTCGCTTTTTCCCACTATCAAATTGGAATAAAAAATTATTGATATATTTTTATATGTCTGGTGCCCGGTTTCCGAACGGGAACTCGTTTACTGGCGTCGGTTTAGTACAACCATTGTCGCCCGATATATTTTATACGTTGTTTTTAAATCTATCGCTATCAGTTCTTGTTTATGATTGTTTCTCTATGTGGCAGATTTCTATTTTTGAATTGAAGAATTCTTCAAAGGCGTTCAACGATTATCGAGAAAATTTCATGGGTTTGCGTCACCGACATGTTAATAACAATGCTGAGAGAGATAATAAGACCGGGAGATATACATTCATATGTCCTATGTGGCGTAAAGTGATTACCGTAGCCTATGAAAGCTTGTAATAGAAAGTATCGCTCGCGCGTTGCCCAGCCTTGAAACACATCAACTCCTTTGGACCTTACTGGTACACTCACTCGCAGGAACACAACAACCCTGTTGGGAGTTGTATTTTTGTTGCGGTTTTCTGTGAGTTGCAGCTACTTTCCCCAGACGAGCCGTTTCGTTGCGTCTTATCTCTCTTAAAATATATTGGTAATTATCACTTACTCAGCGGTCAAGGTAAACATCGTGAGGAAATCAGCTAGTCAAAGAAATTATAATTCGAAAGATGTGTGTCCTTAACTTAATCGTCACTTAATGTATTCCAAACGTTCATAGGCTACGTGTTTGTTTGCCTCCCGCAGCTGTTTAAAATAATACGTACTTAAATCTGAAAACACGAAATTAATGGTAATAGCCCTCACCAGGATTCGAAGCATGGACCGGTCGGTTAATGGACTGTTTCTTTATCAACTGGGTTATTAGTGCTCTACTCCAACTAGTAGATAATAAAACAATAAAATCCATTTTTTTTATATACCACTACAGTACGCAGTAATATCTCTGCCATATCCCCTTCACCCTTCAAACCAGAACACAGGTATATAAATATAGCTAGCGGTAGAAATAGTTGAGACAGAGGTACCCACGCAGACGACTTTATATAATTATACCGTATGATTTAATGTCGATCGAAAAATGCAGTATTCATTATATCTTGCGGAAACAATTACGCTGTGCAGATGCTGGGCAATAATTCAGCGGTTTACCGTTTTGCCGGCATTGTTCGCTTCTGTTTCCGATACTTTTATATTTCGCATACTTATTGTTACATATTATTTATTGCACATGACAATGTTAAACATAATAGTGTTTGGACAATAATTTTCAAAGGCGGACGTATCTCTATAAAACGTCTCTTCCAACCAACGTTGGCATTGTGAAGTTTGGTAGCGATCAGATCACCCATGCGAAGCCACTGTATCCAAAATAAATACATTTATACTTTCACATACAAACATCTATGTAATAATCGAGAGGCAGTAGTATTTTAATCTCCTTTTTTAATATACAAGGTATACAAGCATATGCTGCACGCAATGTAAAGAAGATACCGTAGCCTATGGACGCAATTAGGAATACAACAACTCTGTAGAGAATATCATTCGGCTGCGGTTTTCTGCAAGTTAGAGACGGGGGTGTTTTGCTGCGCCCTACCTCTATTTAAAACTCCCAGACTAATACAATATACTCATGTTCATGTACGCAAATATTGAGTATTAAAAAGAAACGGGTTGCACTCTGGGAGCGCCGGCAGAAGTGAAAACTTGATCATTAACGTTGTGCATTTTTGAATATTTTGGAATGGTTAGGGAATAATTTCGCATGAATTGCTTTATTTATCAGTATGAAAGTACTATCATGTATGTGGTAAAATACAAAATTTATTATCATCATTTATTGCGCTATCGTACACAAACATGACAATTTATATTACATTAAAAATTTAACTCTTCGGAACTGTTACAATTATTTTACATTAAAAAGTTTATCTCTCAGAAAAATCAACTTTCATCCATAATTTCAACGACTCCTTCACCATCATCATTACCAGCATCATCATCGCCAATCTCTAAAACAACGTTTTGGTCGCGAGAAAATAATGCCCTATGAACGATCTAGCGCTTCATGTTTTAATTGTTTAATTAGAGGTAACTAATGTTTTAGCGCTGCAGCGAACTTAAGTTCTAATTCTCACCAAAGTCTTACGGTCAGGGTCACGTGTCCTGACGCGAGTTTAACGTTTTTTATTCATCCCAAAAAGTGCACAACGCCGCTAAAGAAGATTTCACTTCAAAAAAAAAGTGTGCTTTAGACCACACGACTGAAGTAAAACTTCTTTAGCTCCATAGTGTGATACAGAAAATACTGTGGCACTGTGTTTTAGATATACGAAACTTAACTTGCTATGAGAGAAAGAAAATGTGTGCTCTCGTTACGCATTCACCAGCTCAAGCGTGCGTAAAGAAGTTTTACTTCAAAAAATATATAAATAATATATATCTCCTATGATGACGATTGATGGTGACCTAATACGAAATAAGTTTTAAAGCAACAAAGATAAAGTTACTGAATTTATTTTTTTTATTTAAAACATTCTATTACGTTTTTGAAACGGAACCACAAAAATTTATGAGACACTAGGACTTTTAGAATCTTCAAACATTTCTACAAAGAAATCCTAGAGACAGTTAGACTAGAATCATCTCTCCACCGACGCCCCGAGCTGTATCGCGGGCAGGCAGCGCCCACGTTGAATCATAAATGATATTGTTGCGAAGCACTGTACTCCTGTTCTGTTAACCAAATTTTATTGGAGCATGTAAGCGACTCTTATCGATCAAATCGCGATTTTATTTTACTGTGTAGACATGTCTGCCGGTTTTTAACTCCATTTTACAAGCTTTTTGAACTTTTTTCAATACTTCGATAGCAGGAACATGTTTCGATATGTATGTTTTCTGATGTGCATTTGAGTTCTTTTACAATTGGGCACGTGCTTCTTTTACAATTAACGCACGGCTTTCTTTTACAATTGAGCACTTCCTGCTTCAAAGCATTGCCTTCTTCTACGATTGCTCGCGGCATTCTCTTATTAAACATGTCCATCTTTTACCTTACCGGCATGTCTTGGTATCCTTTCAGGGTATTTTGTGAACACTAAGTTTTCCTAATAAGCCCGCATGCAACTTCTCAAAAAAATCTTAAGGGGAATGTAATTAAATATATAATTTTCACAAGAAATAATAGAGGTCATTTTCGTATTTACTATAGTGAAGGTTTTAGAAGCATTGAAAGGTGCAGAGTCATTACAATATTACGAACAATACACCTTGATTGATCGTAGGTATTCACCACTAGAATATATCCAAACCTACAAGTTCAAGGTCGGCCATAGTAAATCGATTGACGGTAAATGAGGAAAGAATGCTCAGGGTGGTAGTCGCGTATAGACGAAGGTGCGGGCGTCCCGATCTTCATGTACAGATGACGAAACTGCGTTCGTTGGTGCTCGGATGAGGAGAAAGAAGAATTGCATTGTGCGTCAGAAAAGAAAGAGTACAAGTGTAATGGGAATGCCACCTTATCATCTCACGTATTATATATTCACACGAATATTTATCGTAGGACGAGAATATAGATTTTATACAACATGTACAGAAAAGCATTTAAATAATGTTCTGTTAAAGTTAGAAAACTTCAAAGTCAATTTAGCTTGAAAAACATCAGTACGCATTTTAATTTAACTTTTTCTTATCGGGTATTTTTTTACATTTAATTAATATTGGAGTCTAAACTAAAAGTGTGCCTTGAGCGTGAGATCACTTTATGAATAAATAAGACTCTGTTAAACAAGTTTTTCTGGAACTAATAAAAATTTGATATTTTGCAATGGAGGTCCCGAGCTGTGACCGAGACAGTATCGGTGACACACGGGCGTTACGATATTCCAACACAAAGTATCTGACAATAACATTGAATAACGAAAGCTCCTTTATTTCACCTGGTTCATTGTTCGTAACATTTATAACTTAATATACCAGGAATAGGCTCATTAATGATTGTACCCACTTTTTACAAAACATCTTAAGTAAATAACAATACACTGGAGTGTTTTTGTATTTTTTGAGTGAAAGAGGATACCTGGCAAGTTGGCAGCGCCAACAAGATTAAATAATTTATTATTTTAAGCGTACATGAGTGCATGAGAAGAGAAATTAATGTTAAAGAAGCAAGTGAGGTGATGTGAGGGTCGAGTCATGTGACACTTGGTTCTCTATGTCGGTAACGGAAGTAGACAAATTAGTGTGGATCAATTTGATCATATGTTACGGTTATGTAACTGCTCTGGATTAACTTACCTTTGCTCGTTCATCAGCAGAGGTTCACATAGTGTCTGTCATCAAACATTCAGAACATATTGTATAAAAGATATAATAAAATATGTGTACATAAACGAGAAAAAAACTGAGAATTTGACTGATTGACATGTTCATTCAAAACTGTCCTTATAATCACAAGCATTCACTAACGAATTTACGAGCAACTCATCGGTTGTAAGTAATTCATTTTCTTCATATGCTCATACTATTTTAACGTAGAATATCTGGTTATTTAAATATTAATGTTTTTTTTTTACTAAATTTAGTTACAGTATGTATTTGTCTCAATTTAATTTAATTTCTCCTAGTTATTGTAAATCTGTCTTGAGTTAATTTAAAATTTTACAAGAAACAAATTTTAATATAAAAAATCACATGTAATTATGTCAAATGTAAGAAGAGGCATAAAATATTACATAGAAAGTAATAGCATTATGCACTACATGACTATGTGGAATGAATTACGGTATAGGCACTGCAGAGATATATAAACAGTACGGACCGTTAGAATACTCAGGCCATTTTGAGATAATTAACTACGTTCACAATAGGGCGCTAGGGGGTTGTCAGTCGTTTCTCGTCAAGATTGCGAACAGTAAACCTGGGCCAATAAAAATATGTTTTTTATGTTAAAGTTACGGATGGATGCCGACTGATGGAGTAGCAATATAGTTCATTTGCATCTACAATTATTTTTTCTTGTGTAGCACTTAACGCTCGATGGCATACAAATTTGGTAAAGTTATGACTTAACTGAAGCTAATTTTTATGTAGTGTGTTTGTGATTATTCTCACATTTTCTTTCGCTGATCATTGAAGATGACTGTGTGTCAGGTTGGTTAGGCAAGCGCCCTATTTCTAACACTAAATTATTCATAGCCTTGAAGGTTCCGCTAAGCACTAGCCTGTTCTCGGCTGTATCTCAGTGTTATACAATACTGTATTTCGCTATTGCTGTCATTATAATAGCGGGGGCTTGTTTTTATTATGGTATATTAGATTTACCTTTATACTGCCTGTATTACGGAAACTAACATTTAAATTATTTGATCTACAAAAGAGCAATGATGGTGGTGGATAAGAAACAGTAGTGTAGAGTAACTAACCAACTGGTCCCCGGCATATACTGCTAAATTCGTGTTTTTGAATTTACTTTCATATATTATAATTATCACTCGCTCGGCGGTGAAGGAAAACATCGTGAGGAAACACCCACGTCCAAGAAATTATATTTCGAAAGACGTGTGACCTGACCTGAGAAAGATGTGGGGTTCCCTCTGGGTTGTGGAGGTCTGACGCTTCATATAAAATCAGTCAATAAAAAGGACTTGGCGAATAGTTTTTGTGGCAACAAAAAGTATTCGCTAAAGCCTTAGGCTTAGGTAACAGACCCCACCAATCTTAATTGATTACGAAACGGGATAACGCGAAGAAGAAGATAATTACAGTTTACAATTAACTATTTGGACAGATTAGATGAATAAGTAATATAGTTACAAGTAAGCTCCTAAGGAGTTGCGGTGATTGACGAGCTCGGTGGCGCAGTGGTGAAACGCGCTGTTACGCTACTTTGACACCAACGCTCGTGGGTTCGATTCCCACACAGTACAAACATTTGTGTGCATGAACACGTCTGTTTGTCTTGGTCTGGGTATTTTCTATGTCTAATAAGTATGTATTTACAAAAAAAATGTTTACTTTGGGGCTAGATGGCGCTGTGTAATTTATCCGACAATATTAAAAAAAAAAAATTAAAAATATCAGCAGGGGTGACAACGTGCAAGTGATACTTATATAGCAAGCGTTCATACTAAATTGTATAAACGATAATATATATAACTTTTACAGTTAAATTTTTAGGTCGAACTTCCAGTAGAACACATAACTAGATTAGCAATTGTGGCTCTGAATAAAAAGGAAAATTTGATAGAAAATATTGTATGTAGGAAGTAGATAAGTTAATTTTACAGAACTAGTCAAATTTTGCCAGACAACATTCGCTGAAGCAGCTACATTTTGCTGGAAAGCAGCTATATTCTTGTGAGCGAGTAACATCACTCGGAAAATCACGAGTTTCTGCTTCATCAGAAAAGACATCCATAACTTCCGATATCCGTTTCCAATTAGGAAGGCCCCTTGAACTACATCATTTGATCAAATTCATCTCGATGGGGGAAAAATATTTGTTATGTATCTATGAAAAATAATGGAAAAGCAATGGAAGACCTAATTATTCTTCTTTACATAACATGCACAAAATATTTTTCCTACGATTTTACATCGAAATAATACATATGAAGAATCATTGATGTTGTTTATAGAATGTAGGCAGTACTAACTTAATAATATATGTATAAAATATCTATCTATCTATATCTTAATGTCATACCCTGGAGGGTATCACCCATCATTTGACTGAAGTCAGGAATAAGCTACTAAGGAGTGGTTGTATTAGCAGCAGAGGTGACATCGAGCGTGTGATACTTAATGTGTAGCAAGCGTTCATAGGCTACGATAACCGCTTTACTTCAGGTGGGCTGTATGCTTGTAAGTCTTGCGACGAATATATATAATAAGCGGAAGTTTGTTTGTTTGAACGCGCTAATATTTGGAACTATCAGTCGTTAATGAAATTCTTTTTTGCATTTGATAGCCCAATTCTTCAGGAAGGTTATAGGCTATATGTTCCAATAGAACACCGGGATACTCAACAATGAAGTAGTGGGGTGCAGATAGTCTTAAATATAACTAAATTAAAAATAAAGAGTAAATTAGAACTAAGTGATCGTGTATAAGAATTCCCCATGGCATTGTTCAGAAGATCCCGGCAGCGTTAACTTGCTTTCTGTGTATTTTGTTAGTTACTAATGCTACTTTGATACCAAGGTTTGTGTATTCGATACCCACACAATACAAATATTTGTGTGAATTAACATGTCTATTAATAAGTCAATTCGAAAACTTCCTACTCTTACAAATTTCCTCCGATTAAATTCGTTGTGAGTTCCAAGGCAGCTGTAGTTTAACCCCCGGGACAGCAATGGACTTCACTGTTCATTGCCTTTTTGTGGTCGCTGCTGTTAATTCTAGCTACACAGGAGACACAGCGGTGGGAATGAGTGGTGGGCCTGTCCCATGTATGTAAATCTTGGTCTGACTATTTTTAAGGGAGTTAGGGCGCATAAAAGCACATCCGCTGTCGAAATACCTCCACTTCACAGACACCCGCAGCCAAATAACAACTCTCTGGAGAGTTGTTGTGTTTCTACGTGTGAGTGAGGTCACCAGTAATGTTGGGGTATCAATATCAAAAAGATTTTTTAAATATCGATCTAGTAGTTCAAGAGAAGAAAATTCATACAAACAAACTCTACAGCAAACAAACAAACTATATATAAATATTAGTATAGATTTAAAATATGCACAGTGGATACTGTAAGCATAATTACAACATGTAACAATATATATGTCGCAGAGGTAGCAACACCATATTGAGAAGCCCGGAAGAAATCAATCCCCGTGATGCTAGTTTTAATAATAACGGATCAAAATGTCAAGTCGGCGCTTGGGTGGAATCGACATCGTTGAATTGGCAACACCGGTTGTGTTTGTTATGGTTTGCTCGAGATGTCGATTGTTGTCAGTTGTCAAAAACGTCAAGATGAGAGACCGTCGTTAGAAGAAGCGGCATTACGAATCGAGCAATGGAGCCAACCGCACGTGTCGCGTCCACCGCATTTTGAATCCGTTGTAATCTACGATCTGAGCATAACTTTTGTTGAAACTACTTTTGTAATTGGCTGATTAAATATTGAGAAGATTAACTACGCTGGTATTTCGCTTTATTCACCATGAACAACGAGCCACCTGACGACCATTACATCCACGTTCCGACATATATTTCATTCTTTTTATCTTCACAATTTAATTTAAAATATAACAATTGATCGCATCCACATAGAGTTGAGTCGCTGACTGTCAAAATGTGGAATTCACTTCAGGCGCATGTGTTCTCCACCTCTTATAATCCCAGGGTCGCTCAGACGAGGTGTGAATAGGCACCTTAGTGGGACGTCATGGTGGGGACAGCCAGCACAACGGTAATCACTGTGATGGCTGTTCTCTCATCTGGTTTTCATTGATGCTTTCCATTGGCGTACTGAAGAGATTTTGGTAGGCCACATTAAAAATAAAAATAAAAACATTACTCTTAAAATTACTCGAGACATGTAAATTATAAACATAACTTCAACATTCAACAGTAGGTACTGTTTTCCTATTCATTTCATTCCTATTATCTTCACAATTTATTTTACAACACAAAAATGAGTATTACCCTTAAAATTATCCGAGTCAAATACGTATGTAACCTTCCGAACCATACAATTTGGAACGAACCCCCAAACTTCCTACCGACACGCGTATACGTGGCACCACAAAGCGCCAGTTTCCAACTTCTTTATTCAATTAAGGCGCTACAAAAATTACTGAGGGATCCATAAATCAGGCTTAACTGCTTCCAGTATTATTTATTTATGCTAAATATGCTTAAGTACGTACCTACACGGTCTCTTGTACCATTTTTGAGATCCCATCTCGCTCTGCAGGCATCTTGGTATAACGTAAAATATCATGCCATGTTTCTTTGCTAACAATGTAAGTGGGATAAAACAGTAATTTACTTTTTAGAAAACTACTTTCCCGCTTTGAGAAGACAAATGTTTGAGTAAAAAATCTAGTGGCTGGAAAAGTAAGCTAAGTACTATTTCACTTTGTTATTCACTAGGTCTTACTTATCAAGACTAATTTTTCAGAAGACCGGCGTGCATGCATGAAAAGAACAATGACTGTTTAAGAAGCGAGTGAGGTGTGTAAGGACCGAGTAACGTGGCGCTCGGTTCTCTCTGCCTACCCCGCAAGGAAATTGGCGTGAAGTCAATTCAAATAAACATAGCAAGTAAAATTCACATTGACTCACTACGGTTTATGTAGTCAAAGCGTGCTCATGGTGCATCTTACTTGTTAACAAACTCGCTTAAAGATTGGTAAGGTGTGTTCTTTTTTTATACAACCGCGGAGGCATACGGCCACTTGATGTATAGCGGTTACCGTAGCCTATGAACGCTTGCTATACATTAAGTATCACACGCGCGATCACCTCTGCTCCTAATGCAACAACACGTTAGGAGCTTATTGGTGACCTTGCTCACACGCACGAACACAATAACCCGCCAGGGATTTTTATTTGACTTGAGCGAGTGTAACAGGAAATAACTGAGAGGTCGCTTCATTAAACTAACACATATTATTCCGATATAACAAAAATACTTACTTTTCTATCTACATGTCAATAAAACCCTAGCGGGGTAGGTAGAGGGAACCGAGCACCATATGACTCTGTCCTTACACACCTTAATCGCATCTTTAACACTCATAGCTCTTCTCATGAACGTTCGCCGGTATCCAATGCTCCAGACATCGCTATCCTCAGCTCCAATATCCTTCTACGTTCGCGTTATATATCCATTTCGTATTTCTTCCTGCATTCTTTCTACATGTCTGAACCCGCGGAGCTTACATTTAACCCCAGTATAAATAGTTGCAAGCAAAATAATAATTGATGCAACATTGAAATATAAAGTAAGGGTAAAAAGTATTTTTAATTATTTTTGCAGTAATTGAATAAGCCTTTTGAAATGAACGTTTTATTTTGAAACACGGTATTCGTGTTATGTCACCGCCAGTATTTTTCACGAGCTCTGGCAAAAAGGAATCCGAGTTCGAGTGCATTAAATTACCCAGTAAATTATATGAGAAATGATTTGCATATCTGAATTCTTTGAATTAGACTCGGATTATGTAGAGGTAAAATGAGGCAACAGTTAGGGTTGGAACGTGTTATTTTATGGGGTTGTTGAGAAGAAAACAAATATCGCGACGGCCTATTTTCATTAACATAATAAACCTAACGAGGTTATATTTATATACGTATGGAAGAATTTTTGAAACGCTAATTTGACGATGTTCGTGGGTTCGTTTCCCAAAGAGAACAAACGTTTGTGTGCATGAACTATATTTGTGTTGTACTGAGTGTTTTAAGAGAGGTAGGGCGCATTAAAGCAGCTCGACCGGGGATGTACCTCCACGTCACAGACAACCGCAACCAAATAACATCTCCTTGGAGAGTTGTTGTGTTTCTGCGTGTGAGGGAGGTCACTAGTAAGCTGCTAAATTGTTGTTTTAGCAACAGATGTGGCATCGCGCGTGTGATACTTCATGTATTGTAAGCGTTCGTAAGCCACGGTAATGCTAACGTATTGTATACATAACCAGTTTAGAATGCGCAAGCTTGCATTGCCAGAGGAACACCTGGCTCGTCAATTATATAACAATTAATTATTATTTTTTAATTTGTCGGCTACTTTGACCATGTTTAAGAGATAGGAACGGTGTTCCTGAAGATTCCTATTCTACTTTTTTATGTTGAATCCGAATCTGAAGTCAAAATTCAAATATTCGAAAAAACGACAGACAAGCACACAGACAAACATATAGATTTCATATCGGTACGGTGTTCCTGAAAAGGAGTCACAAAGGAGTAATTTCGGCGAAGTAACAATCTAACAACCCACGGATATAGGTAATCTGTAGTCGCAAGTATGTTATTATAAAAGAAAAACAAATCACAAACCAACAAACCTCGTGCTCATATGAAATTCGTCGTTAAGATGTGGAAACTACCTATCTACCAGCATATGACAAATTAGACGCTATTTTACGTTACAAAACGACACACAACGTGGTGCATGGCGCTAGGACTGTGCCGACTATAGGTCTACCAGTTTGATCGAAATAGCTACGATATCGTATGAAGAAAAGAGGAGAGTGAGTTGAGTTGACGTTTTCTGCGGTTTAGGGGCAGTAAAACAAACGCGGTTGAAATACGAGCATTATGCAAAATCTGTGACGTGGTATCGCATTCGCAACCGCGATGTAATAAAGAGAGTGTCTGTGTGAAGATAAAAAAATGCATGCTCTGTTGCTTTGTGCATGTACGAAAAATTAGGGATGAAAGCATAATGACATAGAAACGCAATGCGAAAGTGAAAGGATGCCGGAGAGGAAGAAGACGTAGAATCCTCTACAATGATCTAATCGGTCGTACTTTTTCTTTTTTTTTTTGTATATATATGGCAATAGTGTTGCTATTTTATGCCAGTGTCAAAGTTTTCAGTTTTAAAACCATTTGAAAATCTTAATTCTATGTTCCAGCTTCAGGAACTGTGCTTAAAAAATACTTGGGAAGGGTACATAGACCCAATCAATCCAATTTACATATCACCCGTAAAACGATAGTGATTTTTACAAGGTTTTCTTGAAGAACTTATTCACGTCTTCCAAAAAGTGCATAAACGTGTTATATTTGAGTTTTTCATTACTGTATAATTTCACTAGTACTTATGTTACAAAATACTATCGAAATTGTCACACAAAACTAATTTTATACTGAATTGTAAAAATTTCAAGTAAAACTACAATGTCACTCGTCAAAAGCGCGGGAAGAAGCAAGACGTAGAATCCTCTACAATGACCTAATCGGTCGTACTTTATCAGAAGGCACGTCAGGAGCCTCAAAAAATCGGCGAACGTGCGTGATAATTTGATATAATATTATAAAGAAGCGAGTCAGGTGTGTAAGGCCCGCGCCTTGTAGCACTCAATTTTCTCTAATGTAAAATACTCAACTTGCATTAATTTAGTCAATTTTGCCGTCTGTGAGTTCATCATTTCTATAGATAGTGGACAACGCAACCACACAACCATCAGCGTGACGAGGAGGATGACCGTGCTTGGTGAAATCCTTCATCAGAATGGGAGATCCACCAGACAGTAGATGCGTGGTAATCACGATGATGACATTGACATGTTATATAAATTTATGATTTTTCTTATTTCAGTACCAGAAGATGAATTCATTGTTGTTATAATTTCCTAACAACATATATTTACTAAACGCAGCCCATTTTTATATCTGACTCAACAATAAACAAGTATGGATATAGACGACTGTAAATTCCGAATTTAAAATAATCGTAAAACGATAAGAAATCTCCTTAAGAAAGTTGTTTTCATAATCTTATTGATACTAGATTAAATATGTCTTGAGATGGCGCTCTGCAATCTTTATCTCCAAAATACTGAAATATAAAAAAGAAAGTCCGAAAACTGTTTCTCGGCAACACAAAGTGCAGGGAGCCCAAATGGACTTGAGAAATGGTTTCTATCGAATAACCGATGAAATGCCAACGCTAGTTTACAAACAAGAATAGACTTGTTCCATTATCCAAGTTGGCGTATCTGAAGAATTCGGAAGTTTGTTACTTACTGATGTAAAAATTCGGTTAAGGTAATATTTATTAATTTTTGTAGCTATAAGGCTATAGCTACAAAAATTAATAAATATTACTTTGCTCAATAGTAACTTTTATTACACACTGTCAAAAATATGAAGTTATATATAACAACGGTATTAAATATCGGACTTAATACCGCTGTACTAACTTAGGACGCGTCTAATGCAGCACGAGAGAAAATGAGAGTGTGTATGCATACCAATAACAGGATGATAAATCAGATTCCGTATGGCTGATAATGATGTGATGATGAATAAATAAATCGGGAAAAAAACTGTATTTTCCTAGTCAAAAACCACAAGTCCGGTTTATTCAATTATCTAATTCTAGTGCTGTGGTTTCAAAACGAATTACATTGTAGAAGAAAACATATAAAGCCTGACTTTTCGAAAACGATTGAGTGCTCTTCGAACAGAAGAAGGAATGTTCTATCTAATTTATGATGGTCTACAATTATTCTAATCCTAATTAAGTACTGCAGAAAGTCGCAAAGGTGAGGATGATGAATTGTATGTTTTAGGAGTCGATTTGCTGACTTCGCCGGGATAGATTCAATTATCGCATGCTAATGTGCAAACAGTTTTGGTTAAAAAAAAACATTATTTGATCAATAACCCGACCTTATTTCTCTTTTCTCATGCTATTTGTCGCTCTCTTACGGATATCACCCTCTTTCTTATTTCTATCACGTCTACTCTTCAATACAGAACCCTCTCTACAATCTGTTTTCGCATTTATATCTCCTCTATACTCTGACAGCTACGTCCAAATTGCATAATGGTAGCTTACGATTACGTTATTTAGATTTTTACTTCATTTAATGTACTTAGAGTCATATAAAGAAAAAATCCTGAAACAGGTACTTCCTTGATTGCTTCTTTTAATTCTTATACATTCTTTACATACTAACTGGCATACTTCATCCAATTTTCAAGTAGTCCAAAGTGTTAATTCTATGATTAGCAATTTATACTATTGCGAAAAATTTGCGGCATAACGCTTGTAGACGTATTTGAAATGATGATATTAGAAACAGAGTTGCTCTGAAAGAGAGTGACGATGTTACAATTCGAAACGGCATGCTCCGTTGGTTGGGACAGGCAGAAATAATGTAAGAAAAAGCAATACTATACGAATTGATCGCGTTTTACCAAAGGTGATGTTAGGAGCCTTAGAATAGAAGAGGTGTGTCATATGGCGCTTCTCTCTGCCTACCTCGCAAGGGAGTTGACGTGAAGTTATAGATATACTATTATTATATATCACAATCAGTAGAAAGCCTTTAATCAATCGTGAATTTTCAGATCTATTTTAGTATGTATATAGAAAGTTTGTATGTGGAATAACACAATTTGGCTTACTATTAAAACATTGTTGGCTGATATATACATAGCGAATGGTTATAATTACTGAAACTTCATAAGAACTACGAAACTGGAGCTAGGTAGCCATCTCTTATTTTTCAGCCGTTCGTTAATGGCTAAAAAAGCAACATAGGCATCCGAACCTGCACCTAGGTGTTTTTATTGTTTTCAAACATAAGCCGCACGTTAGGTGGTGATACCAGGCTATATCTCGTCTTCCTCACTCTCAAGCCGAGGGATTCGGTTTTTAGTACAAGTTTAAAGTACATACGAAGCATTTGCGGGCCGACATTTTGTAAAGCAACATTAGCTCTAAGTAAGGATCGTTAAAACTTTGAAGTAGCTTAGTCCATTAGCGTGCACATTCTGGTCTGACGTCCAATGACTGTACAGTATAGACTTTTTAACTAATGGTCAAGTCTATGGAAGTTTTTATACGGTTTTGTTTCAAACTCTTTGCACCAATATACGGTTTGTAATTACAAAACTTTGTAGTTATTCTTTTCCTGGATGTTTTTTTGCAACTTAAGAAATGAATATTTCCAACAAACTCTTTTTTTCTTATACAACGTCGGGAAGTATGCAAGTATACGTAATGTAAATTGGTTACCGTATCCTATGAACGCTGGTACCTAATATATCTATTAAATATCAATCGCGGAATGCCACCTCTGCTGTTAACGCAGCTTAATCCTTAGAAGCTTACTGATGACTTCACCGCACGTAGGAACACAACCTTCCCGGGAGTTGTTATTTCGCTGCGGTTTTCTGTGAGGTAGAGGTACTTTCACAGTCAGGCTGCTTTTATGCATCCTATCTCTCTCAAAAACACGCAGACCAATACAAACAGACATGTTCTTGCACACAAACATTTGTCTAGTGTGGGAATCGAATCCACGAGCGTTGGTGTCAAAGTCGCGTCATTCACGCGTGAGCCACCGAGCTCGTCAAAAGAAAGGTTAGATCAAAATGCATGTAAAATCACCAAGTGTCGTAAAGACGACCAGAGCGGCCAGGGCAGCGACGGCATGCATCTACTAATGGTGGATGCAAGTTACTTCACATGAATCAATTTGTGGCGGAAGCACTCAAAGTAATTTACGTCAAATTGCTTGTAACGTACACATACACTACTTGGCGTAAAGGAAAGAGTACATCTGATGATAAAAAAATCGGCCAAGTGCGAGTCGGACTCGCGCACAAAGGGTTCCGTACCATTATCTACAAAAACGGCAAAAAAATCACGTTTGTTGTATGGGAGCCCCCCTTAAATAATTGTTTTATTTTAATTTAATTATTTATTCTTAAAGTGAATATATAACTAAATATTCTGTAAATATTTCAAGCGTCTATCTGTTGCCGTTATCAATATAGAGCAAAAACGAGTAAAAAAATCACGTTTGTTGTATGGGAGCCCCCTTAAATATTTATGTTATTTTATTTTTTAGTATTTGTTGTTATAGCGGCAATAGAAATACATCATCTGTGAAAATTTCAACTGTCTAACTATCACGGTTCGTGAGATACAGCCTGGTGACAGACGGACGGACGGACGGACGGACAGCGAAGTCTCAGTAATAGGGTTCCGTTTTACCCTCTGGGTACGGAACCCCAAAAAATCAACATTCTTCACAAATACAAAGAATAATCCAGAAGTAACCCAAGATGATAGATGATACTAGTTAATAATAAAAATAGTAACATAAGAGAATTGAATAAGGTACAAAAATTTTATATTTAAAAAAATCTATGACGTGTATAAGGTGGCACATTATATACACGTCACAGATTTTTTAAGAGGGCCCAATGGCAAATAAAGAATTTTCATATATTTTTTCATCAATCAGACCGTGTTTTTTGGGAAAGAAAAAAATACTTCTGCATACATTCAATGAAAAAACCGTTTTTTGGCTTGACGGTTGCTTTTATACTCTTCTTCTTAACGTTATCCCGTTTCCTAATCCATTTGGATTGGGTGGGGTCCGCTACATAAGCCTAAGGATTTGGCGAAGATACTGATTTTTATGTGGAGCGATTGCCACCAGACCTCCACAAGCCAGAGGGAAAGCCAGATCTATCTTAGGAATATTAGAAGTCCAAGAAATTATATTCTTTAGAAATATACGTTTGTCGTACGGGTTTCCTAGCGATGTTTTCCTTCACCGCCGAGCTAGTAACAATCACAAATATGTACATAAATCCGATATTAGTGGTATATGCCAGAATTCGAACCGGCGACCCGTTTGGTCACAAGGCCGGTTCTATTTTCACTAGGCTATCAATGCTCTAACCATGACCATCGCTTTTAAACTACTGTACGATACAAATACATTAAATTAAAAAGTGACAAGTACTGCATTGAATTCGTTATCTGTTTATATAGTTCCTTTACCGTTATTAACGTCAATTTTACTGAATTCAGTTTTATTTTTTCATTTAAATGTCTATATTTTATAACCTTTTAGTTCATGGTTTATCATATTTTCATCAGAATTACGAGTAATCAAATAAATGATGAAATGCATGCCATAGTGAAAAATATAAATCTGATCATAAACAGAACTAATATGTGTAAAAATTCTGGATTTAAACTAAGATGTTTCTATAGTTGTACGTCGTACACGCCCTAGAATGGCAATACAAAAGTAAGGTAATTGCCCAACTCGCGTTCAGTTGGCCACGCTCTCACGTCGCGTCTATACGTACTTCGCCACAAAGCATAAATGTCTTAAGATATATATTCATCTCTTTCTAACGACAGGTATGCCCTATCATTTAAATAACTGTACGTAGATATAGTAGTACTTGCGCCATATTAAAATACAATAATGTTGGTGTATAACGTGTCTATATTTTGAGACGCCGCTGGATTTAAAAAGTTTATATAAAATGACTTTTTAAATTATTACTGAATATTTTCCAAATTAACATGTGAATTAGCCACATCCGTTGACCCGTACCTGAAATCACACTGAATATATACTCACTGTAAAGAAGAACTAAAAGCATGCAGATCCCCAGTTATTGACAGTTTAAAGGTTTGCGCCCACTAAATGGGTTTTGTGCCAACGCCACATCAGCTATGCATACTCCAGGTACAAAGGTTTACGTCCGCCATATTGATATTTTTGCAGACGACATATACCTAGCCTATGATACTTGAAGCAAAAATACGAATCTAATGACACCTCATTCTTTAAAATACAGCCGTTACGGAAGGTCATAATGGAATGGACATACATACATACATGCTCGCGAAAACATTACCCTCGTTTCCGATCAGTGAGGTAGAAATGAACATATTTCGAACGTTACAACTGCGAAGTGGTCTAAAATCTTAAAATTCATGCAAACATGGTCCATCTCTATTATGATCTGCGAAGCTACTTAAACTAACTTTACACTAAAATAACTTTCCACCACCACAAAGGTACAGCCATCTCCGGGGACACTCCGGTAATGGTGTCATTAACGGGCGACACATTAGCAACTTTAAGTTTACAAACTGACAACCCTAAATATTTTAAGGAATTACTTGCCGAGATCTCCGGACGCCTAATTTTGAATGTTATTTAAAAAAAAATGCTTAAAAACATCTTTGTTTGCCATTTTTATATAACTCCAGGAGGCATGCAATCATATGGCCCAACTGGTGTAAAGCGATTACCGTAGCTTATGAACGCTTGTAGCACATTAAGTGTCACCCGCGCGATGCCACTTCTACTGCTAACACATCAACTCCTTAGGAGTTTACTGGTGACCGCACTCACTCGCAGCAACACAGCAACGCTTGAGGAAGTTGTTTTTCTGTGAGGTGGCGGTACTTCCCCAGACGGGCTGACTTGATGCACCCTACCTTCCTTAAATTGGGCATTCGCTTGCATTTAGACACATCTTAGATTTTTTAAACGCATTCTTATTTTTTTATTAATTTCTATTAATTATCGTCTCGATATTTTAACTAATAGCATTTCAGAAATTACCAAGAAAGAAAAAAATTCGCCTATCGGGACAGATAATTTTAAAATGTATGGTGAATGATCACATGGTTGTGTTAGCTTAATAAGAGAGACTAGATAAAGTATTAATAACTAAACATTGTACAGGCAATTTGATTTGAAAACAACAGCACCTGAGGATGTCTTGCGGACAGTCGAAACACGTGTCGCAGAGACGACCGGAACAGCCAAAGTAGCAACGGTGGCGGTTGCATGCGGTTCATGTTACAGATGGCGGGTTTTAGCAGAGACGTTCGTAGCTGCCGAGGCAGAAACGACAGGAGCAGCCATGGCAGAGACGTTATGCATCTACCAACGCTAGTGTGGGTAAATATGACTTTCGCAAAATAACAGCTAAATTTATTAACTATAGAGTCATTGCCAGAGAAGTCTAGGCCCTACCAAACAGTAATCTTTTACACCAGAGGCTAAGCAAGAGAAGAGTACGATACCTGCACTAACACTGGTATGATCATCCCGGTCTACCCCGGACCATAAAGCCATCATTCCACCGGGCAGATCATCGATGTCGCTCCCCTTGCGCTTAGTCTCTGTCACACACAAACCATCTAAGAGTCTCTCATTCATCTTATCACTCAATCCACCTCTCTCCTCGACCCGCCGGAATTGGCGCTGCGCGTTGCATGTTCGCACCGACGGGGGTGGATCGGTCCGCGTCGCCTCCGAAGAACGCCCTAACCCGCACATTGGAACGCTTTCGGTCTAGAATTACAATCTAGTATCTACTAGATTGTAATTTTTCAATCTTGGCAGGGGTTGTGAACGACCACGCTTCTGGCACATGACCCCCAACATAACGAAACTGGAATAGGCAAACGCAATACTTGAGACACAAAAGTTATAAATAATTTGTTCACTGTACATTGCCCCCTATGTAAAAAGCTAATGAAATTGTAATTCAACGATTCTATCGACTGATCGTAAATATTTTTCCGACGCCGTAAATCTCAATGAAGTTGGAAACTCTTTCTCGATAGTACATTAATACTTGTGACATAAAGTCTTGAAGTTTGGCCAACCATGAGCTATTGATTTACGCGGGAGCTCAGTCCAAGATCATTTATCAATATGTATGGTACACGAACGTCTAACCATCTCATTCCGTGTTACCTAAATGAAACTACACCACAAATTCAAGATATATATACAAAAAGTAAAATATTTGTACTTAAAAAACCAACTGTCACTAAAATAAGCACTGCGAGGCTTCTAGGGTGCGGTGTTATGTACGATATATTATGAAATCATTTTGAATTATTATTATTGAACTTCTAGGTAGCCGAAATCTAAGCCAAAAGGCACAAAACGCTGTACCCAACGCTAACTTATGGAAGTAAGAGCTGGGTATGGCAGAGAGAGAGCATAAAAGTAGAATAAATGCGGTCGAGATAAGAGCATTGCGCAAAATTTGTGGCATAATGCTTGCTGACCGCGTTCGTAATGAAGAAGTAAGAGAAAGAGTTGGTCTGAAAGAGAGTGTCGGTTTTAAGATAAGAAAAGGCATGCTCCATTGGTTCGGACATGTAGAAAGAAAGCGAGTCGAAAGAATGACGAAACAGATATACAATGCAAAAGTGGAATGATGTAGGAGCCGAGGAAGACCGAGACTAACCTACCATGACCAATTATAAGGAATATGCACAACATGTTGCAACGTGGGCAGCAGCTTCTCCTGGTTTTACGTCAACATTGTTATTAAATACACTTGTATGAAAAAATACTTCATCTTGACAATTATTTGTCAAGTCTACCTACTGATGTGGGATTGAGCACCGGTGAACTAAGTTACCTACTTTGTTCAAATTCGAATCGGCTGTAGAACTCTTTATGTAAATTGTATTCCATTCTATAAGACTAATAATAATAAATAATATAATTGCCCAAAACAGTTCTGTCCTATTCTGACAACGTTCAAAAAGCACATCAAAACTACTCTCTGTAAAAAGACTTTGTATGGAATTGACGAATATGTAACTGACAAAGATGTATGGATTTGACAATTTGAAAAGGGACCAATATATGGCAAGTTTCCATTTTTCTTCGCCAATTCTCATTCCTTAAGTCAAAAATCGCAAAATATTGAGGTAGGAGAGAGAACACTCGCTTCGTTAATTTCACAACCCTTTTCATACATGTTCGTCAGATTCTAGTGCTTCCAACATTACCTTCTATTAAAGTAGATGAGTCTTGGTTTTCTTCGGCTTCTACATCCTTCCATATTCGCATTGTATGTCGTCTGAATCAATTTATATATATAAAAATCTTGTGTCACGGTGTTTGTGGTCACACTCCTCCGAAACGGCTCGACTGATATTTATGATTTTTTTTATGTGTATTTGGTAGGAATGAGAATAGGTCGTAAAGTATATTTCATAAAAAATAAAAATAATAAGAAAGAAAGAAAGAAATAATTTATATGGCAGAACAACCTTGGCCGGGTCAGCTAGAACATATGATAAATAATTGACGTGAAAAAAATGATAATGACGTATGTTTATTACCTTATAATTTAGGTATCATGATTTTCGAGCAGAGTGTTACCAAATTTTATTAGCAGTGTGTAGCCAATAGCCTATAATACAATATATTGAACCACTCGAATTATGATGGTCCTTGAGATTACATTAAAAATGGATGTTTCAGCATTTCATAATCGGTCTATCTCAAGACCGCTGAGTGGAATTTTTAATGATACTTGCTATGCAAATCGAGGCCCCACTAGAACCTTCGGCGGCGCAGAAAGTGCGCGGTTGGTTAAATACATAAATATATAAACAAGTGCGACCTGAGCCACGCCACAGAGCTAAGAAATTTGCATAGAAAAAGCTTTGATGTCTGATGGCAATCCCAATTCGTATAATTATGTATTATTTGGTACTCGCTGTGCCCGGCACCGCTTCGCTGGGCGTTTGTTCACCCCCTTTTTTTTCTCTAAACCTTATCGGTAACGTGAACGGTGTATAAGAAGAAGTTTCATCACAATCGGATGAATGGTTTCAAAGTTTATAACGGATATAGGCACAAACAATTTATTTGTTTCATATATTACTAGCTATCCGCCCCAGCTTCGCACGGGTGATCCAGTCGTTACCAAACTTCACAGGATCACCTGCTGGACTAACCTGAAGTTTCACTGAAAATTTCATCAAAATCTGCCCAGCCGTTTTTGAGTCCATAGAGGACATACAGACAAACATTCATTTTTATATAAATAGAAGATGTATTCTTTGATCTGAAAGAGAGTGTTGGTGTTAAAATGAGAAGAGGCAAGCTCCGTTGGTTCGAACATGTAGAAAGAATGCAGAAAGAAAGAATTACAAAACAGATATACCACGCTAAAATAGAAGGATGTAGGAACAGAGAAAGGCTTACTTACCTACCATGTCGAGATTGATCGTGTTTTATCAGAAGGTGATGTCAGGAGCCTTAGAAACTGGCGAGCGTGTATAAGAAGAGCAATGAATGTTAAAAAAGCGAGTGAGGTTTGTAAGTATCGAGTCTTGTGGCTCTTTACGTAGCCTGCAAGGGATTAGGCGTGAAATCGTAGTAGTAGTATGTATTATTTTTTGGGTTCCGCAGAGTAATACATGAAGTTCACAAGCTCGGTGGTGGAATGGCTAACGGTGGCTATTTTAGCACCAATGCTCGTGGGTTCGATTCTCACACTAGGCAAACATTTGTGTGCATGAACATTTATTTGTCTAGACGCGAGTGTTTTTAAGAGAGGTATGGTGCATCATGCTACCCGTCTGGGAAAGTACTTCCACCTCACAGAAAACCCCTACGAAATAACAACTCCCTGGCGTTGTTATGGGTAGGGTTACCAGTAAGCTTCAGAAAAGTTGCTATGTTAGCAACAAAGGTGGCATCGTGAGAGCGATCCTTTATTGCAAGCGTTGATAAGCTGGGTAACGACTTAAGAGGGGGCATAAAGGTAAGTGGCGCCCTCATTTTGTTTTTATTAACCCTTCGAGACCCGGGTGGTCGAATACGACCGCGAAATGTATGGGAAAACGTATATATAACGGGTTCTGACTGCTCAATAACGCTGAATTTAAGACCAATTCCAAAAAACGCTCAATACAGGCACTGAAGTATCAATTTTTGAAGTGAAAACTTCTTTAGCGGCGTTGTGCACTTTTTGGGATGAGTAAAAAATGTTAAACTAAGTAAGATATTGGTGAGAATTAGAACTTAAGTTCGCTGCAGCGCTAAAACATTAGATACCTCTAATTAAACAATTAAAACATGAAGCGCTAGATCGTTCATATGATATTATTTTCTCGCGACCAAAACGTTGCAAGCGCCATGAAATTCTTGGCGCTTACGCGTTTCGTTCAACGTAGTTTATCAACATCGTTGTTTGGTCTGCATGTTCAAGTTTTCACTTATGCCGACACTCCCGGAGTGCAACCCGTTTTTTTGAAACCTATCTTGTATTTATTATCTATGTATAAGTAACCATAATTTTAATTATTGCTTATTGTGGCCACTTATAACAATAATCAAAATTATGACTAAATGTACATAAATAATAAAAACATAAATATGCTTCTTCAGTGCCTGTAATAAGCGTTCTTTTGAAATTGATCTTAAATTCAGAGTTATTAATAAAAACAAAATAATAGCGCCACTTTAGCTTTATGCCCTCTCTTAACATCAGGTGGGCTGTATGCTAGCATGTCTCCTGACGTTGGAAAAGAACATTAGCAAATTATTGAATTATTCTCTCTCGTTGGCATCTCGAACGATAAGTTTGGAAGCAAAAAAGTAGACATGTTTGGAATTTTAGACGTCTCTCTCACGCCATCTGGCGGTCTGCGGCGGCAAATTGCGCCCGTGGGAGGACTCCGCTCGGCGTTATATTACTCCGTCTCGTGTACTCTGGATACATAGGAAACCGGTTTTATTACTGCAACCAGAAAATATTACAACCAGATGAGCTCGGTGGCGTAGTGGCGAAACGCGCTGTTAAGTTACTTTGACACAAACGGTTGTGGATTCGATTCCCACACGAGTAGAACATTTGTGTCCATGAATATGTCTGTTTGCCTTGGTGTGGGTGTTTTAAGACAGGTAGAGGGCATCGAAGCCCGTCTGGGGAAGAACCTCCACCTCAAAGAAAACCGCAGTTAATTAACAACTCCTTGGAGGTGTGTTGTGTTCGTGCGTGTGAGTGAGGTCGCCAGCATGGCATCGCGCGACTACTTAATATTTTGCGAGCGATTATAGGCTACGGTAACCGTTTTCCACCATGCGGGCCGTATGCTTGTATTAAAAAAATACTCCTGATGACAATAATCTGGTGATTACCGTTCACCGAATCTAGAAGATGCGTTTTGGTATGTCGCTGCCTACTTTGCAGGATAGTTGTTGTGTAGATATACTCTGTACACTTTAGAAGAGTGATGTATAGTTGTACCTATTGCGAAAATCATACAAATTTAATTTAAAACTGGTCGCGTAAGGTCATTGACCATGAGGCTGCTGCCGCTCAGCTGCCCTTTGGCTACTGACCTTTTGTGACACGTCGTATTAATTTTGTGTGCGACAAAAGCAGTTACAGCCCAGTGGATAAAGAACCGGCCTAGTGATCAACTGGTCCCCAGTTTGAATCCTGGCGTGTACCACTAATTTCGTGTTTTCGGATTTATGTACATATTTATAGTTATCACTTGCTCGACGGTGAAGGGAAACATCGTGAGGAAACCCGCACATCCAAGAATTGATATTTCGAAAGCCATGTGAAAATTGTGTTCACTTTTCACACGGCTTTCGAAAGAGCCGTGTGAAAAGTGAACACACGGCTGTTTCACTTTTGAACACACGAAGTGTTCAAAAGTGTTCAAAAGTGTGGAAGCCCGACGGCAGCCGCTCCATGTAAAAATCAGTATCTACGCCAAGTCTTTAAGCTTAGGTAGCGGACCCCGTCTATCCTAATGGACTAGGAAACAGTATAACGCTAAGAAATAGAGTAATAATACACAGAAAATTTGATCCTTTTTATACTAGTAAGGTATACACGTAAATACAAATAAGCATACGGCGTGACTGATGGCAAGCAATTATCGTGGACTACGGCCAGTTGTAATACCAGTGGTGTCACTCGTGCGTTGCCGACCCTGTAACATCATCTTCACAACTTTTTTGATGAAAACTTCGGCTGGAAGTTCATTTCATAACTTCAAGGGTTCTCAGTAGAATACTTCTTTGGAACCGCACAGTACGCAACCATTGCGCAGGTAATTTCAAACCGTCCGAAGGCCAATGACTAGCTTAACGACTGTAATCTATAGACAACAGCCCAGACCGACGGTTTAATATGGTCTTAGAACCACGAACAAGTTCCACATATTAAATCCCATCCTTCGACAGTCAGCGGTCGGCGTTACTTAACCAACTAGTTCGATTAACACCATCGAGCTCCTCGTAATCGCAAAATTATACCTAGCTGTATTATTACAAAATTTTAATAATGCAATAAATACTGAAATAACTCTTATTTAGCCCAACTTTCCCGCCACACTTACAAAAACATCCGAAACCGCAGTTAAGAGGCGAAATTCCGACGTGCCGTAAAACATGACCCATTTCACGCGAACTGTGGCGAACTATCTTAAAATAGCCGACCAATATCAATCAGGGGGATTATCGAGGTCACTTCTTAGTTATACCTATTATGCTGCTGAATAAGAAATAACTTGATCAGAGGTGAAGGAAAACATCGTGAGGGAACCCGCACATCCAAGAAATTATATTTTAAAAGACGTGTGACCTTAGCTAACAAAAAATCTCTATAACCCAGAGGGTAAACCTCTGGGTTATAGTGATCTGACGGCAGATGCTCTATGTCAATATTAGTATTAGGCTTAGGTAGCGGATGCCGCCAATCCTCCTTCCTCCAGGATATCACCAAGAAGACGAAGACTGTGGAATAAGAAAGACAGTGTACACGACTTCCTCTAAACTTGGTGCAGCGTTTAAATCCAAAGCCTACCCATGTAAAAAGGTGATATTTTTTTTGTCGGACAAAATACACAGTGCGATCTAGCCCCAATGTAAGCAAAGTTTGTGTTATGGGTACTAGACAACTGATAAACATACGTAAATATATATTTTTTAATGCATACTTATGGTGCGTAGAAAACACCCAGATGAAGGCAAACAGGCATGTTCATGCACTCAAATGATTGTCCTGTGTGGGAATCGAACCCACAGGCTCTGATGACAAAGCAAGTATACTAACCACTGTGCCACCGAGCTCTTCACAGAACTTAGTGATACGCGCAACCAAATAACAACTCCATGGAGGGTTACTCTTCTTTCTATTCTACTCTATATCTACATTCTTCTCTCGTGGGTGCAGAGTTGGTATCAAAGTAGCGATACTAACCACTGCGCCACCGAGCTTGTCGATTATATTCTTATGCAATTAGGTATCAGTATTTGGGGATCAACGATTGGTGAAAAACCATCAAAGTGCTTGTCGCCCTCGTACGTAAAAGGTTTCGTACCATCTGTATCTTCAAACCAGACAGTTACACAGCTAGAACTGAGCGCTACAATTCGAGGCCCATACATACGTCGCTCGTTTCTTTAATATTTGATACTGAGATTTAGCTTCGCTGGGCATTATTAACATTTTTTTTTGTGCAAAATCGTGGTTCGTCAAGAAAGACAACCTATATAAATAAACTGACAAAACGAAACCTTATCTAACTACAGAACTTGATACAAAATCTTAGAGTAGTTTCCGAGGTACATGAATATATATAGGTATATATTTGCTTTAATTTCCACTGAATATGTATGGAGAATATATGACGTATTCAGCAAAAAAAGACGAGAGGAAGTGGAAAAAATTGATCGAATAAAAAGCTCGCTAAGTACTTTCTAACCTTTTTTTAAGAAAGAAAGTTTCATGTCCGTCATTTTTTTTTATTGATATTACAGCGCCAGCTTAACCGATTACAACAATTTGGACTTTGTTTTCTTTACGATTGACCAACGATTTTGTGAAGATCATTGTAGAAGTCTAAGGCTGTAATAATGATGATGCTGTGTTTTATCAAAAAAATGTGCGTCTCGGGACGCCCGATAGAAGTGATAACTTAAACTAATCTACATATAATTAAAGCTGCCGCATGCGTGAGAGAAAGGGAAACCAGACAGACTGGCGCCGTAACGCGTTACGTAACGAAGCGGTTTACCCTCCCATAATAAGTTATCACTTCAAAAAATATTTTTTGGAGGTAGACGCAGATCTATTGAGGAAGTACCTCCACCTCTCAGAAAACCGAACCCAATTAAGGTTGTTGTTTTTCTGTGAGTGAGTGGGATTACCAGCAAACTTCTGAGTAACTGTGGTAGCGGCGCGGGTGGCTGTGTGTTATAAATTGGCAACAGTAACTATTTACCTTTAGGTAGGCCATCTGCTTTACTGCCCGTGCTGCCGCGGCAGAGCAGGAAGCTACCGCTCCTGCCCTAGCATTGCTCAATGCTCTGGTTACTTATAGTCAAAGTATTCCTATCCAATACTTTGAAATTTAAATTGATTAAATTTGTAGAATTTTTCACAAATAATGTTAAGTTGAAGTAGTTAATATTTATTTTATACATTTACTAATAATTTGATTAAATACCTATTTGTATGAGTGCATTTGAATAAGGTTACTCTAACTGACTCATACACATTTTGGTATATGCTACTATCTATAGCTTGACGCTAAATTCCTTGCGGGTAGGCAGAGAGAACCGAGTGCTACATGACTGGGTTCTTAAACACCTCAATCGGTACTTTAACATTCATTGCTCTTCTCATGCACGCTCGCCGGTTTCTAGGGCACCTGACATCACCTTCTGATTAAACACGACCAATTTGGTCATGGTAGGTAAGTCTTGGCCATCTTCGACTACTACATCCTTCTACGTTGCATTGCATATCTGATTCGTAATTCTTTCTTCCTGCATTCTTCCTACATGACCGAACCACCAGAGCATGCCTCTTCTTATTTTAACACCGACATACTTTTTCAGACCAACTAACAACTAGCACTACGCACGAAATTTTGCGCAACGCTCGCATGACAGCCGCGTTTATCCTACTTTCGTGCGCTCTCTGCCATATCCAGCTCTTGCTTCCATAATAAAAAAATAATTACCTCCCGAAGTTGTAAAAATACGTAACCGTGATGGACGGTACCAATTAGGTTATCAGATAACAACGAACGAGAAACAGAGCGAGGTGATCTTATCGCTGGAATTGGAGCAGCCTGGGAATGTACCGGGAGCTTCCAGAAAACTGCGGTCAAATAATAATTCCCTAGATGCTTAATGCATTCCTGAAAGTGGACGTGGACTACTGTGGAGCTGCATTAGTAGTGAGAGTGTCAATATAAACGTATAGTATTTTATATTGGAATGATCTGTAGCCTATACTTATTATGTACAATACCTGTTACGAAACAACTCTCTCTAAAATCGGAAAATCTAGTATAAAAAGCAGTGTGAAAAGCGTTCCTGAAAAACAGTGCACAACCATCATCATCAACTTTATACTTTATTTTAGAGTGATCGAAACTCTAAAAGGTTATTATGATCGTAATCCTTCACTTCGAGATTTTGATTCTACATTTGCAATAGTTAAGAGTCAAAAAAAATAATGTTTCATATCCTTAGGTTGATGTCTAAAGGACGATTTTCAACAACCGCTCATTATATTTTCACTTAAACTAAATCTTATTTTCAATATGTAATATGAAATACTTAAAACCGAATTGAAAACTCATATTTTTGGTTATACAACTTCGGAAGGCATACAAGCATACAACCCACCTGATGTACGAGTAAAATGGTTACCGTAACCTATAAACGCTTGCAATACATTAAGTATCACTGCTGCTAACACAGCAGCTCTGTAGGAGCTTACCCGTGACCTCACTCACACGCAGGAATACAAGAAGGAGTTGTTATTTGGCTGCGGTTTTCTGTGAGGTGGAGGTACTTCCCCAGACGGACTGGTTTGATGCGCCTCACTTCTCTGTGTAATGTCCGATTTATAACAGGCAAACAACGCCATTCACATTTACCTCTCTAATATAAGCTACCTACCTAATGCTTGCTTACTCAAAGTGAACGAAACAACAATAGTATAGAGCGAAACTAAAAATTCAAGCACTAAAAGGCATCGGAAATAAACAAAAGGCTTTAAATAGGTTTCTACATAGTGTCCGATAAGAATCGTCTCATTCCCATCGAGGCGCGGCCGGTGGCACGATTGATACGGCTGGGACCGCAGCTAAATTGGAGTAGGGGACCGGCCGCCCCACGCCGCCGCCGGACCATTCCTTACTCACTCTTATTGTTCCACTGAATGTTTTTCTGTGGAGTGTTCCGACTGGATGTATATTTATAGACCTTTTTGTCTTCAACGTTTTATTTCCAAAGGATGCTGTATATCGCTGCGTGTTTGTTAATGAATGTACAAGCAATTTCGATCGCAGACTGTCTGTGGATGGGTATAATAATAAATAAAAAGATGAGGATGAAAAATCTTTATTTGGCATTATCATAATAGATAAAAACATGGAAAAAAAACTATATTTGCCATTGGGCCCTCGCGGGCACTTAAACTCGGTTACATACTGCGGTTTTCCGCGAAATGCTAGTACTTCCCTAGACGGGCGACTTTGATGCGCCTCTCTTAAAAAGCATCCAGACTTAGACATATTCATACACACAAATATTTGTCCTGTGTGAGAATCGAAACCACGGTTTGTGTCAAAGTAAGGCAACAGAGCGTTTCACCACTGCGCCACCGAGCTCGTTAAAGTAGTATATAATCTAAATAAATCGACATATGTATAGAGATCCTTAATGAACCGTAATTATTTAGGATTTTTCCCGTAACAAACTTCCGAAATAACGGGAGTGGGCGATGCTATCTGTTCCAGACAGATGGATGGACAGAAACACTGCAAAAAGTTTCATTTAGCCTTTTCGGTCCTAAAACCTACCAAAACATTAAATAAGAAACCATTATTTTTACTTTAAGAAAATAATATTTTATAGCCTATTTTTGGAATATTCTACTCAAATAATTTTAATTAACTCTTGTAGCTGTATATAAACATATAAAGACAGTTCCACAATTGCAGTTTTTTTGTGTATTAATGCAAATTCAATAGTTAATAGATTCAGGCGTTACTTTGCAAAAATCAAATATACGGGCAATTTGATCTAAACTACTTTGTGTGCTTCCGCTCCCGATTAGTTCGTACGAAATACTACCGACCGGCACCCACCCACTACCGTAGGTGCATGGCTACTCCGGTCGTCTCTGCCTCGGCTGTTGCGGTCGTCTCTGCGAGTGTTCGCCATCTGAAATGTGAACCGCATGCACCCGCCACTGTTGCTGCCCTGACTGCTCCGGTCGTCTCAGCAACACGTATTTCCTCTCTACGAGGCATCCTCAGGCGCTGTAGATGTTAGTCGTTAGAATAACATGCTTAAGCAAGCCGAGGCAGAGACGACCGGCGCAGCCATGGCAGCGGCGGTATGCATCTACTAACGGTAGTGGGTGGGTGCCGGCCGGCAGTAGTTGGCACGTACTAATCGGGAGCACACAAAGTAGTTTAGTTCAAATTGCCTGTAAATGCAAATTATACTCCCTGCAGCAGCAGTGATAGTCCGGTAGATAAGAAACCAGCCTTTTGGCAATCAGATCCCCGTTCGAATCCCGGCATGCACCACTAAGTTCCTGTTTTCGAATTCATGTATACATATTTTGTTACTATCAATTGCTCGGCGATTAAGGAAAACATAGTGAGGCAACCGGCACGTCTAAAAATATATATTTCGATAGACCTGTGCTCTAACCTAAGAAAGGTCTGGTTTTCCCTTTGGGTTGTGGAGATCTAACGGCAGTCGCCCCATGTAAAAATCAGTATCTTCGCCAATTTAGCTTAGCTAGCGGACCCCGCCAATTTCAATGGATTGGGAAACGGTATAACGGTAAGAAGAAGAAGAGGAGATCCAAATTCCTTCAGCCGTTTTTGCGTGAAAGAGTAACAAGTATCCAGACACCATCACCAACATTATTCACGCTTGTAATTGCGATGACGAGCTCGGTGGCTCAGTCGTGAATGACGCGACTTTGACACCAACGCCACGAGCGTTGGTGTTTCGATTCCCACACAAGGCAAACATTTGTGTGCATGAACATGTCTGTTTGTCTGGGTCTGGATGTTTTAAGAGAGGTAGGGCGCATCAATGCAGCCCCTTTGGGGAAATACCTCCACCTCACAGAAAACCGCAGCCAAATACCATAATAATAATATAAAAAAAAGGCTCCTCTGCTGCTTACATAGCAACTCCTTAGGAGTTTACAGGTGACCTCACTCACACACAGGAACACAACAACCCTCTAGGGAGTTGTTATTTGGCTGCGGTTTTCTGTGAGGTGGAGGTACTTCCTCAGACTTGCTTTAATACGCCCTACCTCTCTTAAAACACCCTGACCAAGACAAACAGACATGTTCATGCACACAAATGCTTGTCTTGTGTGGGAATCGAAACACCAACGCTCGTGGCGTTGGTGTCAAAGTCGCGTCATTCACGACTGAGCCACCGAGCTCGTCACATTCAATAATATTAATTATCATGAAATAAACGTAAGTCATTAAAATTACTAATATTTTTTGTCACTGCTTCGTATTAAAATGGATGAATCATCAAATAGTGATTATTATGAACAAAATATTTGCCCTTTTTGTGATAAAATCGAATCTAGTTCACAATTGAACTCTGATTTAGGAGAAGTGATAAAAGTAACTAGATGAATAGCAACGCTGAAGGCTGCTTCTAAAAAAAGAGCGGATGGGCTGCTTCAATATTTAAATAATCGCGAATTTGTCTTCGTTCATTCTTCATATAGACAAAAATATATTAAATCATATTTAATTAAAGAGAAAACTACATCAGTATTCTCTCCACCTAAGAAGAAACTTCGAACACCGACTTTAACTGGCTTTGATTGGAGTAATTTATTTGTAATAAAGAAGCGAATGAGGCGAAGGAAAAAAAGTAAAAAAGGCAATGAGACGAAAAATTAACCATGTAACTAATGTTGCTTTTCCTTAAAAACCATGTAACTGATGCTGTTTTTCCTTAAAAGCAGCATCAGTTACATGGTTAATTTTTCATCAGTTAGATGATAGAAATATAATTTATTGCATAAACCTAGGTAACATTGAAATCTTCGCTAAAAAAATTATTTTTCTTCATTTTATTCTCATTTTTCAATTAATTGTTGTTAACAATTGTTGTAATTGAGATCGGCAAATTTCGGTAGGTAAACTTTTTTATTTCAACTTTCAACAACATAATAAAAAGGTCCCATGAAAATCCATTCATTGGAACCGGTTTCCGAGATTTTTACGTTTTTTTCTCTTACGGCACTCCACTACATGAAAACATTAAGACTAAAAGCTGTTTAAACAAAGATTAGGCGTTTGAAGGGCTGTATGTAATAGTTCACAGGCCGCCTACACAAATCGCGGGCATCCTTGTTAAATGTGAGCCGAGTGGCAAAAGTCCAACTTGTTGAACTGTGGAGTCCACTTTAACTGCTGTTAGGGTCGCGTTAATTACCATTTTATACGTCTGTGTCGCTCGCGGGGTAAGTTCTTACTACCAACTTACAAGTTAGCGGTACCTAATACGTACTGTTACATTTGGTGCATAAAAATTAAAAATGGAAAAGATAATACCAGTATTAAGATATTTTTTAAGTAACCCTCATACTTCATGCTAAATCACTCACTCGGTAGGCAGAGGAAACCGAGCGCCATATGACTCGGTCATATGGCGCTCGGTGCTCCTTACAGTTCTTCTCATGCTAGCTCGCCGGTTCTCAGGGTCCGGACCTTCTGATAAAACACGATCATGACCAGTAGGTGAGTCTTGGCATGCTTTTACTTTGGCTTTGTACATCTGTTTCGTGATTCTTTCTTCCCGCATACTTCCTACATGTCCGAACCAAAACAGCATGTCTCCTTTTATTTTAACACCAAAACTTACTTTCAGACCAAAATTACAATACATAATTCAGTAGTATCATTTATAATTAATGAATACACAATTTGTTCTAAGAAGTGTAGCCTTTGTAGACTTAATTACCGAACTTATTCAGTGTAAATTTACCCACGGTTTATAGGGGAAGTTGCGATTTGTAAGCAATACAATGTGATAATTATTGCAACTCATCGTGACCAACTCAACGGTTTCTGTTTGTCACCGTCCTTTATTTGGTTTAATATAATATAGATGGAATATGAACCTTTTTGGACGCAGTACAAATTAGTTTTTAGTGTGTTAGTAGGTCGCTTTTGCTATCTAATTTTAGTCGCGGTTGATGGCCGTCATAGGTAAACATCGCTAAAAGGCAAACGAAAATAACCCTTCTAAGTTGCTTACATTTCTTCAACGAAAACAGAGTGAACAATGGGAACATAATACGTACATAAATCCCAAAATACGAATTTAGTGGTTCATGCCAGGACTTAAACCGGAGATGTACCTATAATTTTGTAAGATAAACTGCTGTCTATCTATCTATAACTTCACGCCAAATCCCTTGCGGGGTAGTCAGAGAGAACCGAGCGCCACGTGACCCGATCCTTACGCACCTCACTCGCTACTGTAACCTTAATTGCTCTTCTCATGCTAGCCGGTTTCTGAGGCTCCTGACATCATCTTCTGATAGATCACGATCAATTTGGTGATGGCAGATAAGTCTTGGTCTTCCTCGGCTTCTACATCCTTCTAGTTTTGCGTTGTTTATCTGCTTCGTCATTCTATCATCCTGCATTCTTTCTACATATCCGAACCAACGGAGCATGCCTCTTCTTATTTTTGCGCTCTCTTTCAGACCAACTCTGTTCTAACATTACTTGCTGTCTTGGGATACTTGGGATAAATATAGACTTAACATAAAATAATCTCCCTTTTGTTATTGTCTGTCATCTGTAACAGCTATGAAGTTCCCCGTACCTGCCACCATTGTAGTCATGTTTTCTCTGGTCGTCGCTACAACATTGTGTTTCGCGTCTCCACGAGCCATTCTTAGGCACTATAGATGTTTTAAATCTATCGACTAAGAGCACATGAGGACGCTTAGTGTGATGCGAAATAGGTCTCATAGAGACTACCTCGCAGCTGTAACTGCGATGCGTCTACTAATGAGGATGAAGCGCTAGTATCTATCTAGTATTAGTCTATTATCTAGTAGTAGTTAGTAATTATCTAGTAGCTAGTATCGTATGAACTAATTGGTGGCGTAAGCATACAAAGTAGTTTAAATCAAATCACCTGATTTATTTACACTCCTGGAAAGAAAGCAATTTAGAATTTCTCATTTCACCACACCACTCTAACTGCAAATTAAATCTGTAACAGTGTAACGAGATGTTACATTTTATGTTTCAATCCACATATTCCAAGTTTAGGTCAAAGCTAATTTGAACCAGTTCGGCGACTGGTTCGGTTCAGTTTTAGCTTTTGTTAATTTCATTTACTGCCAATCACCGTGTTTGATTGGCTTCAATCAATGCCGAACATCTGTCTGAAGTAGAAGGTAACTTTTGAGGTATGAATGAATGAAATTCACGGAAAATACCTGTAGTGACTACACGAACTCGTTACTTTCCTTTTTTGTAGATTATATCAACCATTACTTAAATGATTTCAATATTAACAAAAACCGCAATCGTGTTTCTTCTCCACTCCCAATTAGAGGAACAAAATGCAATTAGCATTACGTCCGCCTTTTGTACCTACTGTTGCGATCAATAAAATAAAATAAACCCTTTAAATTTATTTTTTGACTGCATTATTTCGTGGGGTACTTCCATTGTGCTAATGCACCCTAGCTCTTAAAAAGACCCAAACTAAACACAAGACAAGCAGACACGTTCTTGCACACAAATGTTTGTACTATGTGAGGATCGAATCCTGGTGTTAAAATGGCTATTGCTAACTACTCGGCCACTGGGCTTGTTGGATACTGTCTATCAATAGTTAACATAAAATAATGTAGAACAACATGACTTGCTAAGTTACAACATATACCCAGTGCAGACACCCGACAAATGTTATAGTAAGTAGTATAAATAATATGTGAGACTGAGGTTACAAGTACATGTACGTTACAAGATTTGCAAGCAATGGCATTAATTTTGGTAGCCACTTCATATCAGGTTGGCTATATACGTGTATGCAATCCGGCATTGTATAAAAATTTAGGGCAGTTGTTGAAATTCGATTTCGTGATTAAATGGCATGTTTTTGTATATAGGCGGAGTGAAAAGAGAGGAAGAAAAAGAGACAAGCAGTAGCTCAAATATCAAATTAATTAACATGTTTTGTCTCAAATTAGTCATTGTAGGCAAGTTTTGTCCTTCCTGTTGGCTACAACATCCTTCTACTTTCGCGTGTAAATTATCTTCTTCTCGTGTATATATATATTATTGTTTTATTAGCAGGTCAGAAGCCCTAGAAATCGGCGAGCGTGCATGAGAAGAGCTATGAATGTTCTAGAAGCTAGTGAGATGTTTGAGAACCGAGCCATTTGGCGCTCGGTCCTCTCTGCCTATCCCGCAAGGGATTTGGCGTGAAGTTATAGATAGATCTTAAGTTAACATTGTCGTGGATATTAAACGCATTGCAATGCATTTTCTCTCAACTCACGCAATACCGTCATAAAACGTCAATTTCAACACTAAACAAACTGCTACAACAAACAGAAAACACTATTTCAAATGCTACATATCACAATAAAGCCAAATTGGAAATGTATAGCGGAACATCTCCAGATGCGCGACTCCACAAAAGGGTAGGCAATATATTTGAATGTGCATAGCTTATATTGCACACGTAATAGATTTGAACAGCCGCCAAGAATGCACCGATTGATTATCGATATCGATACTTTATTAGATTTTGAAGATCTACCAACTTCGGAAAAAGTTACGTTGGACTTCGGAGCAAGTCATATTATTAAGAAATTATAAAAAAATACATGCTCCTTTGGTTCGGACATGTAGAAAGAATGCAGGCAAAAAGAATTACGAAACAGATATACGACGCGAAAGCAGAAGGATGTAGGTGCCGAGGAAGGCCAAGACTTGCCTGCCATGATCAAGTTCATCGTGTTTTGTCTATACATGTTAAAGAAGCGAGTAAGGTGTCAAAGGACCAGGTCATGTAGAGCTCGTTTCTCTCTGTTCTTCCTCACAAGGGATTTGGCGTGAAGTTATAGATAGATAAGAAATACATTTAAATTAAAGTAGGAGTTTCTGCAACGGCAGACAATTATATAGATGTAAGAGTTTTCACTTAGGAAAATATCTCTCGGTGACAGCATGCATTCCATTTACTCTAGATCTAATCGCCGTTGTCTCCAACTATGTGAACTTCTTACTGCCACTTCATCTTGTTGATCCTTAGAGCAATCTCATCGTTTACTCTACTTTTTGAAGTATAATTAATTAATATCTTTCCTCTCGCTTTCTTTCAATCTGTGGGAAGTGGAAGCCAGGGATGCGCTCGCTATTTGATTTGACCAATGAGCACGCACGGTGGTAGAGTTGGCCGACATATGGTACTACCCCATTTTCCGAGAGGTTAGTACTCTGTGAGTGTGAATAAAAATCAAAGGGAACTAGTTAATTCATAAAATACAATTTTCATTCAAAAAAAATTCTTCGTTACGAAAAATGATATCAAATAATACTTGAATATATTTTTTTTCAGAATATAATTTTAATGTTGTTCATTACCAAGGTGAAATATCAGATGTTACACATCATGTGCGACTACTATTACCCTCGCTCGTTTTTTTTAAAACCACTGAGGTGACAAACAATAGTACCTACGGATTACCTGACGTTAAGCAGTTACCTTAACCTATGGAAATCTACTATGAATTAAAAATTTTAGAACGCGGAAATTCAAATGAGAACTAAATAAATTTGACAACATAGTCTTTAGTCTGCAAGATTGAGTGAATATATTGTGTAATGTATGTAAAACAGGGAGACAGATATATTATTATACTATTTCAATACCACACTTTTAGCATCTGTATCGACATTAGAGTCCAGCTGCATCATTATTCCATGTTACAACTCGACACTACTACGATTTTGTGTAGATGTAATAAAGAAGAAGCCACATGACCAGGAAACATACATAAACTTTACTAAAGATAGAGCTAAATAACAATTCCTTTGAGGGCGCCTGGATAAGAAATTAAGAAGAGAATATGCTGCGTCAGCTGCGGGGGTGAAAATACGCACGCAATACTATCGTTTTTTAATATAGATGCTTAGTTGAAAAAGCTTTCGTAAACTAATTTCCGGTGAGCTTTCGCCGCGGGCGGCACAGACACTTTCTTTTCTTATATATACAACAGCGGGAGGCAGATAGCCCACCTAATGTAAAATAGTTACCGTAGGCTACAAACGCCTGCAATACATTAAGTATCACTCGCGCAATGCCACTTCTGCTAACACAGCAACTCCTTAGAAGGCCTCACTCTCACGCAGGAGCGCAATAACCCTCTGGGGAGTTGTTATTTGGCTGCGGTTTTTCATACGATTCCTACATTTATGTTATGATATTTCTTTGTTTATGCAATATCGAGTGAAAAAAACCAAAACATACTATCTGATTCTTATCAGATGGTTAGGTTCACTGCACGCAGATAATAATTCGTTTTTTGAATCTTAACGTAGTAATCGTCGTCGTCGCTGTGCATGTCAGTTTAATTGAATATGCAAGTTAAGCAGCATCCACTCCAGTTTCCCTAACGACGGGTTTAATGATTTCGAGTTTTTCTTTTAGGGGGCATGTTTAGACGTTGGTCCCGGCTGTTTTCGATAGATGAGAGTCGTTAAGCTAAGAGAAATAGATTGCTGCGGTTTTCTGTGAGGTGGTTTCTCAGATGAGCTGTATTGATGCGTCCACCTATTTCTAAACGCCCTTGAATTACAAGCAGTCACTTAACATTAGGTGAGCCGTATGCTAGTATGCCTTCCGACGCTGTGTGACAAGTAAAATATTAGCACTGCGGTAAACAGCTCTACTGTCGCATCTGCAGATGGGTATTGAATTCCAGCAGGGCAGTACGTAAGGGCTTGAACTGATATAGGGACAGATGGAGACGCCGCAGAAATTCCATTTATGTATACAAGATGTTTTTTTTGGTAAGTTTTGAATGAGAGGAGCTCGAAAACATAAGTTGAAGGAATGTTTTTGATTGCTTATTTCAAAGCTTTTGAATTATTGCTGAATTCAAATCCGATGAAATTAATTTTCATGTAGGTGAGTATTTAAAATATGCAATTTGATCTAATCTACTTTGGAATAACATGGATCTTTTGTAACTGTGTAAGGTAGAGCATAATACGGTGGGAGCAAATTTAGGAGAGGTAGGGCACATCAAAGCAGCCCGTCTGGGGAAGTAACTCTACCTCACAGAAAACCGCAGCCAAAATAACAACTACCTAGAGGGTTGTGTTGTGTTCTTGCGTGTGAGTGACGTAACCAGTAAGCTCTTAAGGAGTTGCTGTGTAAGCAGCAGAGGAGGCATCGCGCGAGTAATACTTAATATATGTCGTAATATAGGCCGTATACGCATGTATGTATGTTTGTTGTGCCAAGAGGTGTGCATGTATGTATACTCGTATATGCCTTCCGACGCTGTATAAAAAAAAAAAAAAAACATAATGTGGAACATATGTTATGTTATGTCATATAGCTGGTATGAATGTTCAATACGAGCCGATGATTTATATGTTTTCTGAGTAAAATCACATTTGCCAGGAAATTAATTTAAGAAAGAGATATATATAGTAGAGTAGAATAGTTCTCTCGCTCTTTCATTTCCACTACATGGTAAAGTCAGAAAAGTGGATGAGACTCGTTTTCAGAGTAAAATCCAAACCAATTTAAAAACAAAAAGGTACTACTTTAATCTAATCTGAGCTTTTAAGCTCGAGAAACAAACCCGAGGTAGCAAAATGTTTATTCCACTTTAGCACGTAAACTGGGTAAGATAACCAGCAAATTGATTGTAGGCACCGCCTCTTGGCACGACCGCTATATGACCGGACGTATACTGACATATACTATCATTTGGATTGGACAATCAATTGATGCAAGCAATTTGATTCTGATTTCACATTGATAAACTGAAGGTCATATAGGTTCTGTTTCTATTTGAAGAATTATGCCCTTAGTTTATCATAGATGATTAAAAATATATAAATATAATAGATCACTACTATCAAAATGCTAATATTATTTCGCTTTTCAGATTTAATTTCCATTTCAAAAACAATGTTGTTGATTCTTCAAAAAATAACATACAAATAAAATATCGCTAGCTAAATTAATTAACGTATTAATATATTTTTACTTATCAGGGTGAGTTTTTGCACGAGAAGTAATATCGTAGTTCTAAATATCATAACTGTATAAAGTGGATCGATCGAGGTATTTATGTCTTTTCACTTTTAGTTTCAGACGGATTATGTTTTTATTTTATTCTATTCGCTATTCTAACAAATAATAATATTTAATATTATCCATTGTGATAATATAATAAACCGTGTGATGGTTCACTGACTATTAAAGTGTTAATATCTTTTCGCTCGCACTAATTCAAATAACAGAGGCGTTAGTGTAAATTTCGTCGATACTGTTCAAACTATGGTAATGCACTATAATCATTTTTCACACTCGCAATTAGATCAAACCTACAGTTATGTGTTAAATTGAAAGTTATTTGTTACGTACTATACATAGAACAAAGAGCATTTTGCTAGAAAATTGTAGGTAGAGATATAAACAGCATTGTCTCTACCTCATTTGTCAATACAACTATGTATAGAATATTTTCTTATATCCTATGTCGGAAGGCATACAAACATACGGTCCACCTGATGGAAAACGGTTACCGTAGCTCGTGAACGCTCGCAATACATTAAGTATCACTCGCGCGATGCCACTTCGGCTGCTAGCACAGCAACTACTTTGGAGTCTACTGGTGACACCACCACTTACTCGCAGGAACACAACAACCGTCTAGGGAGTTGTTATTTAGCTGTGGTTTTAGCTACACAGGTGCAATATCGGACACAGACTGGATAGGTTTAGATATCTCGAGCTTCTTTATGCTTCGAAGGAGGATGACAATAGTTAAGCTAAGCCTTCGCCAGCCCGCAGTCTGCAGCAGCGCGGTGAAGTGTTGAAAACCTTCGGTTGAAGGGAGACATAATTACTTGTGTTTATTCGTTGCTTGATATAATCCATCCATTTCATGATGATCATCCGCTTTCTACATTTACCTGCTTCTGAACGCTTTTTAGGAGTTATCGAACCTTCTAGGAAGACCTTGTTGATTACGCGATTAATTCCAGGGTCTTTTTCCTGTTTACCCTCCCAGACTTTACAGATGTGCCACTTCAGCTTTCTGACTCCAAGGCTCTATATCGAAAACATCAGCTATATCGGAATTTATTCTTGAGAGAAACTTCTGGCAGAGCTACCTCTCCTGTAATTCAAAATGTGAATTGTGGAACGGTCATGTCTCTCCCACTGTAGATCCTAACTGCTGAAGCACTTGAATTTTAGTTTTCATGGATTGAGGAGCTGTTCGCAGCTCCCAAAATGCCGAGCTGCAAATACTTACACAGCAATATCAAGATGTTGGTATAAAACCTATTCTAGACTCATAAAAATAGTATGCGGAATTTTATTGCTATTTTATGTTTATCCTCGGGTTATGATATTTACATTCCATTTTATTGGGCGTCTCGCCTCCCAGAAATATCTAAGCAAATAATAACAAATAACACGTTATATGTAACAATTTCGCTGCATCCGTCAATTGTTTGCCTTTAATCTTCATCGTAGGTGGCAAACACTGTCATACCCTTAGAGTATACATAAGCTAGCTATAGAGCACGCCGTACTAAGTATGAACAATATCACGTGTAAATGTCGCTGTCGATATGTAAGTACCACTAAATTCGTATGTTCGGGTTTGTTCATATTGTCACTAGCTCGTCCAAATCATCATGTTCAAGAAATTGTATTTCTGAGTGACCTAATCTAAGAAAGATCTCGTTTTCCCTCTGGATTTCGGATGTCTGACGGCGGTAGCTCTGTATAAAAATCATTATCATCGTCAAATCTCTAAAGAATAAAAAGAGCTAGAGCTCTAGCTTTTTTAGCTGTTTGTTAATTATTTTTTTTGATAAGATCCGGTCTCGATCAATCGACTTTTAGCGTTTATTTGAATATATTTAAGTGATTTCTTATTCGTAAATAAAATGGGTCTCTGTCGATTGAATAGAAATGGTATAATTGCTTGTTCACTACTATGAAAAATATAAAATATTTCTTAGAGCATAGATATTTTTATATATTTTTATCTGCTAGTGTTTTGAAAGTGACCTGTGTTTATGGAGAAATCCTCTAAGAAATAAACTTTTCGACAAAACATTTCAAGTCTTTCAAATTTGTCAGACACGCAACAGTAACTGTATGCTCCTTTAGAATTAGATTTATCAAACCGTATTTTTAGATGGATGTTAAACTGTACTCTTCTGTTATTAGCTCATGCAGCGTTTTATCTTAACTTGTTTTATAAAGCTAAAATATATATTTTAACTGTTAAAACTTTATTTTCGTGGATGCACAATGTCTATTCTATTGGCACTACGTACAATTAAGAAAAAGCGTATAAAAATACATTCAAAATACCAAGTAAATACATATGAAATCAGGGCAATCACTGAAGACAAAAAAATGGAGACTTTTTGAATTTTAAAATGCGAAGAAATTCCAGTTGACAATTCAAGGCCTCATTTTCGCGATTATTACTAATATAATGAAGCATATTGATAATTACTACTTATGACATGATTATGAACACCTCAACTTCTGTGTTAACGTAAAGCTGATAATATAGCTAATAAGACCACAATTAAATCTACCTACCTAGCCCCAAAGTTTTGCGCATGCGATGTTATGCCAGAATGAATGTTGAAGAGTTGCGGCGGGATGCTTCATCCATTGACTGGGAGCCACTGGTGTCTGCCGGAAATATTGATGATAAGGTCCAAATTTTTAATGACTCTGTTCTCAGGTTATATGATCGCCATGCACCGGTTAGGGAAGTCAAACTGAGGCATCCTCCCGCCCCTTGGATGACAAATGACATTCGGTTGGCAATGAAACACAGGAATCGAGCTTATCACCGATATAAATGTGTACGCACTGATGACGCCTGGACAGCTTATAAACTTGCAAGGAATAGGTGTAACCAGATGATACGTAACGCTAAACGCCGCCATATTCATGACAATGTATCTTCTGGTTCTTCCGCGGATATTTGGAAATTTTTGGCGACACTTGGGATAGGCAAATCGTCTAGCTCTCAGATACCTTCTAATCTCAGGTTAGATGATATTAATAAACACTTTTCTTCTGTCGACATTTTGGATCCTGTCATCAAACGCCAGGCTGTTGATTTTATTACTAATCTCCCACCTATCAATGTAGATGTTTTTAATTTTTCTTCAGTTAACCCAGGTGAAATCAAGAAGATTATCATGTCCATAAAATCCAAGGCTGTCGGCTGTGATGGCATTAGTCGAATCATGATTACCACTATCCTTGATCAATTACTTCCAATCATTACTCATATAGTAAATTTTTCACTCTCCACAGGCCAATTCCCTTCGTTATGGCGCAATGCCCACGTCATTCCTCTACCTAAAATCTCTAGCCCAATCCTCCCTAATCATTTCCGTCCCATTTCAATTCTCCCTTTTTTGTCTAAAGTTCTGGAAGCATGCGTCCATAAAGATCTATCCCGTTTTGTCTATAGTAACAACTTGCTTAGTGAATTTCAGTCTGGGTTTCGTCCGGGCCACAGCACTGTTACTGCACTCCTTAAAGTTATTCAAGACATTAAGGATAATATGGAGGATTCTAGACTAACGGTGTTATGCCTAGTCGACTTTTCGAATGCTTTTAACAATGTGGATCATGATATCCTACTTTCAATTCTTACTCATCTTAAGGTTTCACCTGTGGGTCTGGAATGGTTTTCTAGTTATCTTCACGGTCGCCAGCAAATTGTTCGGCTCGGTGAAACCTCATCGAGTTTGTCAGTACTTGCTGCTGGTGTACCGCAAGGCGGAATTCTCTCTCCTCTTCTGTTCTCCATTTTCATCAACCAGCTTGTCTCATATCTTCAGTGTTCATTTCATCTGTACGCCGATGACTTGCAACTTTATTCTCATGCTGATTCGGGCAATCTTACACTAGCTATTGATAGATTAAACCAGAATTTGAGTCGTGTCAGTGACTGGTCCAAGCAATTTGGAGTCGCTGTAAATGCGTCAAAGTGTCAAGCCATAATCATAGGTAGTTCTCGAACGCTGAATAAAATTGATGTGAACACTTTGCCGGCTGTCACCTTTGACGGTGCGACTATATCATACTCCTCCAGTGTGAAAAATTTGGGATTGCTCATTGACTCGGCGTTGAGCTGGCAAGCTCAGGTCACTAGCATATGCCAGAAAGTTATTGGAACATTACGTAGTCTCTATCGTCTTAAAAACTTTCTTCCTCTCAAGACTAAAATATTGCTTGTGCAAAGCCTCATTCTTCCCATAATCGACTATGGTGATGTGTGCTGTACCGATTTGAATGCAGACCTTTTAAACAAACTTGAACGGCTTCTTAACAACTGTATTCGTTTCATCTTTGGTCTTCGGAAATATGACCATGTGTCTTATTATCGGTCTCATCTTAAATGGTTACCCATTCGTCAGCGACGCAGTGTGCGCATTCTTACTACTCTTTTTTCTATCCTGTATGACAGTGCTTCTCCGGCTTATTTAAAGACCAAATTTCAATACCTTTGTTCAGTTCACTGTAAAAACCTCCGCTCTGCAGATAGCCTCGTCCTTCTTTGTCCCCCTCATCACTCTGGTTTTGTTGACCAATCTTTCAAAATACAGTCTGTTCGACTTTGGAATGCGTTACCTATAGATATCAGAAAGTCCTCAACTCGCAATACGTTTAAATTTTTGACACGCACCCATTTCCTGGGCAAGATTCAGGAATCGCAGACATAATGTAACTATGTATTTGTATCTATATATATATATATATATATATATATATATATATATATATATATATATATATATATATATATATGTATATATTCTATATATATTAAGTATTGTGTTTATATTGTAGTATGTATGTATATAACGTATATTTAATTTTTATCTATGAATATGTGTTTTATAATCGCATTGTATTTGTTGATGTTGTTCCCTTGTGCACCTACTTATATACTATTTTCTGCATCACCCTAAGGTTGACTGGTAGAGAATGCTTGTATAGCATTAAGTCCGCCGTTGTACACCTGTGTGCATAAAGTTTAAATAAATAAAAAAAAAAAAAAAAAAAAAACACAATTTAATCACACTGTATTATACTGTCTAATATCTTTATTAATTAGTGAAAAAGTATTACCTACCTACTTAATATTGGACGAAATAGCTTAGGGTAAGAAAACGTACCAACTAAACGTTTGATGTATCAATCAATTACACGTGACTTGAACGATATACGCTGCAGATAGACCGGGCACCTACACTGTGTGGTGCAAGTCACCAACTGAAGACTCAGTTTACATTTCCAGAAATTGTATGGGCGAGCCGCTGACAAAGCGTAAGTATTATTTTAAATCGATTAAATTGAGATCTCGATAGTACTGCAACATGCAGGTTATGACCGCAGCCTGTCTGGATGGATGGATGGGTTTATCTATCTCGAGTTTTTCCGAGCTTCGGAGAGCACGTTAAGCCGTCGTCCCGGTAGTTGTCTATAGATGACTGTCGTTAGGCTAACTCCATGGGACGGCTTGAAAATATTGGCCTCCAATCCACACTTAAGCAGCGTGAGTTCTAAACCCCTTCCGTTCAAGGGAGATCCGTATTCTGCAGTGGGATGAGTTAGGGTTGTACTATGTCATAATACCGCAAGAACATGAAACTTTCTACGGTCATTAGAATATTTGTTTATTAGAATGTTCGATCAGAATTAAATAAATATAGACATTATATTATGTTCAAACTTTTTTAAATTTTGCCATATCTACAATGATAAAAATCTATCCAAGATTTCGTACTTTAAAAAATGAATTCAAATTTGTAAAATAGCATTACATAGGTACTGTAATTCTGAAAATGTTTTTTTATACAACTAAGATGGCAATCTATCATGCATGGCTGAATGTAAGTAGTTGTCATAGCTTTTGTACACTTACAGTATCAGGTATATCACTCGTGACTATAAAAATCTCTTAATACATTTTTTAGAAGAACCTCGTGCTGTAGTCTCGTACGTAAAATCAACGCAGAGTTCCTTCTACAAGCAATAGTTATAAATAAAATTATCCAGAGAGAGACTTTGTACAAAAGTCATCTGCGTGGGTACGTCTATCTTACCTATTTCTGCCGTCAAGCAGCTATATTTATATAGCTGTGTTCCGGTTAGAATTTTAGGTACTTCTTTTAGCATATTTCAGGCAAGAAGTAATGCAAGTAAAAAAATATGAATCATTTTCCTGCTCATCTTGTAAATTGTACCATCCTAAGATCTACTGCTCACAACCCTAATCAATATACGTTTGTTATGTGCCAACATGACGTTTTTATTAAATAAACGGCAATACAGACGAAATTGGATGTAAGGGAGATGATATTATGACGAATCGCTACAAATAGTGAGTATTTATCATATACTTTTTGGGCATTTTGACTTGACAGGGTACAACCTTTTATGTGGATATTAGGGTACGATATGTATAAAGACGTAGACCCTTATATTCTGACAGTTTATGTAAAATAGAGAATGGAACGAAAATGGTTATCAGGTTATCAAATTATAGCCAAAAATGGAAGAGATTAAGGTCTCCAGTGTTTTTTTTATACGACGTCGGATAAAAAAGACGCATACGATCCGCCTGATGCAAAGCGGTTACCGTAGCCTATGAATACTAGCAACAAAAAGAAACACAGCATTGCCTCATCTTCTGGTGACCTCACTCACTCGCAAGAATATAACAACAGGGAGTTGTTATTCGGCTGCCGTCTTCAATGTGGTGGAGGTACTTCCCAGTCGAGCTAACGTCGTGCCCTACCTCTCTTTTGCTAGAGCCTCGTTTGTTGATTAGCTGGGTACACCACGTGTAGGTGAGGTTGGCTTTAGCTTTTAATGTGACATTGAGCCACTTATACTCCAACTTTCACTTACATGTTATGGTATTCCGTTTGAATTCTGGTGAATTATCAGGCTGGTAGCCCCATAAGTCACGGCTATTTCTTACAAAAGCAGTGAAGGAAAATGTAGTGAGGAATCCCGCAAAGACATCATATTTCGAAAGACGTGGGACCTAAACTAATAAAGAGCTGATTTCCCCTCGGGTCTGTTGGAGGTTTGATGGCAGTCGCTGCATGGCGGTATCAACATCTCCACCAAATCCTTACACTTCTGTAACGGACGCCGGCGATCATGGATTAAAGATAACTTTTTTTATTTTTTTTGTTTTGACCTGACTATGTTGTTAGCCCCGAGTGGGCTGTTACTACGTCACCGGACTGAAGAGACGGGCGTGAGGCGCCACAGCCTTTAAGGATAACGTAAGGACGAAGGACATATAGCGTGTTTGTCTGTCGACTTTATTAGAATTTCTTGTTTAACTGCCGTGTTCTCTAAAGTACTCGTTCTTCCAATTAACTATTGTTTTATGGGACAGGCGCACCACTCATTCCCAGCACTGTGTCTCCTGTGTAGCCAGAATTAACAGCGGCGACCACAAAAAGGCAATGAACAGTGAAATCCATTGCTGGCCCGGGGGTTAAACTACAGCTGCCTTGGAACTCACAATGAATTTAATCAAAAAAAATTAGTAAGAGCAGGAAGTTTTTTTACTTAAGTTAGAATTAACTATTCTTTACGAAATGTTGTTGTACTCTTTTGACGAGCTCGGCAACTATTTTGATACCAGGGCTCGTGGATTCGATTCCTACACAGGACAAATATTTGTGTGTCCATATAAGTGTTTTTGTCCCGGTCTGGGTCTTTTAAGAGAGGTAGGGTGCATCAAAGCAACCCGTCAGTAAGTACCTCCACCTCATAGAAAACCACAGTTAAATTACAATTCCCTACAGATTCCTGCGAGTGAGTGAGGTCCCGATCTCCTAAGCAGTTGCTGTGTTAGCAGCAGTGGTGGCATCGCAAGCGTTCATAGGTTTCATTAACTACTTTACATCAGGTGAGCCGTATTCTTGTATGACAACGTCCGTACGTTGTAAAAAAACCTTACATTTCAATATCTGCTAGGAAAGGACATAATACATGAAGCGCTTTGAATGATATATCTTAAATGGTGAATGTATTGCGTAATTTCAGATAAACCGGTCATTCAAAAGCAACATAATAATCATTGAATGAGTCACATACAAAAGCCTGCCTAAATCTAACGCATTCAACGTCACACGGGCTGCGACGTACTCCGCGAATAAAAAGGTCGGATACCATTATGCAGACTACAATAGAGGAGCTGAATGTACTGCCTCTGGCAGCTGCAGTATTATAATAAAAGGTAACGGAAAAGGTTTTCCGGATAAAATTGTATTGTTAAGTATTGGCATGAGGCTTTAGACGTGGTACAAATCTTAACTCAGGAGGACAGGACTCACTCGGAGGGCGACGAAGAAGTTTCTGCGAGTAGAAGAGGAGAGTGCGTCAGGGAGAGATGAAATAATTTGTAGAAAGCAAAGAATTGCCCACGGTACGAAATACGTATGTACGAAGAGGTACAAATTTTAAAGTGAGGTACGCCGCATTAAAGCAACCTTTCTGGGGAAGTACCTCCACCTCACAGAAAACCGCAGCCAAATATCAACTCCCTAGAGGCTTGTTTTGTCTCTGTATGAGTGAGGTCACCGGTAAGCTCTTAAGGAGTTACTGTGTAAGCAGCAGACAGGCATCGTGCGAGTGAAACTTAATATATCACAAGCATTAATAGGCAATAGTAACTGCTTTTCATCAGGTAGATACAAGCATACGTTGTATGTCTCCCGACGTTGTATAAAAAAATAGAGTCATAGATCTGCGAGTGCCGTGCGCGTCTCCTATATCTATGGGACGGTGGTGGGGCAGTAGCACAAATCTTAATTAAGCCGGGCTGGGTAGACTATTATATAGTAGAAGATTAGTAGTATCAGTCTATGTATATGTTAAATCTATCAGCTCACTAGATTTCTTACAACTTTTTCCATGCACGCTGACTAGTTCCTAGTATTCGTCGCACCACCATGTGATAAGACAAAGTCTATTACAAGATAGTAGCGTTGGCTTTCGTTAGCATCTATATTTTTTCACTTTCGGGTAGTGTCTGTATATCATTCTGTTCTGTCCATGCCTGACAATAATAAAAGGCACATCAACAATAATCTATGTAAGAAGGGTTATTGCAGAATCGATGAATATCTAGCTAACAGAGATGTTTGGAAATGATTCAGCAAATTTCTTAATATACTTTTAATTTACTCTCTTGACATCATTATATATGTACACTGACATACATTTATTGTAACAGAAATTAACGATTTGAAAAATAGACTTATATTAGTAAGTTCCTTTAGGCATTTTTTCTTCGCCAATGGTCATTTTCGAAATCACGGTAGATTAAAAAAGAGAAATTAAATCTACAAAGTACTAAAACTCCGAAAATTTATAAAATGCAATAGAATTTAATTTAAAGACTGTAAGACGCGTTTAAGTGTCCGCGAGAGCCTAATGGCAAACTGAATATTATTTTTTATATCATTCTTTATTCTTGCATCCATATCTGAAGCAACGGAATATGTCTCTTCTTATTTTAATACCGATTTTCTCTTTGAATATAATTTTCTTTCTCACATCATCACTGCAAACTTGTACTGTAAGCGTTAGGAGATTTTGCGCAGCATGAAAGTTGGATGGGCTCGCATCCTACTTTCATGCTCTCTCAGCCACACTTAAAACTCTCTTTCATGCTTGAGCACTGGGACCCTCACCGTTTGGCTTAAGCTTTTACTCCTAACAATTTTATTCCTTCACCTAACTGAACGGCTCACAAATAGCAACTTCCAGGAAGGATTTTGCATTCCTACGATTCAGTGGAGTTACTAATACGCTCTTAAGGAGTTGCTGCGTTAGCCGCAGCGGATGCGCGAGCATATTTCCCGTATTGCAAGAGTAAATCGCTTACAATAACTACTTTTATGGTATATGCTTGTGTGAGAATATTTATAAAAACAGAAATAAATAAAAAATGAGGTGAAATTTACAGAAATGTGTTGAATATATTATTATCTCAATGTGGGCACAAAGAACAAAAGACCGGTTTGTTTTTGATATATGCGAATGAATATTATGGTAACAATACAACAAAGAGTGAACGTTGCTTTTATGTACACACTGATAAAGTAAAATAATATTAATTTCAATGCACTTCGCTGGATGTGACACTAGTTTTAAATTGGTACACTTATATAATAAGGCTTTGTTGATATAAATTTCAATGAGCGGAATTTATAATAATTTTTAACAAAGATATTATATATTAATACTCATTTTTTATTTCTTCTTCCTAGGTTTATACCGTTTCCTAATACATTAGGATTAGCGTGGCCTACTACATAAGCCTAAGGATTTGTTGAAGAAACTGATATTGACATGGAGTAACTGCCGTCTACCATCACAATCCAAAGGGAAAATCATACCCTTCTTGGATTAAGTCACATTTCTTCCGAAACGTATTTCCTTTACATCCTCACTATGTTTCCCTTCGCTGTTGAACAAGTGATAGTTATAAATATGCACATATATCCGAAAACATGAATTTCGTTGTACAAATACCGATGCCAGAATTACAACCAGATACCAGTGCATTAAAAGGTCGTTGCTTTATCTAGCCTCCGCCAACCCGCATTTGAGCAGCGTGGTGGAGTATGCTCTAAACCCCTTCAGTTGACGGGAGACTCGTATCCCTGCAGTGGGATGAGTAATGGTTGATGTGGTGGTGGTGCTTTATCTACTTCTTCTTTTGAACGTTATCCCGTTTACTAATTCATTAGGATTGGCGGGGTCCGTGATCTAACCCTAAAAATATGACGAAGATAATGATTTTTACATGAAGCAACTATAATCCGACCTTACCTACTACCTTTCCAATCGATAATTACAAGTGATAATTACAAATCCTACTAATATTATAAATGCGAAAGTTTGTATGTATGGATGTTTGTTTCTCTTTCACGCTTAAACGGCTGAACGGATTTGAATCAAATTTGGCACGTAGATAGATTATGATCTGGATTAACACATAGACTACGTTATTTGACTCCACGCGGGCGGAGCCGCGGGCAGCAGCTAGTATGTATATAAATCCGTAAACATCCGAAGTGGTACATACCTACTCCAGGATTCAAACCAGAAAACGTCCGATAATAGATCGGTTCTTTGTCTACTATCATCGCCTTTATGTGCTCTATTTACTGTGCTGCTTTATCATTGTTTTGATACTCAATATCCAAGCAAAAATCCGAGTTGAATTGTTATTATTTGATGGATACTCTTATGCTTAAATAATAAATATTCTCGGACAAATTACACAGCGCCATCTAGCCCCAAAGTAAGCGAAGCTTGTGTTATGGGTACTAGACAACTGATAAACATACGTAAATACTTTTTTTTTTTTGTAAATACATACTTATTATACATAGAAAATACCCAGACCAAGACAAACAGACATGTTCATGCACACAAATGTTTGTACTGTGTGGGAATCGAACCCACGAGCGTTGGTGTCAAAGTCACGTAACAGCGCGTTACACCACTGCGCCACCGAGCTCGTCAAGTATGTTAGTTTTAAATATTTTAAAAGAAAAATAAGGGCGGAGGATGTCATACTTCATAAGAACAGAGACATGTCAACAGACAAGTAAATATGTTACTGACGCTGAATAACTACCAGGAATAGTCTTTTAAACTTATATTCACAGACAGAAAATTGGTATCTTATGGCAAAAAACAAACTATCGGAATATTAATGTATATACCAATTTGCTAACCAGAGGTGGTACTTTGTACAAAAGTCGTCTGCGTGGGTATCTCTGTCTCACCTATTTCTACCATTAAGCAGCGATATTTATATAGCTGTGTACCGGTTTGAAGGGCGAGATATGGCAGAGAATATACTGACGAAACATCATTAGGTCACAAGATTGGCAGCGCGCGGGTAACATCCCCGTGGTGTTGCGTGCATCAATAGGCTGCGGTAACCGCTTACCATCTAATGCGGGCCGCATACCTGTTTGTCGATCTAGTTTCATGGAAAAAAATGCAAAGAATTTCAGATAGAAAACCGAATATGTATAAAATTGAAGCAAATTTTAAATATATATGTCTATTCATATCTTTACTTTAAGTCAATTGCGGGGTCAGAGAGACCCGAGCGCCATATGACTTGGTCCTCATACACCTCGCGCCCTTGTTTAGCTACCATTGCTCTTTTCATACACGCTCGCTGTTTCATAGGGCTTGTGATAATGCCTAACAAAACTCTACCACTTTGTTCGTGGTAAGTGAATATTGGCGTTCCTTTATCATGAAAAGAGCTATGAATTTTAAAGAAGCGAGCAAAGTGTGTATGGATCGTGTTTTGTAGCGCTCAGTAATCTACCTATCCCACAAGGGACCTGGCGTGAAGATATAAATCAACAGAGATTAGACAGTCGGGAGGCATTCGAACATATGGCTGCTAACCACTTTGCATCTGCTGATAATTGGTAACAGCAGCTTATGAACAGCTAGCAAGGCAGAAAGAATAAATAATTGGAACGATTGAGAACTTGATTGTTTATTAATATTGTGACATACAGACAGACATAAGGAAACTATAATGGTTCCTTAATGAAAAGGAACCTAAGAAGTTCTAATTACCCTATTCGATCTGCATTTAAATCTAAACTGTGTACTACTTAGTACCATGAGTCAGTTTACGTTACAAACCTATGTGTGATTGGAGAATGCGTGCCGTGAATTGAACAGGAGTTTGGAATGAAGTGAACGTAGCAAACCCGTGTATGTTTCGAGACAGTTAGCACCATGCACAGAAAAGGATAACAGAAATATGTTCTCGGCTTTTAATAAATGGATATGGATTATCTTTATTAATTATTTAAAGCCGAGAACATATTTCAAAAACATAAATAAAATTGAAATTACTAAGAATATGTGATTTTAAACTATAGGACTCTTCTTACACTGTTTCTTTTATCCGTTTTCTTCCAAATAAACATTTTTGAAATTGAATTTTTTATTTTTCAGTTTACTTATGTTAAAGGAAAATTCGTATAGGACCTTAATACAATATGACTCTTTATTTGGGATATAACATTATACGTAATTAAACCCGAAAGTAACATCGCAAGTAACCTCACTCGTAAGTATACAACCACTTATTTGGCTGCGTTTTTCTGTGAGGTGAAGTTACTTAGTTTCCCCAGGCGCTGCTTCGATGTACCCGTTCATGTCTGTTTATGTTGCGTGAGAATCGAACCCACGAGCCTCAAATTAGCATTGCCAACCACTCCCCCAAGGAGTTCGTCAAGAACCACTACCGAGCTTTCTCTCAAATTATAATTATATCTAAGTACCTATGTCTATAAAATTTTCCTGTCACGGTGTTTGTGGCCGCATTCGTCTGAAACGGCTCGACCGATTTTTATGACTTTTTTTTATGTATAATTGGTACGTATCAGAATAAATCATATATTTCATAAAAAAAATGAGAGTCTCGGGACGCCCGACAGAAGTGATAACTTAAACTAATCCGCTGCCGTATGCCTGAGAGAATGGGAAGCCAGACAGAGTGGCGCCGTAACGCGTTACGTAACGAAGCGGTTTATCCTCCCATAAGAAGTTATCACTTCAAAATAGAAAAAAGTAATAAGAAATAATTTATGTGGCAGAACAAAGTTTGCCGTGTCAGCTGGTATTAAGATATAATTTCAAGTAAACATTACCATTGCAATTCTCTAGTACCAAACATTTCCTGACATAAAAATATGAACAACGTCTCGTGTAAAAACTTGTCACTGAATAATTACCGTTGAGAATCCAGAACCATTTTTCTACGCCGAAAGCTGATAAAGAATTTCTGTTGTCAACTCGACAGCATTAGTTTTTGCGGCCATGATGGATCGTTCGCCAGCTCATGACAAGCAATAATAATACTTATGCGAGGGCTAAATATTACTTGCGTTGCATTCCATTTTATACGCCACGAACTCAGTGGCGCAGTGGTGAGTGACGCGACATTGACACCAACGCTCGTGGGTTCGCTTCCCACATAGGACCAACATTTGTGTGCATGAACATGTCTGTTTGTCTTGATGAAAGTAACATCGATCTCATCCGTTCTCCAAGTGTTATTTCCTTCATGGTTCAATATTGCTATATATTATTACAACCGTGTGTTACATTTATTATTACTTTATTATATTACTTTTGACGAGCTCAGTAACTCAGTCGTGAAAGACGTGACTTTGACACCAACGCTCGTGGGTTCGATTCCCATACAAGACAAACATTTGTATGCATGAACATGTCTGTTGTCTTGGTCAGGATGGTTTAAGAGAGGTAGGGCGCATCAAAGCAGTGCCTGGGGAAGTACCTCCACCTCACATAAAACCGCAGCCAAATAACAACTCCCTAGAGGGTTGTTGTGTTCCTGTATATGAGTGAGGTCACCAGTAAGCTCCTAAGGAGTTGCTGTGTAAGCAGCAGAGGAGGCATCGCGCGAGTAATAAGTTACAAGCGTTAATAGGCTACGGTAACTGTTTTACAGCAGGTGGACCGTATGCTTGTAAGCCTCCGGTGGTTATATAAAAAAAAATCATCAGAACTACACTCAATTACCAATTCTTTTGATGATACAATAAATTAAATCCCATTATTTCACGACAGAGTTTCGGCCTGCCATTAAAACGCGTGTTGAAGAATACTTCACGTTTCTACCATAAAATCTCTATATATTAACTCGTATTTATAATAAGTCCAATACGACGCAGTACGATATTCATAAAGGCACATAGCTGTTCGGTGGCATGCCGCGAAGAATGCGCATTCTTTGCGAGCCATACCGAATAACGCCTCCCATATTAATAATTTCCCTGGCTTTATTATGGATGTGTTGACGAGACGAGTGTAGATAAAAGAAAAAATCTTTATTACAAAAGCAAGTGGATCTTTATCATCTATGTATACTACATACATATCATCACGCCTGTCTCCTATTGGGGTAGGCAGAGACTATGGACTGTGCACCTAGTCCAAATTTACCACTCTCGCTTCATCCACACTAATCAACCTCTTCATGAGGTTAACTCCAGTTTTGGGTGCTTTTGATTTGGCCCATTTTTAACACGTCACCAATTTGCATGCAATTTGATCTAACCAGCTTTGTGCTTTGCACATAAAGCAGGTTAGATCAAATTGCAAGTAAATTTGACTTTCGCAAAATAACGTATGAATCTATTAACTATCACAAACTTGAAGTCATACTTCTACTATAACAAGGCAAAGTTGTGTATAATGTATGTAATCGGTATCTAATATGATCTATATTCCCGTACTTACTTCACAACCTATTCAAGTGTTTAGCAGTGAAAACTTGTAAATGGCCTTAAATTTACTAATCTCTATGATACAACTGTATTAGCTGTAAGTATTTCCATTATAATAGAATAAATAAAATAAAATTTGGTCTATACGTGTGCGTCTAGGGCACTCTTGCCTAATGCACTTCTTTCGTAACTCTTTTGTCGTTAATTCTTTCTAAATGACCAAACTATCTCAGCATAACCATCTATGAGATCAATAAGCTTCTTGATTGCGCATGACGGACCCCTCACTCATCAAAATTTAGTATTTTAGCCTAAATATATCACCGATCCGAGCCTACTGACCAATAGGAGGATATTTTAACCAATAAGCCGATAAGTGATGCGATGTTGAACGGCGATCTAGCCAATAAGAGCTCCGCGTTGTACTTTACTCCCTGACCCGTCGCGGTGATTATATTTAATATGGCAAAGTCACATTATTGGGTATCCATAGGTTACATCTTTTTGCATCATAACTTAGTAAGCACCTGCCCATTTCGGTGTCTATACGTCCTTATATCACTGAGCCTTTTTCTGTTTTGTTGTAAAGAGTTAGTCTGACTTCACAATATTTTGAGCTGTGCTGTTGAATTCCAACTATACCTGCATCACCTAAATGGGGAGGATAATCTATGTACCGATAGCGAACTCTGCATCTCTATAATTTGGCAGAGATAGGAATTGCCGAAATTTGAACTTTTAAGTCAGAGATACGCGCGCCACTTTGGTCTGAGGTCCGTTCATGCCGTGAAAATTTCTACGCTGGCTACATGGAATTAGTATTCGGCATTATTTATCTCTATATCCATAATAGACCCAGTTTTTTTTTCTCCTTCTGAGGTATGATAGACGGAATATATGAAACGACTGGGTCAGACCTTCACAATCCACAGGGAAAACCAAACCTTTCTGAGGTTAGACTACATGTCTTTCGAAATATTTCTTAGATGTGCCGGTTTCCCCACGATGTTTTCCTTCACCGTCGAACTAGTGATAACAAATATGTACATAAACCCGAAAAAGTATGTAAATAATTCATTGATACATGCCAGGATTAGAATCGGGGAACAAGTGATCAACAGGCCGGTTGTTTATCCACTAGGTCGCTTCTTTCTCTACCACCGCTATTATCATCTTACGCAGGTAATAAAGCCATCATTGTCAGACTCAAAGTGTTTAGCGATGTCAAGGCTGATGGCTGCTGATTCGCCACGTCTGCTTAATAACGTCCCCCCACGGTGTATAAAGTATGCCCTAAGATTACTCGTTGATACTCTGGAAGCGTACAGCACAAGGCATGAGGATAAATACTCGGAAGTTTCTAGAATCACAGCGAACAGCCATGCAATTCTCTAAGCGACTCGTAATGGCTGTGTGCGTCGCTGTGATCACAGATGTCACAGCTTTGACATCGTCTACTGCGATCACGGCTAAATTATTTGGTATTCTATAAGGCTGTAAGCGTACGCGAGGCTGTTTGCCTTGTAGAATTCCAATTCCAAACGCAGCCTTGCGGCGCTAGTGTCGCACAACCATGAAAAGCGACACCAAAGAATTGCAATTTTGTGTTCAAGGCTGTAACAGCCGATGTTTCCGAGGATGTAAAGATGTTTGCTCTTACAGAATTGCATGGCTGGTCCGTTCTTTTATTTGTCATTTAAACATTTGTCAGATTCAGTTTCAGTACATAGAGGCGAGACTATCTCCCTTCTCTGAAGTCATGAGGCAACTCAGCCAATTATAATATTTTCTTTGAACATAACTTCACTTGGTTGCGTAAATAGCTAGGTAAAATATAATCAGCCGCTTCAAACATTTATTTAGATGAACGGGGAGCATTTACCAAAATTGAAATTAAAGTCAAAGGGGCCATGTCTTAGAGGCAATGTACTGTGATCTGGGGCATGTAAACTTATTATGGTCGCATAATTGACAAGAGATAGCGAGCTAGATTTTGTTAATAAGCTTTTAACTTTCCTAATAAGTTACTTCGTATGCATTGGTGCGTTTAGTATAGCTTATGCATAATCCTGACGTGTACCACTAGAATCGCGTTTTCGGATTTATGTACATATTTATAATTATCGGTGTTGAAGGAAAACATCGTGAGTAAACCCGGACGTCGAAGAAAGTGTACATCGAAAGACGTGTGACCTTGCCTAAGAAAGATCTGATTTTCCCACTGGGTTGTGTAAGTCTGATGGCATTAGACATTAGGCTTAGGTAGCGGACTCCGCCAGTCATAATGGATTAGGAAATATACGGTATATATATATACGGTATAACGCTAAGAATAATACGTTTGAAGGGACTCTTATAAAGTACAGACCTTAAAGTATCTTAAATAAACCTCTTCCTACACCGGTCGACGTGTTTCGATTAGTAAACTAAACGCCATCTCTCATGACTTGTAATGTAAATAGTTATCACGCTATATAATAATACATTTCCTCTCTTTATTCCAGGAGAGTAGTCAGAGGTAGGTTGCCTTTTGTTTACATCTACATTTTCATATATATCTATACATAATAGCAAGTGATACTTAGCAGTATAATATTATAAGGTATATTATTAAACTGCGGGTTGTATGAGGGTATCCGCAGTAGAACTAAGGTAACCGACATAGCCCACAGAATAAGGAAGCTGAAGTGGCAGTGGGCCGGACACATAGTTCGTTGAACCGACAACCGCTGAGGAAGAAAGGTTCTCGAATGGCGTCCCCGTACTGTTACACGCAGTGAGGGATAACCGCCCACTAGATGAAGCTATGACGTCAAGAGGTTTGCAGGGAGTCGATGGATGCAGGTGGCACAGGATTGAGACGAGTAGCACTCTAGAGGGGAGGCCTATGTTCAGCAGTGGACGAGTACAGGCTGAGGTGATGATGATGAAACATTGACTGAGTTAAGAAAAATCGGCCAAGTCAATCTCAGACTCGACTACGAAAGATGCTGCATCACCTTATAAAAAAGGATAAAAATACATTTCTTCCATAGGAACTTCCTGTAATTTTTAACTTTATTTCATTATTATTGTTTGTATGCCGATAGCTGTAGTAAATACATAAACTGTAAAAATTGAAGTATCTATCTTTTATGACTCAGATACAGCCCTATGACGGACAAACGGACAGAGATACTGACAGGTCGACCAACAGACAGGGGAGCCTCAGGGAATAAGATCCAGTTGGCACTCTTTCAGTAGAGAAGCCTGAAAATGAGCAGTTTGAATCGAGAAATGGCAATAGCAGCATGAAAGTGGAATAAATGCGGACGAGATGCGAACATTGCTCAAAAGTTGTAGCGCTTGCTGATCGCGATTGCAATGGTGATGAAAGAATGCTGAATGAAAGAATAAAGAAACAGATAGACAATGTGAAAGTGGAAGGATGTAGGTACCGAGGAAAATTCACCGTGATTGGTGCATTGGCCATGTTTTATCAGGGGTGATATCAGAAGTCTTAGGAACCTGCGAACGTGCATGAAAAGAGCTATGAAGCTGGTCGAAGACTTTCGTCTTGAGACATTGACATATTTTGTACGAGAAAATCTTTCAAAGATTATGGTATTTGAAAGAGAAGAAACCAGAACCAATGTAAGAATTACGGTAGATGATGAAGTGTTGGAACAAGTGGATGAGTTTGTATATCTTGGATGTGCTTTCAGCAGGGATGGAAGGTACACTGCAGAGGTGGAAAGACGAGTGAGTGCTGGGAGTAGTGTGAATGGAGCGTTGGGAAAACTTCTTGGCAGTAAAAACCTGAGCCAGAAGGCGCAGCTGGCTATACACAATGCAGTGCTGGTCCCAACGCTTACTTATGGAAGCGAGAGCTGGGTATGGCAAAGAGAGTATGAAAGTAGGATAAACGCGGTTGAAATGCGAGCGTTGTGCAAAATCTGTGGTGTAACGCTTGCAGACCGTATCCGCAATGATGTTAGAAGCAGAGTTGGTCTGAAAGAGAGCGTCGGTGTTAAAATAAGAAGAGGCATGCTCCGTTGGTTCGGACATGTAGAAAGAATGCAGGATGACAGAATGACGAAGCCGATATACAATGCAAAAGTGGAAGGATGTAGGAGCTGAGGAAGGCCAAGACTTACCTATCATGATCAAATTGGTCGTGTTCTATCAGAAGGTGAGGTCAGGAGCCCTAGAACCCGGCGAGCGTGCATGAAAAGAGCAATGAATGTGAAAGAAGCGAGTGAGGTATGTAAGGATCGAGTCGCGTGGCGCTCGGTTCTCTCTGCCTACCCCGTAAGGGATTTGGCGTGAAGTTATAGATAGATTATAGAAAATCTTTCTCAATTTTCCAAATTCAAATATAGAAGGATTAAAATCGATATATATTTTTATGTATTATTATGTAAACGCGGTTGCGGTGCGAGCGTTGTGTAAAAACTACAGCATAACACTTGTGGATAAAGGTCATAGTGAAGATTTTTCCCATACATTTCGCGGTCGTATACGACCACCCGGGTTTCGAAGGGTTAAATTAAATCTTAATAATTTTCCATAGTTTTCTTTTTTACTTTTAATATCTCTTTTTTAATCTACCAGCATTTCGAAAATGGCGAAAAACCATTGGCGCAGAACAAATGCCAAAACAAACTTGCCAGTATGGGTATATAAATAAAAACTAATTTCTTACTATTATTCGAAGTATTTCACTGTATTTTTGTTTGATTGTTGGCTTGGCTTACCTGAAACAAGATAATTTTAATAAATAAATAAATAAATTTAACATATTGTTCATATCAAATTTAACACAGTAATAAAGCAGCAATAAATGAATCAAAAAATCAGGTAAGTTTTGTACTTGTCGAGCATTCGTTTTGACAACTCCTTTGAACCCTCAAACCATTAAACCTGTTTACACATGAAGGAACTCTGCGCTCACAAAAACGTTGCGTTTTAGCGCCTCAATATCTCTATGATTTGAGCGTGACCAATGGGAGAATCTTTTAACTAATAAGGCGATAAGTGCCGCGATGTTGATTCACTACCTACCCAATAAAATGCAATTTGATCTACCACTGTGTGTGCTTCCACACAAAGCAGGTTAGATCAAATAGGCTGTAAATTTGACTTTCGCAAAATAACGCCTGAATCTATTAACTACCCAATAAAAGTTGCGCGTTTTACTTTGCCTACGACCCATAACGGTGAGTTGAGCTAAACTACTTTGTGTGCTTCCGCTCCCGATTAGTTCATGCGAACTGCTGCCGGCCGGCACCTACCCACTACCGTTAGTAGATGGATGCCGCCGCTACCATGGCTGCTCCGATGGTATCTGCCTCGGCTGCTGCGGTCGTCTCTACTAATAACATGATACTAATGGATAACATGTACAGAGCCTGAGGATGCCTCGTGGAGAGGCAAAACACGTGTCGCAAAGACGACCGAAGCAGCCAGGGCAGCAACGGTGGCGGGTGCATGCGGTTCACATTGGCATCTCTCATGAGAACACCCAGATCAAGACAAACAGACATGCTCATACACACCAATGTTTGTCCTGTGTAGGAATCCAACTCACAATCTTGATGTTAAAGTAACATTGCGAACAAATCCGCCACCGGGCCCATAAAGCTTTTAGAAATAAGCTCTTATGAACTATGTGTATTAAATATTGTAACATTCTTATTTGTTATATGCAATAAAGGATACATAAAATTTACCTCTACAATTATTTATAACAGTAGCTACGTGCTTTGTTGTTTTTTTTTATTTAGTAGCATTCTAGATTCTCAACAAAGAAGTTGTGTTCCATTATTATTCTCACTAATGTTCGTCACTCGACTATCAATCACGCGGTACAAGCGCGCTTGTCACCTTTGTTTTCTGTGAACGTTTGCAGTTCACCCATTATTCTACCCATTCTCTTTGTACAGCCTCATGATAAATGTACAGCAAACTTTTCATAGTAATGATTCATACTTGTGTACAATCGGCATTGTTTTAGTTGCGGTGAATTAATTAAAAAATTTTATGGTACCACGTTGGGCGCCAAAAATGTATACTTCTCGGCTGTTTGAAAGCAGTCACTACGACGTACGAACATTAGCAATACGTGTTACTGGCGTAACGCCATCTGCTGTAAAAACGGAACGTGATTTAGTTATTTTTTCAATTAAAAAAAATATTCAGCATAAATAATGTAATAAAAAAAATTATTGGGTGGACGGAGATTTTACTTTGATACCAACGCTATGTGTTCGATCCCTACACAGGACAATCATTTGTGTGCCTGAAAATGTCTATTTGTCTTAGTCTGAGCGTTTTTAAGAGAGGTAGAAGCATCAAAGCAGTTTGTGTGGGGAAGTACCTATAGCTCTCAGAAAGCCGCAGCCAAATAACAACTCTCTGGAGTATTGTATTCCTGCGTGTGAGTGAATTTATCAATAAGCTCCTAAGGCGTTTCTGTGTATGTTGCAGAGTTGGTATTGCGCGAGTGATATTTAAGTTATTGCAAGCATGTAGGTTCATAGGCGCTTATATCTTCATGGGTTAATCACATTATATCAGATGGACCGTATGCGTGTATATAAAAAAAGATATTGGTATGAACGCGACGAAAATTTCAAAATGTCCAAAATGAAGTGGTATGAGGCTCATCTGTTAGCCCTATGCAATAGAAATCCCTGACCCAGCCTCCAGTTGGGTTTCCCAGTGACCAACCACAGCGGCGTCGTAATTGAAGGAGTCGTAGGTAGATTCAAATAATTCAACCAGGCATGTTTTACATCATGTTAATGATACATCATCTCGTTATTTATTGCCTAGTAATATTATTCACAGACATATCTGCAGACTAATCATTTCTCATTAAATCTATATTCTATTTCTCTTCCATTAAAGCCTCGTTAAGTAATTGGCAGAGGACATCACATACATAAAAGGTAAGTTTAGCGTCTGAACATGAGAGGGAGTTACCTAAAAATGATATAGGTTTCTCATTGTTTGTTATTTTTACTCCAATCAAAATTTCTACATATTCGAAGTCTAAAACGACATCGATGTATGTGTAGCCACAGTAGGGATATATCTGCAGTAGAATAACTTCAATGTAACATTGGAAACATACTCGCACACTGACGCGCAGCTATACAAGCGTAATTCGTAGTCAAATCGCCTTTGGTGAATAGCAATTCGAAACTATTGGTCACATGTTATATCGGCCGTTCTATGTCCCGATTAGCGTTAGTAATTAATAAAAAAAAAAGATCTAAGTGTACTATACATTATTGTCTTAGTGATAAAACATGTAAACAGTGAAAAAAAAATATTTTTTATAAATTTATTCACATTACATGTAAACATTTATCAAACGAAATACATATTATTAATATCTACTCGAATGTAAATAAAATATTATAATGTTACCACTAAGAATGATTAATTAATTTTTCTTCTTACACACAATAAAATACTTTACAACCTACTTAAAAAAATATATCAAGCCGTCTATTTCGTCTATACATATTCTTTTTATGTTTGTTCGGGCTTATCTTCTTTTCTTTGAACCGATTTTAATGATTTTTTATCTAATATGTTTTCAAAATTTTTGGTATTATAAAAGATCTGAAGATACATTAAAGTACGAATGAATTATTACACTTCTCCATGAAGCTAAATAGTTAGCAAATATAAAGAACGTAGAATAAACAACTTTCGTATTTATTTGGATTATGTCCGCCATTTTTACTCTCGACCAGGTTGTTGACACGAGTGTGTTCTATTTCCGATTATGTTCTGAATTTCTATGTTAACGTTGTGAATTCTGTTAAGTTTTACAGTAGATGTTGCCATGTTCGATTTTTATTGGGTTACATCTTAAAGTAGCTTTGGTGAAAATGAGTGAATCTGCACCGAATGGTGCCGGCACTTTTATTTCACCGAACAAAAAGCATTTAAAGACTTCTCAAATACTTTCTACGGATAAGATGACTATTTTTACTACGAGAGTGTCGGTGTTAAGATAAGAAAGGGCATGCTCCGTAGGTTCGGACATATAGAAAGAATGCGGGACGAAGGAATGACGAAACAGATATACAATGCAAAAGTGGAAGGATGTAGGAGCCGAGGAAGGCCGAGACTAACCTACCATGACCAAATTGGTCGTGTTTTATCAGAAGGTGATGTCAGAAGCCCCAGGAACCGGCGAGCGTGCATGAAAAGAGCTATGAATGTCATAGAAGGGAGTGAAGTATGCAAGGACCGCGTCTTATGGCGCTCGGTTCTCTCTGCCTACCCCGCAAGGGACTTGGCGTGAAGATATACATACATACATACATACAGATGACTATTTTTAACACATTCATACTTATAGAAGAAACTCGGCTCAAATACTCATGCGTATCTTAATAAAAAGACTGCAGATATGAAGATGTGCCTTCGTGTATTCGTAAGTTTTTTATGCTTTCCCACACGATATATTGAAAGAACTACATAGTTGGTGAGTTATTAAAATTCATACATAAAAGTCATCACCAGGTATCTTAAAATATATCATTTCAACTGAAACAATTTTAGAACGCTATTCACTGCTCACAAATACCTGGTCAAATTAAACCTTATGATTGGTTATCACACCATACCTAATATATATGTCAAATACATAGTTCAATCAGATTATGTACGTTCTAAACAGTGAACGAGGAAGTGGATGGAGGAGCCTAAAAATTGCTTTACTGGTACTTTAATTAGGAACACATAATTAAGAAAGTCTTAAGATAATACCGCGATATAGCAAGTTTCAGTTGGATTTAACTCGAATGAAAACGATCCTTCTAAAAATGTAAATGAGCTGCAAATGAACAGGTTCAAAACATTAACCATGTTTTCTAGCCATGTCTATATTTATCTCTTCTTCTTATAGCGTTATTCTGTTCCTAATCGATTAAGGCGTGGGGGTCTACCAAAGCCTAAGGATTTAGCAAAGGTACTGTTTTTACACAGAGTGCCTGACCTCATACCTCCACAACCCAGAAGGAAAAGCAGACTTTCTTAGGTCAGATCACACATCTTTCGCAATATATTTTTTTTAATGTGCGGGTTTCCTCGGTATGCTTTCTTTCAGCGTCGAGCAAACAACAATTACAAATATGTAACTACTTAACAAATGACGTCCGAGTATGATTTTGATGATGAATCGATTTTATGTTTGGTATTTCACATCTCATAAGAGTACGTCTATGGAATATTTTTAATTGAATTAAACAATTTTTAACGGAAGTATCGCGTGTTTTATTTATTTTGTTGAACCTGACGTCTCGAACGCTTTGCAGCGTCCGTGGTCGCAGGAAGACTAAGGTGATATTTGTCTTACATTAGTTATTCAATTATTACATCTACCGACATGGATGGATTAAGGAATAAATATTAACAACTGTATATTAACAAACATTAACAATTTATTTCTTTGTAACTATCCAACGCTTGCAAACTAGATATTGTACACTAAACAAGTGTTATCTCTGTAAGGTTATTACATCTACACACGAAGCTCATCTACATACATTTATCGCGCTTATCAAGTTATGATACCAACACGCTCGATGTCGGTGTGATATTGTACATACCCACCAGGATTCTAACAGGGCACTAGTGGGTTAACAGCCCGGTTCTTTGTCTACTGGGATATCACAGCTTGCCTACTGTTATATCCCTACTCTGTGGTATAGCCGTGCACTGAAAGAGCCATTGTATCCGAATGAAACCAACAGAGTTTTCCGAAGCGACTTAATTAAAAGAAAACAAGCACGTATATGCCATGTTAGCCGGAGATAGCACGGGATTGCGGGCACTGAGTTGGAATATTACAGTACAACAGAGGAAATACTAGCTATTACACTCAGCTGTTTATGTAAACTCAGAAATACTCATTATCAACAAACAGGGAATTCTATTTGAGGGCGAGATGTTATTAGCAATAAGCTTGTTGATGTTTTTGTAATCTCTTTATACACACACACACGCAGAAATACAGACACGGGTCTCTCTTTAACCGGAGGGATTTAGAACGGTCAACTCAACAGCGGATTGGCGGAGATCAGGGTTTTTTAAGAAGGCCACTGACTTAGCTTAGCGATGGGTCATCTACCGACAGCCTGGGTCGACTTAACGTACCCTCCGTAACTCATAGGATCTCCAGGTAGATAAACCCATCCATTGACAGGAAACTCATAACGACGCCATCGGGCATATCTCAGGGATCGGCAGTATTTCACACCCACACAACGGCTGTTGCTTTACAAAGCTCAAATCCGACCATGTGTATCCGACCGGAATACTGTTCGCATCTCTGGGATGGCTCCGCAAAGTACCTGATGGATGCCCTTGATTCAATGCAACGGCGAGCGGTCCGGATTATTGACGACCCTAAGCTGGGAGCATCTCTTGAGCCGTTGGAGCTCCGCAGAGAGGTCGCCGCGCTGAGTCACTTTTACCGACTGTATCATGGTGAATGTTCGGAGGAACTCTATAACCTTATTCCTCCTTCCCCGTTCAAGTACCGGAACTACCGTCCATCACAGCGCGCACATTCTCACACAGTCGAGAATATTATCCAATTGCCTCGCACAAAAAGGTTTAGTCAATCCTTTTTGTGCTGAACTGCTGACCGGTGGAATAGACTTTCCGGCGATGTGTTTCCGGCTCCACATGTGTTCGACATTGGGTTCTTTAAGAGGAATATAAAGAGGCACCTTCAAGGCCGGCATAGTAGACGCCACGAGACGACATGAAGTGCATGGTATTTCGTGGCTTCTATTCTTGACTGACCAGTGTCCTGCAGCCCATCAAGTAGACCCTGGATGTCACATGCCGTGTCCCCAATAAAAAAAATAAAAAAAATCTGCTATAATTTATATACTACATACAAATTTTCAGTCTGAGTGTATTACCGTAGAAAAAATCTGACTACCTCGGCGACGTAGTGGTGAAGGAGGAAAACATCCAGACCAAACAGACATGTTCTCGCAAAAAAATGTTTACCCTGTCTGGGAATCGAACTCACGAGCTTAGGTGTTAAAGATACATTGCTTACCACTCCATAACCGAGCTTGTCAAATTCCAAAGCAAAATCGCTCTATCGGCACTCTTCTCTTTATCTTTAATACTTAGGGGTAGGCAGAGAGAACCAAAACACGGTAAATCTAGTATCTTTATAAAATAGGTTAAAAGCTTAAATCATCATCAAATGTGAACCACAGCTCTGTAAACGCCGAGCACCGCATTAACCAACCCAACTCGACTATTTTTAGCACAACATTAACAACGCACGTTCGAATCTGCCTAACGGATTATTTAAGACACAACGCAATGTCTAGTGGTATAAACAGGTGGAAATATATGGAGCGCGATTTACTTTCCATTATATGATTTAATATTTTTTACCGTGACGATATTACCGTCGACGTCCACGGCACGACGGCTGCACACTCAAATGTATGGAAATATTAAAGACATTTTTTACATTACCTGTCACGGCAACCTGATGTCGTGCATGTACACGGCACGACCTCTTACTCCGTGACGATATCACGAGTACGGCTTCTCTGTAAAGCCAGTGGTATTTTAGCGACGTAGTGCTTAGTATATATATATGTATATATGCTTTTGATATGTGAGTACGAATCCACGTGCCAGTGCTCCATCCCATCTGTCTGGCGCAGACGGCACGTTTCATTGTCTTCTGTTTTCAATAACTCTTATTGAAAATAGCTTTTAATTATGATGTTATCACTGTAATCTAATTAGTAGAGATTGAGGCCTTGTCTATGGTATAAGACGGTCCAAGACTTAAACGACAAACTTTAGAAACAAAATGCATGATTTGACATAATTATACAAGTTTCCCGAAAAATAACTTAATTACAGTAAATGTGAGAGTAAATATAGGGACGTTATTGTAGCCAAGTTTCTTCAATGTTCAGCACAAATGATGCATTTATCGTCCACGGCATGCAAATTGTAAAAGCGTCTTTACCGCGGCCACGTTTAAACGTGGACGTCGACGGCCACGATAACGTGACGCGCAGAATTATAAAAGCGTACACTCTAATTACTCCCATATAATTTGAGAAGTATAATATAACGCGCAAGTGAAGCAACATCGACCTCAGCTTGTCCATAGATGGGTTTATCAATCTCGAATTTTACCATTGGACGTCAATTCCATCGGTTCCAGCTATTTTGGATAGGGGACAGTTGTTAAACAAATAGGTAGAATACATCCCGACTGGAGAAATACCTCCACTTAACAGAAAACTGCAACCAAATATCAAAGGCGGTTATTATATTGCTGCGAGTGAGTAAGGTTACCGGCAAGCTTCTGAAGAGTCGCTATGTTGGTAACAGGAGTGGCAACGCACAAACTTTAAACCACTTTAAATCAGGTGGGCCGAATTCTTGTATGCGTCCCGCCATTGTATATAAAAAAAAAATACATATTTCTACAATACTGTACCTCATAGTCCAATAGTTGAAGGTAAAGCTAAATTTAGATATACTCTAAGAACGGGTACACGTTTGAATCCGCCGAATGGATTATTTACGATGTAACGTAATGGCTTTGTGATCAAAATAGAAACATTGGCCATCGACAGCGAGAAGTTTATTGTATTGCACCCGCTGTGCTCAAAATTACAGTTAAGCAACATGGAATGGAGGAGTGCATGGATGGATTTGTATTAGCTTTGTAGATTCCATTTTTTTTTTTTCTCATTTTTACAACATCAGGAGGCATACAAGTATATGGCCCACCTGATGTGAAGCGTTTACCGTAGCCTACGAACGCTTGTATGCATTAAGTACCACTCGCGCGATGCCGCCTCTGCTGCTAATACAGCAACTCCTTAGGAGCATACTGGTGACCTCACTCACACGCAGGACCACAACAACCCTCCAGGAAGGCCACGGCCCACCTGATGTAAATCTGTTACCGTAGCCTATAAACACTTGCAATACATTAAGTATCACTCGCACGATACCTACTCTGCTGCTAATACCTCAGGAGCTTACTGGAGACCTCACTCACACGCAGGAAGACAACAACCCTGTAGGGAGTTGTTATTTAGATGCGGTTTTCTGTGAGGTGGATGTATTTCCCAGTCGAACTGTTTTCATGTCTACCACTTAAGCTTAAGAATTTCGCGAAGATGCTGATGAGAGGACACCCAGACTTTCTTAGGTTAGGTCACACGTCTATCGAAATATAATGTACTAGCTGCTGCCCGCGGCTCCGCCCGCGTGGAGTCAAATAACGTAGCCTATGTTTTAATCCAGCTCATAATCTATCTACGTGCCAAATTTCATTCAAATCCGTTCAGCCGTTTAAGCGTGAAAGAGTAACAAACATCCATACATACAAACTTTCGCATTTATAATATTAGTAGGATTAGTCATGCGGGTTTCCTAACGAGCAAGTGATAACTACAAATATGATGTATATATGTAGTAATTTCAATAAAAACCAGTTGAGAATGCGCAAGCTTGCATTGCCAGAGGAACACCTGGCTCGTCAATTATATATTATAACAATTTTTTTTTTTTTTTAATTTGCGGCCATTTTGACCATGTTCTTTAAGAGATAGGAACGGTGTTCCTGAACATTCCTATTCTACTTTTTTATGCTGAATCCGAATCTGAAGTCAAAATTCGAATATTCGAAAAAAACGCACACAGTCAAACATATAGATTTCATATAGGAACGGTGTTCCTGAAAATACTGCATTTCTTCTCCATATAACTTTCTTTGACTGTGCCAAATTTCAACAAATTTTAACAACTTACAATCAGATGAGGTCGCTTCCTACGTTGTTTAAAAAAAAACGCAAAGTCCCTACAGTTTTTTGATATCACTAAGGTGGCAAACAAGCGTACGGCCTGCATGATGGTAGGCTTGCGTTGCTGACCCTAGTCAGTTTTAATACAATACCAATTTCCGATACCTAATTAACTTTTTCCACTGCGTGTAATATGGGGATTATGTTATCGATATTATTATCGCCCGAAACCGGCCTTTCCATTTTAATTTCGTATTATAAAGTGATAATCAGATGTGTGGAAAGATAACGCAATATCGCATATCCGTGGTGATTGAACAAATACGCCATGTTTGCTTTTAATTAAAACCATTGATTGGGGTTTGATGATTTGAATTACTATTTTCGAATTGTAATGATTCTACAGAGCTGGCGTGAAGATCCTTTGATTGATTACAGATATATAGGGATATAAATAATAAATAAATAAATAAATATTGTCGGACAAATTACACAGCGCCATCGAGCCCCAAAGTAAGCAAAGCTTGTGTTATGGGTACTAGACAACTGATAAACATACGTAACTACATTATTTTTTTGTAAATACATACTTATTATACATAGAAAATACCCAGACCAATAGAAACAGACATGTTCATGCACACAAATGTTTGTACTGTGTGGGAATCGAACCCACGAGCGTTGGTGTCAAAGTAGCGTAACAGCGCGTTCGACCACTGCGCCACCGAGCTCGTCAATATAGTAACGCTCGTGGTTCGATTCCCACACAGGACAAACATTTGTGTGTATGAACATATCTGTTTGTCTTGATCTGTGTATTTTTAAGAGAGGTAGGGCGCATCAAAACAGTTCGATTGGGAAATATATCCACCTCACAGAAAACCGAATCCAAATAACAACTGCCTAGAGGGTTGTTGTCTTCCTGCGTGTGAGTGAGGTCTCCAGTAAGGTCCTGAGGAGTTGCCGTGTTAGCAGCAGCGTAGGTATCGTTCGAGTGATACTTAATGTATTGCAAGTGTTCATAGGCTACGGTACTCGATTTACATCTGGTGGGCCGTATGCTTGTATGCCTTCTGACGTTGTATATAAAAAAATAAACATTTTACACATTTCGAGAGTAATTCTATGTATCAAATATTAGCAAGATTCCATCATTAGTATAGCTGGAATGGTATACATGGAAAGGTATACTAATATTCATTTGAGGATTTTTGGTCTCTATTAATGCTTCTTTCTTCGACAAAGTTTAATAAAAGAAAACTCATTTTCTTTTTGGCATTATCCCATTATCTAATATATTAGGATTGGCAGGGTCCGTTGCTTAAGACTAAGGATTTGGCGAAGATACTGATTTTCAGATGGAGCGACTGCCGTCAACCCTCCACAAAAAACCAGACCTTTCTTAGGTTAGGTCATGCGTCTTCCGGAATATAATATCTAGAAATATATAAGCTAACAATGAATAAACCTTCCTCCTGGTGTCATCCCATTTCCAAATTCCTTAGGATTGGCGGGGTCTGCCTCTTAAGCTTAAGGATTTCGTGAAGATGCTGATGAGAGGACACCCAGACTTTCTTAGGTTAGGTGAGTCTATCTTAATATAATTTATTAGTCATGCGGGTTTCCTAACGAGCAAGTTATAACTAGAAATATGATGTAACATATATAGCAATTTTAATAAAAAAACATACATATCCCGGGAGGAAAGAATGACGAAACAGATATACAATGCAAAAGTGGAAGGAGCGTAGGAGCCGAGGAAGGCCGAGACTAACCTACCATGACCAAATTGGTCGTGTTTTATCAGAAGGTGATGTCAGGAGCCCCAGGAACCGGCGAGCGTGCATGAAAAGAGCTCTGAATGTCACAGAAGCGAGTGAAATATGCAAGGACCGCGTCTTATGGCGCTCGGTTCTCTCTGCCTACCCCGCAAGGGACTTGGCGTGAAGATATACATACGTACATACATATACATATCCCTTGTAGACAAGCTTGCAGAGTAGACAAAGGCTCAAACCCGAAAATATCGCGTAAATGATGCAGTGGAAACAAAGCAATGGTAAGTTTTTGTACATAATCATACAGAGGTCTTAACAAACAATCGTAACTATTACGTTTGTAACTACTAACTATCGCCTTACAAAGTACATTATGATGAAAGATTCACAAACAAAACTTAACTTGTCAGTGAATTTTCGTCAAAAGTTTGTAAATGTATAGTTTGGTGAATTGAAAGAACTGTTTCAAGTTAAGTGCAACATTTAGTTGTTATTAGAGTTGTGACAGTGAATAAAGTCTCAGCTTATTAATCGGCTGCACTTGGTTCGATTCCTCAATTTTATATTTTAGAATTTATGTACAATTTGTAATTATCACTTGCTCGGAGGTGAGGGACATCGTTAGGAAGCCCGCACGTCCAAGAAATTATATTTCGAATGACGTATAATCTAACCTAAGATAGTTTCGTGTTCCTCTCATCACCGTATTCGCAAAATCCTTAGGCTTAATTAGCGGACCCCGGCAATCGTAAGGGATTTGGAAGTGGGGTGACACTAGGAAGAAGATAATAATAAATATTTACTTCTTCCATAAATTGTACAAGAACAGAATATTACAGATTGCTTGGTTCATAGTCATGGGAGACTGGTGCCTAAGCTAGGCAAGCCTGTATTTCAGGGCACCAGCCCTCCGACCTAGGTTATTAGCTTAGTGAAACAATATTCCAATTTCAGTAACATCAATTGAATGAGCACAAAAAAAAAGTAAAAGAGTATTTGTGCCACTAACTAGACTTCAGTATGTGTTCGGTGAGAATAGAGTTAATGTGTGAATTGTGAAGTTTTGTGTTGTTCATTGAATTACACAATCGCGAAAACCTAAGATAATATTTTGTGTTGTTGTTACGAATTGCTCATTATAAGCTACACTATTAGTTTTCGTGATAAGCAATCAAAATTATATGACTCGCATCAATTCCCCAGCCGGGCATCACCTTTATAAATACGAATTGAAATTGGCGACGTGATTTCAAACAATATATTCTCCATTTCTCGATATTACTCCCTATATAATATTTGTTCGTCGATCTGTTGATTATAACCGTCTTAAAAAGGGACGAAGCTTAGTCGGGTATGCTGTTGATACAGCCGTGACCTTTAACTAAAATTATATCATAAAGTAATCCCAATATTTAATACTTAATATTCCCAACTCCTGAAATCGGGGACGATACTACATTTAATTACAGCCCGCAGCCCTTAAGGCCCAAAAGATAATAAGGGTTCGGTATTAGGTCCAAAACAAACAAATTTTTGGTACGCGATAATAATAACGACATTATTGCACGTTTAAATATTTGCTTCGTAAACATTGAACGTCGGGATCAAGTACTTGTATATTTAATGCGATTACATCATAATTTTTATCTATCTATCTATAACTTCACGCCAAATCCCTTACGGGGTAGGCAGAGAGAACCGAGCGCCACGCGACTCGATCCTTACATACCTCACTCGCTTCTTTCACATTCATTGCTCTTTTCATGCACGCTCGCCGGTTTCTAGGGCTCCTGACATCACCTTCTGATAGAACACGACCAATCTGATCATAATTTATAACTGCCAATATATAATATAATAGTGTAATTAAAAAATTCTCCAACATGAAGTAGGAAGTACCTCCACCGCACAGAATACCGCAGCCAAATAACAACTCCCTAGAGGGATGTTGTGTTCCTGCGTGTGGGTGAGGTCACCAGTAAGCTCCCAAGGATTTGCTATGTAAGCAGCAGAGGAGGCATCGCGCGAGTGATACTTAATATATCGCAAGCGTTAATAGGCTGCGGTACCTTTACACTTTACATCAGGTGGGCCGTATGCTTGTATGTATCCCGATGTAGTATAAAACAAAAAGGAAAAAAATCTCAAATGTACTATTGTTTTGCGTGTATTATGCCATACAAGCCAATAAAGCCCTTAACGGCACATGAAAGCCCCTCACTCAACAAGATCAGTGTTGTAGCATCTAAATATGTCAGCGATTCCAGCCACCTGACCAATGGGAGGATATTTTAAACAATAAACCGATAAGTTTTTTTTTATACAACTAGATTGGCAAACAAGCATACGGTCCGCGTTAAATGGTAAGCGGTCACCTCAGCCTATACTGACGCTCGCAATACCACGAGGATGTTACTCACGCGCTGTCAATCTTGTTGCTTGTGGCTGTTTCGACACAGTACGTAAGTTGTACTATACAAGAAAACTATATCAAAATCCGTGTACTAGACAAAGCATGACATATGATGGAAATAACCCACGGACGGAGTAGACCCTATGATATTTTGCGTAGTAAATAAACTCACAGTTACTCAGAAAATCATAACGCCTTGTTCTTATTGGCGTCACTTATATTTTACCAGAGGGAGACTTCGTGCAAAAGTCGTCTGCATGGGTACCTCTGTCTACCCTATTTCTACCGCCAAGCAGCTATATTTATATAGCTGTGTTCCGGTTTGAAGGGTGAGATATGGCAGAGAAATTACTTGGTACTCTGACGAAACATCCTTAGGTCACAAGTTTGGCAGCGCGCGAGTAACATCCCCGTGGTGTTACGAGCGTCAATAAGCTGCAGTAGCCGCTTACCATCTGATGCCCCGCCGCAGCTTGTTTGCTAATCAAGTTGTATAAAAAAGACAGGATTAGGAGGAGGGGGTCAGGATTAGACAGGATTAACTAATGAATAAAAATTATGTGCAGATTAAAATATTTCCTTCTGTGCAGTATAGCAACGTCTGTCGAATCTGTTAGTACTGATATGAAACAATACGTTTAATTAAATAGATTGAACATGTATTTTATATGTATTATATTTTATATCTTATGGCGCTCGGTTCTCTCTGCCTACCCCGCAAGGGACTTGGCGTGAAGATATACATACATACATACAATGTATTTTATATATATACAACATTATTCTTATTGTCTCTCTTTTTATCTTCACTTCTTGATCTTACGGCATTTCTTTTTTTGCTAAGATTAAATACGAAATCACGAAATTGTTTGCTCGAGCAGTGATAGTGATAGCCCAGTGGATGAGGAGCAGGTCTATTGATCAACTGTTCCCCGGTTTGAATCCTGGCGGAGGCGTGTACTACTACATATTTACTAGTAAATAACAGCAAGCTGTGTAGGCAGAGCTGATATTTTTTAAATTTAAAAAATATTTAAAAATTTTATTTTTAATTTTTTAAAAATATATGGAACCCTGTACGACATATAGCGACGAGTGCTGTTACTTTTTCTGTTGATGGGAGTGCAGTGCAGACTCTGCACTGCAGAGTGGCCGGCCATACGTTTTCCCATATGTTTTTTTTTCTAATTGGAACGATTTTGGACCGTTCTTCCTCACCAACGAACATTTAAATTTCAAATTAAAGGATACAAAACTACAATATGTTAGCTATTAGTGTGTCGATTTTGGAGTTTCTCACTATTACCGTCTAAACGCTAGCTGGATGACATCAGTCTACCCCAAACGGCAATTTTGAGGGTAATGTGGCTCCGCTGGCTATCGCAGCTCTGCCAATCACTTGCTCGGCGGTGAAGGAAAACATCGTGAAGGAAGCCATACGTCCAGGAAATTATATTTCGTAAGACGTGTGACCTAACCTATGAAAGATCTGGTTTTCCCTCTAGGATGTGGAGGTCCGACGGCAGTCGTACTCCATGTAAAAATCAGTATTTTCGCCAATTCTCTAGGTTTAGGTAGTGGACCCCGCCAATCCTAATGGATTAGGAAACTGGATAACGCGAAGAAGTGAATTATTTCCTTAAATCTTGATATTCAAATATGGGACATTCATTTGACATTTGTATCATCTGCTACAGACAGAAACTTCTTAATCTTTTATAGGTTCTGTTTTCGTTTTTAGTACGGAATCTAAGCTGAGATGGTCGTATAAAATCATGAAAGAAGTAACCAAGGACACAATTTTGCGTTGTAAGAAAACTTCTTTTTTTATACAACGTCGGGAGGCATACAAGCATACGGCCCATCTGATGTAAAGCAGTTACCGTAGCCTATTAACGCTTGTAATAGATTAAGTATCACTTCGCGCGATGCCCCCTCTGCTGCTTACACAGCAACTCCTTAGGAGCTTACTGGTAACCTCACTCACACGCAGGAGCACAAGAACCCTCTAGGGCGTTGTTATTTGGCTGCAGTTTTCTGTGAAGTGGAGGTACTTCTCCAGGTGGGCTGCTTTGATGCGCCCTACCTCTCTTATAACATCCAGACCAAGACAAACAAACATGTTAATGCACACAAATGTTTGTCTTGTGTCCGAATCGAACCCACGAGCATCGGTGTCAAAGTCGCTTCGACAACGAATACGGGGTATTTTTTAAAGACTCTAGGGTACAAACCCGGCACTGTCCAGCAAACCCCAGTTTAAGGAAGTAAGTATTGAAAATTCGCCATCTGATGCAAGCGTGTACGCTCGTCTGCGGCTCAAGTACTCGCTAACCATAACATAAATAATGCACGGCACGTGGCCGCGCTATGATTTATATTTTTAGATGCTTTTAGACGCCATTGCACTGCATGTATCTTTGGAGTTATGTCTGATCGTAAATAATTTTACATTGTGACTAAAAAACAAAAGCTATTGATGAAATTTGAATGTAATTGGCTAACCAGCATTGGGATCAATGAGTCCGCACTTGATGTACCAATTAAATAAATACACTATTTTTAAATGAAGTCAAAAGATAGGGGAGACACTTTACATCGGTTGGTCAAATGGTTAACTCTCCAGAGCATTGTTGTGTTCCTGCGAACAAGGAGGTGCTGTGTGTGCAGCAGAGGTGCATTGTATAGCAAACTTAATGTATTGCAAGCATTTATAGGCTCGGGTAACCACTTTACATTGGGTGGTCAAATGCAAGTCGAGTCGCTTTCAGTTCCATGTTTTTTTTTGACATTGATCTTCCATTGCGGCAATTCTTGAAATAATATATGACATATTTTTTATTATACAAAGTTGGGAGGCATACAAGCTTGCGGCCAACCTGATGTAATGTCGTAAACGTAGCGTACGAGCGCTGGTAACAATAAGTATCTCTCGCACGATACCTCTGCTGCTCACACAGCAGCTCCTTAGGAGCTTATTGCTAATCTCACTTACTTGCAGGAAAGCAACAACCCTGTAAAGAGCTGTTATTTGGCTGCGGCTTTCTGTGAGATGGAGGTGGTGGACTTCTCTTAAAAACAGCCAGACCGAGACAAACAGACATGTTCATGCACACAAATATTTGCCTTGCGTGGGAATCGAACACACTAGCCCTTGTGTCAACGTAGCGGTACAAACCACTCCACCAGCGTGGTCATCCAGTCGAATATTTTTAGTCTAGGTCATTATTTGCTAATTGGGGAAGAAAGGTTCTCGAATGGCGTCCCCCTACTGGTGCTCGCAGTGTGAGACGACCCCCGACTAGATGGAGTGATGACCTCAAGAGATCTGTAGGGAGTCGACGGATGCAGGTGGCACAGGATCGAGATTAGTGGCACTCTAGAGGGGCAGACCTATGATCAGCAGTGGACGAATACAGGCTGAGATGATGAATCAGAAATTCAGATTTTCAGTACTTATTAGTTAATAGATTCAGGCGTTATTTTGCGAAAGTCAAACTTACATGCAATTTGATCCAACCTGCTTTGTGTGCTTCCGCCACCAATTAGTTCATGCGGCCTAGCGCCGGCCGGCACCCACCCACTACTGTTAGTGCGTGCATCATGCCGACGCTGCCATGGCTGCTCCGGTAGTCTCTGCCTCGGCTGCTGCGGTCGTCCGCCATCTGGAACAGAATCCGCATGCCCCCTCCACCACCGTCGCTGCCACGACTGGCCTGGTCGTCGCTGCGACACGTGTTTCGCCTCTCCACGAGGCATCATCAGGCGTTGTAGACGTTAATCGTAAGAATAACATGCTACAAGTGACAAATCCATCGCAGTGCCGTCCCTTATATTGAATTGAGGGTGGGGGTGGATGGTGTGAGCGAAAAGATATTTAATAGTGGGGAATGGTTTACGTCAGTCTGTTTGTTCATGAGAGTAATTTTAGAATTTTTATGTTTATTAATGGATAGTCAAACGAACTTACCTGTAAGTGACGTTCGACGACTATTAAACGAAGTGATTCGCCCGAGAGATTACACTTAATTCTTTACTTGTAGTAGCACGCGAATGTGCTGCCATCGTACACAATTTTAGAGCAAAACCCCTAGAGAAAAAAAAAAAAAAAAAACAACATTTTCCTGTTACTTGCGGGTAGCTTCACGCCTCATACACGTTCACTCTATCGGCCATAGGTAAACTTAATATGCTATTTCGTGTAAATGGGTAAGAAAAGATTAGGGATTAGGGTGGGAGTGTAATCTCTCGGGCGAATCACTTCGTTTAATAGTCGTCGAACGTCACTTACAGGTAAGTTCGTTTGACTATCCATTAAACTTCAGTGATTCGCCCTTCGAGATTACACTTAATTCTTTACTTGTAGATGTTTAAAGACTACGAAATAGCTAACAGCAGACTTGAGAAGAGAAATTAAAAACATAGTGATTTTAAACAACTTGTATTCTATAACAGAGAGAAACGACCTAAGCGTTGCTATATTCTAATTATTGTTTAATAGGTAATCAGTTACAATAATTTGTTGAGGTACAATAATAATCAGTCAAGGCTAGCCTGCAAAAGAGAGCGAGCAAATAGGTCAGAAGTATCCACTACCTCTCTATTATAAAACCTCGCGAATGACTCGGAACAGCCTGTCCAACCGGCTGTCTTTTTAATAACATCGATACTCACTCCGAGTCTATTTGCCGCAGAAGTGGAAGCATGCCTTGTGCTGTGAGCTCTAAAGATGGAAATATCAATTCCACTCTCACTCAGGGTTGTCTTGATCCATCGACTCAAAGATTGGGAACCTACTCTTTTAAAAGGTTTTTTGTAACTAATAAACAAAAAATCACAATCACTTTTACGATTTATGACAGAAACTGATAGGTAGCATTCTAAAGCCCTTGCAGGGCATATAGATGGTCTTTCATTAAAAAACGGTAGAACTAAAGAGGTTTGAACTGGATTAGTAGCTGATGTTTTGATTGGATCAGTTATATGTATGACAAATTTCTGATCTAATTTAATTATATTACTAAGTCTAATCAGAGAAAAAGTTTGCACTCGATGTGCTGTTATTAATGCCAGAATAGTTATAAGTTTTCTAGACAAACATTCTAAAGAGAGATCTACATTAGGGTACCAGTTACTCAGATAATCTAAAACTATTGATGGATCCCAAGTATTACTATATCTTGGTAGCGGAGGGCGTAATTTATAAATGCCCTTTAAAAAACGCTTTATTTGGGAATTATTTATAACTTCAGGAACTAAAATTAATGCCAGCGCCGACCTTGCGGTGTTAACAGTTCCATATTTGGAACCATGATTAAAAAGCGCTACAAAAAAAATCCAGAACAATAGGTACAGATGTGTTAAAAAGGTCGTACTGTTTCCTTTGACAAAAATTAAACCATTGTTTTATAGATGAGTTATACTGCTTCAGGGTATTAGCAGTTAACGAAGCTAGCATAACATCTGCGGCTTCTAGTGGGGAACCTTGTTTCATGAACGCCGCCCTGATAATATTCCGGCAACCAGGATAAGACTCTGATGCATCTTGTGGACGGTCCTGTAAGGAGAAGATAATAGACGGCGATTAGGTGGGAATTCGATACAGTCTGATATTAATAACCTCCTAAAAAGAGGATACCAAGCCTGTGTAGGCCAAAGAGGCACTACAATAATACCCTGAGCTTCATCTGAAATTATCTTTTGTAATACTCTAAGTATGAGGCAAAACGGAGGGAAAGCATAGAAAAAATATGAAGACCAACAAAAAGTGAACGCATCCACTTTAAATGCCTCAGGGTCTCGGTGCCATGAAACAAATCTAGTACATTTTTTATTTATACGACTAGCAAATAAGTCGATTTCGGGATTACCAAACAATTGGCAAATCTTTCGGAAAGCTGGGTCCGATATTTCCCATTCAATATCAGCGTGAATACGACGAGATTCGGCATCAGCAATGGCATTCAACTTAGTGCTAACATATGAAGCAAAGATAAATATACCCCTAGCCTCACACCATTGCCAAATTTCACGACTTAAATTACTCAAATGTGGAAACTGGATTCCGCCTCTCCTGTTTATGTAACAGATTGCTGTAGAATTATCAATTCTCAGAAGAATTTCACAGTTCCTGTAATCTTTCGCGAAGATCTTTAGGCCAAAAGATGCAGCTAATAGCTCTAAATAATTTATATGTCGAGTTAGTTCTAGGCTAGACCACTGACCACTAGCTGTCTTGTTAGAACAGTAGACTCCCCAACCAGTACGAGATGCATCAGAATATATTTCAATTTGGTAGCTGTCTGTACGAATAGGAGCATTAATCTCGTCAATATGGCGAAGCCACCAGTCGAAGTCTGCATTAAGGGAATCCGGAATAGTAACGTACTGATCATAATCATCATTTTGTTGTAGTTGAAGAAACTTAAATCGTTCAAAATTTTTTGTGTATAACCATCCGTAAAGCGTCGCTGGGCAAACTGATACCAGTAAACCTATTAAATGGGCAAAATGTCGAAGTCTACATCTCTTGATTAAAGAGAAATGTAAAAGCTCCCTCTTAATTCTGTCTCGCTTTTCATCTGGTATACTAATTGTATATCTATCTATAACTTCACGCCAAATCCCTTACGGGGTAGGCAGAGAGAACCGAGCGCCACGCGACTCGATCCTTACATACCTCACTCGCTTCTTTCACATTCATTGCTCTTTTCATGCACGCTCGCCGGTTTCTAGGGCTCCTGACATCACCTTCTGATAGAACACGACCAATCTGATCATGATAGGTAAGTCTTGGCCTTCCTCGGCTCCTACATCCTTCCACTTTTGCATTGTATATCTGCTTCGTCATTCTTTCATCCTGCATTCTTTCTACATGTCCGAACCAACGGAGCATGCCTCTTCTTATTTTAACACCGACGCTCTCTTTCAGACCAACTCTGCTTCTAACCTCATCATTGCGGATACGGTCTGCAAGCGTTACACCACAGATTTTGCGCAACGCTCGCATTTCAACCGCGTTTATCCTACTTTCATGCTCTCTCTGCCATACCCAGCTCTCGCTTCCATAAGTAAGCGTTGGGACCAGCACTGCATTGTGTATAGCCAGCTGCGCCTTCTGGCTCAGGTTTTTACTGCCAAGAAGTTTTCCCAACGCTCCTAACTAATTGTATATTTTATGGAATTAAGAACAAAACCTAAAAAAGTTATAACTTGATTAGGGATACAAACAGATTTTTTATAATTGATTATAAAACCTAAATTTTCAATTACATTTTTTGTTATCTCAAAATTCCTACAACAGGCTGTATATGTGTCTCCAAAAAGAAGCAAGTCATCCAAATAAATAACTGATAGCAATCCTTGATTACGAAGGTGTTGCATCACAGGCCTCATCAATTTTGTAAATATGTAAGGAGCTATGTTAAGTCCAAACGGTAATACCTGAAACTCGTACATTTTTCCAAGCCACAGAAAACGTAGTAGCTTTTTATCATTCTCATGAATACTAATAGAAAAATATGCATCTCTGAGATCAATAGTACACATAAAGCAGTTTCTAGACATTAACCTCATTGCTGTCCTGTAATCCTCGAGTTTGAAATGTGGTGCGTGAATAAATTTATTTAAAGGTTTTAAATTTAAAATAAATCTGCTCTTTCCGTTACTTTTCTTAACTAAGAAAATACTGGAAAGGAATTGACCATCACAGGGTTCACACTGACGCACAGCACCTATTTTTATAAGATTATTCACTTCTTCAGTCATCAAACATTGATTAATATGAGACTGGGGTTCATTTACAGGCCAACTCATCTGTTTGTGTTCTATTGATGCAGGAATGCGTAAACCAGAAACCCATGATAACAAAACCGGATCGTTAGTGACGGTCTTCCAATCCTTAAAAAAAAATTTGAGTCTACCAGCCTGGAAATCGGCCTCTAGCGACGAGCTCGGCCTTGGTTCCGCGGGGCTCGGCGGTCGTTCCCCCGGCGTGGCGGTGGCTGCTGCTTGCGTCCACCACTCGACGACGTTGCCTTCGCTTGAGAGCCGCGAGGAGGTGGTGGGGGCGCCGCCCTCGCCGGCGCCCCCCTCCAGTTTAAAGCCCGTGATGTAGACGCCTCTAACGGTCTGTTTCGTGGCTGAGGTTTAGGTTTCGCTATTGATGGCTTTAACTCTGCTCCAGTCTTAGTTATAGCCTTCATAGACCTTAACTTTTCCTCTAAATTATTTCCGAATAACAAAACGTCTCTTTTGAGGTCTTTAATATTATCTTTGACCTCCCTGCTAAGGGTTGATAATAAAAAGCTGCGTCGTGTCATTGTCTCCGAAAAATGTATGTGACAGAGTAATCTACCTACGTCGCTGAGAGGTTTCAAAATTTTATTTATATCCACGTTGTTTTTTGACTCGGTCGATAACAAGGTTGTCATTGTATTAGCTACACCTGTTATCACTGTCGCCAAAAGCTTCTGTTTTCCTATTAAGATATTGTCTCGTTTCAATATATTTTCGTTCGACGCTGCCTTGATTTCTGCATTAAGTGTTGGAGCTTGGACGAGCTTTAAATTCTCTGGAACCTCAAAACGACTCGTAATTTCTTTTTTGGTGTCATCTTTTAACCCGTTGACTAAAATGTCAGACCACCTAAGAGCTATGTCTTTTTGAATGCTCGAGCCAAACTTATCCTCTATGATAGGTTCCTCTCCGAGGATATTCAAAATCTCAGGTTCCAACTCGATAGTTGGGTCAGAAGGCTGCGTCAACTCCTCTGGTGATGTTGAAGTTTGGTTAACAGTACTATTCTTGACAGGATACACAACGGATGCGAGCGTGGGCAAAGCCGGTAGAGGAGACGTAAGTGGTGTAGTGTTGTCGGCAGTGGGCTGTTGAGTACCATACTCCGAGTGACAAGCATTAACCAAGTCAATAGTTTGAATATCTTCAGGGGTTTCTGTAACAATATATCCAAAGTCCCTGCATTGGTACTATTTAATAATTTCTACATACTATACAACTATTACGAGTTAGGTAAAAAATATTGTAACTAATAAAGTTCAAAAATCATAGTAGATATCACGCCATAGCCTCCCGGACTGTGATCTATGAAGACTCATATTTTGCAATGAGCGAATCAGATAATTCAGTTTCCTCATTTATCATAATAATTTACGCCACAGTCTCCTGGATCATGGTCAAGAATTATGAAATTCACGTCAAAGCCTCCCGGACTAAGATCCAGAATGATTGAAAAATATGTGGATGTACCTAATTCTCGTTAAAAGAAAAAAAAGGTTCATGAAAGAAGTTCACAAAACAGATCGAAAATTCATGTCATAACCTCCCGGATTATGATCCAGAATTATATCGTACAAGCCCTTCATATACAACGATCAACCTTACAGATTGAACTGGAGTATAATTAACGGAACGGTATTAGCCTTGCAGACTAAACTACGTGGTACGATGTAGAACTATTTATTTATTTTGAATTAATTAATTCTTAACAACTCGATATGGGTCATACGAGCGGCACGTGCGCCCGCCTGGTCGGCGCTTAGGCCGGCAGCCGGCCGGCGGCGACGCGGCGGCGCCTGCGTGGCGCGAATGAACTAACGTTTTTAACTTAAGAAACAGAAAACACTATAAATACCTTCTTGTTGTGAATCCTCCTGCATCGGGTCTGGTTCTAAATAATCACCATAATTACTATCCCCACTTGGACTAGTACTAATATGTCTACTACGTAATTTTAACTTTTTTCTCTCTAATTTCCTAATTTTCCTATCAATATATTCTTCTTCTCCGTAATGTCTGCGTTTTCCCATGTTGAGCAATACTCACAACGATTTATATAACACAAAATTAAGCAGAACGGAAAAAAAACGTGCACGATGGCCGCGACACAAAACGTGTATGAGGCGTGAAGCTACCCGCAAGTAACAGGAAAATGTTGTTTTTTTTTTTTTTTTTTCTCTAGGGGTTTTGCTCTAAAATTGTGTACGATGGCAGCACATTCGCGTGCTACTACAAGTAAAGAATTAAGTGTAATCTCGAAGGGCGAATCACTGAAGTTTAATTTCTAATTGTTCCCTAATACTTAATTTTAAACCTTTGTCTATGGTGTGTAAAATTTGATATGTATTAGTGGGGGATAAGTTATGTCCTTTGTCTATGAGATGCTCAGCGAAGTGTGACCTTTCTGGGCGATTGTTTTTATACGCCGACACGTGTTCGTGAAATCGTGTTATAAAGTTACGTCCCGTTTGACCGATATAAACGTGTTCACATTCATCGCAGAACAGCTTATAGACGCTGTCAGGCAGAGAATTTTAACCGATAATATTGTTTTATCTAAAGCGGATAAAGGAAATACGTTAGTCATCATGGACCGTAATGAGTATAACTCCAAAGTCAGTGACGTTTTACAGACAGACAGCTTTTTGACGGTAAGTCAAGATCCCACCAACAAATATTTAGCCCAATTAAAGTTAACTGTTAACGGCTCGAAATATATCTTTCCGGATAATTCATATTCAAAATTCAAAATTATTCCCATGAATCCCCATTCTCCTATGCTTTATGGTTTACCAAAATTACATAAAATCAATATTTCAATAAGGCCAGTTGTGTCGTACATTGGAGCTCCCACCTATAAGTTGGCAAAATTTCTTAATGTACATATCAGTGAAAGGATATCTTTTGAGCCAAAACACAGTCTTAAAAATAGTTTACATTTAATAGATAGTATAAAAAACTTAACACTACCCCCTTCTTCCAAATTAATATCACTCGACGTTGAAAGTTTATTTACTAACGTACCTTACGAGGGTTGTCTAAAAATCCTCAAGTCCTCTTTAGAAAATAAATTCATTCATCCTGGCGAAACAGATGACATATTACGACTGACAAGACTTTGCATGTCTCAAAATTATTTTCAGTTTAATAATAAATACTATTTTCAAAAAGAAGGGTTAGCAATGGGGTCCCCTCTTAGTCCATTGATGGCTGACTTCAGTTTAAAGAATCTTTATTATTAATTTCTCATTACAACATAAAGCCATTTACATGAGAAAATATTAAAATCTAATTAAATATGTATACATTCTAAAATCAATTTGTAGACCTGGGCTGCTCAGCTCAAAAAGAAAAGGAAGTACAGAATGTGCATTAAAGTAAACTATTACATAGCTACTTATACAATATTTAGTTGTTAAAAGGTAACCGGTATATTTTATAAAATAGTAATTTATTGACAAACAATTCACAAAGAAAAAAAAAGAAAATTAAAGGTACTCTAGATTTAATTAAATTGCAAATACCGTCTCACTCAGCTTATCAATGCGCAATTGTCAACGAATTCGCACAAACAAAGGTGGCAAGATACTAAAGCCATTTGTGTTGAGTAGAAAGGTGAGCCAAGTTCAGAACATGCGATACTATTTACTTATTTTTTTTTTTTTTCTCTTACAAATATATTTTGTATAAATTCATGCTACAAACATCCATACAAAAATAGATACCTATGTACATGCGAAATATGCATTTTCGGCCCAACTCGACTTGTAAGCCTCGCTCGCTTTGCTCGTTCAGTCAATTGTCACTTGGTCGGGTATGTTTTAATTATGTATTTTGTAAGCCTGGATTTAAATACCCACAGAGATTGAGCATTTTTAATGTCTTCAGGCAATTTATTGTACAGTTGTGCTCCGTCAAAAGTTATGGATCTTTTTCCATAGTTAGTTCTAATTTTAGGTAAGGCTATGTAGTTGACTCGTCGGCCAGGACGTTTAATTTTGGGAAATGAAATAACTGAATGTATGTATTTGTGCAGTATCTTGTAAATTAATATGCAAATTGTATATATGTATAGTTGCTTTATAGTCATAAGTTTGGTTTCTTTGTAAATTTTGTTGGTGGGAGTACGGTAATGATAGTGAAACAGCATTTTTATAATTTTGTTCTGTGCAATTTGTAAGTCTTTTAGGTTAGTTTTAGATGCATTACCCCAAATTTCTATGTGGTATAATAAGTGCGGTTTTACGAGTGAATTATATATAGTAAGGCGAACTTGTTTTGGAAGACAGCGAACTATACTACGGAGTGCTCCCATTAGACCCGTGAGTTTAGATTTTATGTAGTGAATGTGAGTATTCCACGTAAGGTGAGAGTCTAGTCTTAGACCGAGGTATTTTTCGTTGGTTTTTACCTGTATTGGTTCGTCATTAATTTTGAGATCTAAGTGTGGTGGGATTTTTTTATTTTTTGGTCTAAATATAATATAGCAAGTCTTGGAAATATTAATCGTTAGTAGATTATATTTGAACCAGTCATTTATGATGTTAAGATCGTGCTGGGCTTGTTCGATTAGATGGTGAATCGTTGATCCAAAGTAAAAAAGACACGTATCATCTGCATACAGTGTCACCTGTCCGTGTAGCCCTGCCTCATTTATATTATTTATATAAATGAGGAAAAGTAAAGGGCCCAATATGGAACCTTGTGGTACACCGCATGTGATAAGTTGAGACTGACTCTCATACTCATCCATCTTAACCATTTGATATCTATCGGATAGGTATGATTTGAGAATATCATAAGCCCTACCAGTGACACCAATGCTCTCAAGTTTTCTTAATAGCAACGTGTGGGACACCGTATCAAATGCTTTCTTGAGATCAATAAATATCCCAAGAGCCAAGTTTTTATTATCAATGTTAGACTTGATTTTAGTTACAATATCCGTAGTGGCCGACAAAGTACTAGATATTGGTCTAAACCCATATTGTTGATCGTAAAGAAAATTCATCGAGTCTAAATAATCATATAAGCGTTTGTATATGACTTTTTCGAGAACCTTGGATAACACTGGCAGGACCGAAATTGGACGATAATTCCCTGACTTATTTATGGATAATTACGAACGCGAACACATAATCGGTAAACCACACATATTCTATTACTATAGATATGTCGACGATATTCTCATATGCTGGACAGGTACCAATCGTCAATTGGATCTCTTTGTTTCCAAATTAAATAAAATCCACCCTAAAATTAAATTCACTTTAGAAATAGAACAAAATAGTTCACTTCACTTTTTAAATTTAACCATAACTAAAAATCAATCCCTCCATCAATTTTCGATATATCGTAAACCCACTCATACCGATACCACGATTCCCGCGTCATCCAGCCATCCTTGGCAACACAAGCTCGCAGCGTATAAAACTATGATACACCGTTTGATGAGCGTTCCATTAAGTAAGGATAATTACAATAAAGAACTTGATGTAATATATCAGATCGCGAAGTCAAACGGTTATTCCAAATCTACCATCGATAAATTATTGCGTAAAAAGACGAGTAGTATCGTTAACAGACTATTGTACGCGGTTCCATATATTTCGACAAATAAATACACTGCGAGTTTGTCATACCTGGGAAAAATCACTGACAAAATAGTTCACATATTTAGAAAAAATAACATACATGTTGCTCTCAAATCCCATAATACACTCAAGTCACTTTGTAACACTAAAGATAAAATCCCGCCCAATAAAAAATCCGGCGTCTATAAGCTGTTTTGCGATGAATGTGAACACGTTTATATCGGTCAAACGGGACGTAACTTTATAACACGATTTCACGAACACGTGTCGGCGTATAAAAACAATCGCCCAGAAAGGTCACACTTCGCTGAGCATCTCATAGACAAAGGACATAACTTATCCCCCACTAATACATATCAAATTTTACACACCATAGACAAAGGTTTAAAATTAAGTATTAGGGAACAATTAGAAATTCATAAACATAAAAATTCTAAAATTACTCTCATGAACAAACAGACTGACGTAAACCATTCCCCACTATTAAATATCTTTTCGCTCACACCATCCACCCCCACCCTCAATTCAATATAAGGGACGGCACTGCGATGGATTTGTCACTTGTAGCATGTTATTCTTACGATTAACGTCTACAACGCCTGATGATGCCTCGTGGAGAGGCGAAACACGTGTCGCAGCGACGACCAGGCCAGTCGTGGCAGCGACGGTGGTGGAGGGGGCATGCGGATTCTGTTCCAGATGGCAAACGACCGCAGCAGCCGAGGCAGAGACTACCGGAGCAGCCATGGCAGCGTCGGCATGATGCACGCACTAACAGTAGTGGGTGGGTGCCGGCCGGCGCTAGGCCGCATGAACTAATTGGTGGCGGAAGCACACAAAGCAGGTTGGATCAAATTGCAAGTACTTATTAGATTCCACTGTAGAGATGCCCAGGTGAGCAGTATTCTTGTATGTCTGTCGACGGCATATAAAACCATAATGGTACAAACAACGCCCCCAAGCTCAACCCAAGTCTTAAATTAGACATGATGCCACTGACCATTGAGGATGACTAAAATTTATTGACAGATGTGTAACAACAGTATATAGACGCAGATGGATTGAAGAGGTGAGTGAATGCTGAGTCACTAAAAATTAAATATTTGATATTAGTCGAGTAGACAGCTATCAATAAATATCTGTAAATATAGTGTGTGAGTGCGTGTATGTATATGCATTTCAACATTAGTAGCCAAGAAGTATTTATTTTAGTTAATAGAATAAAATAGGTGTTTTTTTATACAACGCCGGGAGGCATACAAGCATACGGCCCACCTGATGTAAAGCGGGTACCGTAGCCTATTAACGCTTGCGATATATTAATTATCACTCGCGCGATGCCTCCTCTGCTGCTTACATAGCAACTCCTTGGGAGCTTACTGGTGACCTCACTCACACGCAGGAATGCAACAACCCTCTAGGGAGTTGTTATTTGGCTGCGGTTTTCTGTGAGGTGGAGGTTCTTCCCCAGACGGGCTGATTTCATGCGCCCTACCTCTATTAAAACCATCCAGACGAAGACAAACAGACATGTTCATGCACACAAATGTTTGCCTTGTGTGGGAATGGAACCCACGAGCGTTGGTGTCAAAGTTGCTGAGCTGAACCACAGAGCTTGTCAATAGGTGTATGTGTATAAATAGGTGTATGCCCATGCCAGGCTTGGAAGCAGGGATCGTAGGTTAATAGCCTGGTTTTTTATCCACTGGGCAACCACTATCACGTAAATATATCAACTGTGTCTTTGTTAATTGTTAAACCATTCTGAATACTGAAAGCCCGGAACTGAAACGCGGAAGACGAGCTCTCCTCGCCAAGCGGATTATAAATATTAACACGTTGAGAGGCCCGTGTGTTTTTATGAACTAGATTCCTGTTGTTTCTCTCTCGTCGAACGTGAATGTCTATCCTTGCGATATAAAGGTAAGTTCATACAAGAACATTGGATATTTGGAAAGAACGTATGACAAAAGAGTTACTGAAGAAGTATATCGAGCAAGAGTGAGTGTTTTTTAACCCCCGATGGAAAAGAGGGGTGTTATAAGTTTGACTTTTGTATCTGTCTGTGGTATCGTAGCTTCGAAATGGATGAACCGATTTTGATTTTGACTTTTTTTTGTTTAAAAGGGGACTTAATCGGGAGTGTTTTTGTGTATATCATTATAAATAATTAATGATAATAATTGTGTATATCATTATTAATAATAATAATGAATGATAATAATTTTTGTTACTTTTTATAGGTTATTTTTGCGTCGGGGGTTTTAAATTTTTAATTTAATCTTTACTTGTTTGAATTAAAACTTTTTACGCATGTTCGACTTGGGGAGTAAGCTGGTGAATGCGTGACGAGAGCGTTACGAAAAGTGTGATCGTGAGAGGCGAATGGAAGTTAAGAGGTTAGTGAAGATAGAAAGAGAGAGAGTTACGTTTCGTATATTACTGTAGGGGCAAGAGAGAGAGGTGCGAGCACAAATTTTGTTTCTCTCTCTCATAGCGAGTTAATTTTTGTATATCGAAGATACAGTGCAGGCCTATTGTCTGTATCACACTATGGAGCTAAAGAAGTTTTACTTCAGTCGTGTGGTCTAAAACACATTCGTTTTTTTTTTAACACTGACTACTCAGTTGGCCCCATTGGGACCTTACTATGTCACCGGAATGGAGGAAATGTCTGCAGGGACGCACACATATGAATCAAATAGCTCATGTACTGATGACGATGATGATGATGAAACCGAAAAGCATGCGTGAAGAAGTTAATGAGTGCGAGAAGCGAGCGAAGAGGCGAGTGAGGTATGTTTGGATCGGCGCACCTGGCGTTCCATAGTCTCTGCCTACCCCGATGGAAGACGAGCTCGGTTGCACAGTGATTTAAGTTGCTTAGTCAACAGAGAACGTCGGTTCGATTCCCACACAGGACAAACTCTTGTGTGCATTAACATGTCTAATTTGTCTTGTATGTCTAGCGGCGGCGTTTGATACGCTTTTCACAGTTAAGAATCATAGCAGTACAGATACCATCCCAGTATATTCACAAACTTAAAGAGAAGAGTATAATTGGAATAGGAGCTTAAATATATAATAAACTACCAGACAGTTAGAAAACAATCGGTTTAAGTGAAAATCTTTTTAAGCAACAAATGTTACTATTCAATTAATGTCGTAAATAATTTAATACAAACTTTATGTATGTATTAAATTATTACCGCCTTCGTAATGAAGACGTGAGAGAAAGAGTTGGTCTGAAAGAGAGTGTCGGTGTTAAGATAAGAAAGGGCATGCTCCGTTGGTTCGGACACGTAGAAGGAATGCGGGACGAAAGAATGACGAAACAGATATACAATTCAAAAGTGGAAGGATGTAGGAGCCGAGGAAGACCGAGATTAACCTACCATGACCAAATTGGTCGTGTTTTATCAGAAGGTGATATCAGGAGCCCCAGGAACCGGCGAACGTGCATGAAAAGAGCTATGAATGTCACAGAAGCGAGTGAAGTATGTAAGGACCGCGTCTTATGGCGCTCGGTTCTCTCTGCCTACCCCGCAAGGGACTTGGCGTGAAGATATACATACATACATACATATGTATGTATTAGTATTCGTTATATTGTGTAGGAAAAAGGTAACTTCACTTGTATTTTTCATTAAATTTTTGGATGTCTTATATGAAGGGCGTTCAATTTAACCATGTATCACCTACTTAGACATATCTACATGTCGAGCAAATACATTTATGTTTATGATTAAGGAAGGTGTATAACACCTGCGAAGTCGGGGCAACTAGTTAGCTAAAATACAGTAAACAAAACTTTGCACTAGCGAGTTATCTAAATGCATTATGCGCGTTTCTAAACAGCGGCGGTCCATTGTGTGGCGTTCAATGAATCATTGTTGCGCTGTGCTGGGCTGGGCTGTGCCTCGAGCGAGGCTCTAATTGTCATTGAGCCCAATCACTGCCTGCCTAATTATGCCTACTAATTGAGTATTTCTCCTAATCAAAATTCTCGCTACACTGACGCGGCGAGGTTTTCTCTTAGACTTTTTTTAAATCCCTATCTATTAAACACTGGGAAAAGTGATTAAAGATAGATAAAAGATAAAAGAACCTTCTTGGACCTGAACATGTTTTAAATAATCAAATCTCTTTTAATTTTATTACACAGTTTCCGTTTTTCTTTTCTGAATTATCAGCATTTCGGAAATGACCATTGGCGAGTAAGAAAAGCCGAAAGATACTTGTCAGTGTAATTTTGTTCAATTGATATTACAATAAATCTATGTCAATATAATAATACAATAATAATGATTATGTTGAGTGATGAAATAACAGAAAATAATACATATATGTGCTGAATCATTTTCAGGCATCTGTCAGTTAGATATTCATTGGTTAGAACCAATGAATATCTAAATGACAATGAGCCCTTATAGGTAAGTATTTTTGGCGGCGCCTTTCGAAGACATTGTCAGGATATTCACCACGACACAACCCTAGTGATGTTTCGTTTTAATTTTTGTCATTTTTAGGAGATAGTACCGATTATATTGATAGATATTGACGAGCTCGGTAGCGCAGTGGTGAAACGCGCTGTTATGCTACTTTGACACCAACGCTCGTGGGTTCGATTCCTACACAGTACAAACATTTGTGTGCATGAACATGTCTGTTTGTCTTAGTCTGGGTATTTTCTATGTATAATATGTATGTATTTACAAAAAAAAAATGTATTTACGTATGTTTATCAGTCTAGTACCCATAACACAAGCTTCGCTTACTTTGGGGCTAGATGGCGCTGTGTAATTTGTCCGAGAATATTTATTTATTTATTTATATGACTTAACGTAAAAATCAGGTATACTGTAGTCCACCATAGAAGATCTATAAGAAAGGTCTGGTTTCCTCTCCAGTTAGTGGAGGTCTGACGACATTCGATATAATGTAAAAATCGATATCTTCACTAAATCCTTAGGCTTTGATTATTTGACTTTGAATACACATATACAAGATATAGAGCGCGCCTTATTATGTATCAGGCCACTCAGAAAGTATTGCAAAAACAACTTTTTATGTATGAAAGACTGGCCAGTTATAATCTATTTTGAAAATATGATTATATATAAGTAAAAATAGGTTACGTTCGAATTTCAAAATTTTCTTCCACATTTTTTGGTAGCTACTTTAAATTATCGTGTCACACACATTGAAAAATGGATCTGCGCTGGGAACATTTTCGCACTATGATTTTTTTACGATTTCAAGTGTCGCTTGAAACCTGACGAATCGTACGATAGACTTCAAATGACATTCATGGATGAAGGCCCTTCTAAGGCAACTGTGTATCGTTGGTATAATGAATTCAAGCGCGGTTGAAAAAGTAGTCGCCCTTTGACGGCTTTTAAGGAAGAAAACATGTGAATAATTGAATCCTACACAATAGGCGAATTACATATCAGGAAATTTAGTACATACTGCAGATTGGATCGGGAAGCCTTCACGAGATTCTACAATTGCATCTTCGAGGAGGGTAGTTTCATGCTGTGTGCCGCACAACCTCACCGTTGCTTAGAAGCTGGCCCGGGTGGAATTTGGCCGTGATTATGATAAACAAATTTGAAGCAGTCTCGTCTCGGCGTGTTTACGTCATCATTACAGGCGATGAATCCTGGATTTGTCGATACGATCCAGAAACGAAGCGCCAGTCGACGGTTTGGGTGCTTCAAAACGAATCAACGCCTATCAATGAGAATCGATCTAGAAGCGGGGAGAAGATTTTCATCGAGATTATTTTCAATTTGACTGGCTACCTTGTGACAATTCCTTTACAGAACTAAAGAAGCATCAACGCTGGTATACTACCAAAAGCTTGGCAGACGTTTTCTCTGTTGTGAGAAACGTCGACGAGCAGGCTGTAAATGAGGTGTCTGCGGCGGACTGGAAAAATCGGCCAAGTGCGAGTCGGACTCGCGCACGAAGGGTTCCGTACCATTATCTATAAAAACGGCAAAAGAAAACACGTTTGTTGTATGGGGGGGCCCCCTTAAATATTTGTTTTATTTTAATTTAATTATTTATTCTTAAAGTGAATATATAACTAAATATTCTGTGAATATTTCAAGCGTCTACCTGTTGGCGTTATCAATATCGAGCAAAAATGAGTAAATAAATCACGTTTGTTGTATGGGAGCCCCCTTAAATATTTATTATATTTTATTTTCTAGTATTTGTTGTTATAGCAGCTACAGAAATACATCATCTGTGAAAATTTCAACTATCTTACTATCACGGTTCCTGAGATACAGCCTGGTGACAGACGGACGGACGGACGGAACCCTAAAAAATGTTTAGAAAACTGGTTCCAACACATGAAACTTTGTATAGAGGCTGGCGGAGCACTTTGAAAAGATTTAATAAAAAAATATTTACCTATAGAACACTTTTTTATTTTCGGTAAACTTTCTGTGTGGTCCCACGTATGAACAACACCACGTGTAAACATCGCTGTCAATCAGTAGTAAAATGTACTTTTATCCAGAGATAAAAGTCTTTTTGGCAATGAGACTTGTAGATATATCTGTATTAGTATTTAGAAAATTCGTCAAGCATGGAACGTTACTATAATATCTCTAACCGATATATATACCACAGAGAAGTATCTTTAAAAAATTGCTTACGATCGGCACAATCAACTGGAGAGACGCGCGCTCTATAGCTTGCTTACGTATACTCTAAGATAGCGAACCTACTCATTCCTAATGGATTAGAACACCTGGCGATTTAGATCTCCCCACGGCACCGTCAGGAGTGTCATAGAGAATCAGCATTCCCCGTGAACCCGATTATTAGTGATGTAGTAAGCTATCATGATTAAAGTAGTTTTCTTCTTCTTGTTAGCGTTTTTCCGTTTTCCTAATCCATTAGGATTGGCAGGGTCCGCTACCTAATCCTGAGGATGTGGCGAAGAAACTGATTTTTACATAAAGCGACTGCCGTCTGAGCTCCACAACCCAGAGGGAAATCCAGATCATTCTTAGGTAAGGTCACACATCTTTCGAAATACAATTTTTTGGACGTGCGGGTCCTTCACCGCCGAACAAGTGATATCTACAAATATGTACATAAATCTTAGTGGTACATATTTTTTTTATACTATGTCGAGGGGCATACCGACGCCTGTTAACGCTTGCGATATATTAAGTATGACTCGCGCGATGCCTCACACAGCAACTCCTTGGGAGCTTACCGGTGACCTCACTCACACGCAGGAACACGACAACGCTCTAGAGAGTTGTTATTTGGCTGCGGTTATCCGTGAGGTGGAGGTACTTCCCCAGACGGGCTGCTTTGACGCGCCCTACCTCTCTTAAAACATGCCAGGATTCGAACCGTGGGCGATAGAACCGTCATAATAAAAGTAGATTGTGTTTATCGTTTTGTACTCCCTATTATCTACCAGAGATCGCGAGCCACGGTATCTCGCTAGCGTTATCGCATTTCCTAATCTTCGGGAAGGTGAACACAATAGTCTAGAAGTCGTGGCGGCCAGCTAGCTGAAATACCGTATGACACCTGGCAGTGTCATGGGGGCGAGCTATTTCCGTTCATGACACCGCCAGGTGCATCATCGGGAGTGAGCGGAAATAGCGCCAGTTGGTAACCATTGACTGTCGTAAGTAACTCCACAGCATGCCGTCTCCGCTGCGGCAGTAACTACGGGACACACTCCTTGCATTGGAAGAGTATATACCCTAGGGCAATAGCTTCACAACTGTCGGGCCGTATGTTTATTTACTACGCAGTACAAAAAAAAATCAATTATAAGCCACTACTACCTCGCAAAAGATATGCTCAAAACTGCAGCCAAATAACAATTCCCTGGACGGTTGTTGTGTTCATGCGAGTGAGTGACGTTACTACCTCACGAAAAATATGCTCAAAACTGCAGCCGAAAAACATAAGCGTTTTTTTTTAATTGGAATGACATCATCTTTAACACTTTTAGTATGTATGTATGTATATCTTATCGCCAGGTCCCTAGCGGGGTAGATAGAGAGAACTGAGCGCCATAAGACGCAATAGTTACACATCTCACTTGGTTCTCTAACATTCGTTCGTTTTTACAAAATTTGTTTACAAAATAATAACAATAAGAATTTTTAACTCTATAATGTAGTGTAATTAGTTTTACTCTGACTACGCCGACAAGGAGAGTTATGATTTTAACAGGATATATACATATGTATGTATATATATTTATGAGATGTGACATGAAAGCTAAATTGTTCAATGTAATTAATATTTTTATGCCTAAATTAGAAAAATAATATATTCGGTAACCACGCATGACTATGACTGTGCAAACCGATATTTGTTTCAATTTACTTAAACAATTAATAATTTAAATGTATGTATGTATATCTTCACGCCAAGTCCCTTGCGGGGTAGGCAGAGAGAACCGAGCGCCATAAGACGCGGTCCTTACATACTTCACTCGCTTCTGTGACATTCATAGCTCTTTTCCATGCACGCTCGCCGGTTCCCGGTTCTTCTGCCATCACTAAATATTAATATCAATAAATTAAATAATCATTATTATTGCACGAGTTATTAGACCGATTTACAAAGTGGACTTTTACATCTGTTTCGGTTTAGGTATTCAGAAGTTACGATGCAATAAAAAATAAATTTAAGTCCCGACTGCGTAAAAGACTACTAACAGCCATGAGCTAAAAAGGGCGAAATAGATTGAAAATACGTAACAAAATAAGAATAAACAAAAAACGGTCGCGCAATGGTTAGTAACGCTACTTTGACACCAATGCTTGTGCCTTCACCTCACTGAGAACCTCACTAAAATAACAACTCCCAGGGGGGTTTTTGAATTCTTGCGAGTGAGTGACCGGTCAACAGTAAGCTGTAAGTTGCTGTGTTAGCAGAAAATGCATTAATGCATTGTAAGCTTTCATAGGATACGGTAATCGCTTTACATCAGGGGGCCGTGTGCTTGTATGCCTTCCGATGTGATATATGCCGATTTTTCTTTCGATTTAATTTACAAATGGCCGCCGCCTGCTACAAAATTTTATATCTACTTAAATAATATTTTCATCTTAGGCTTTTTGCTAGTTAATTATCAGAAACCTAGGCAGATGTTCACATAATATGAAGTAATAAAGAATATTATCCACATAGAATATACGCGCGAAAAATTTTCTCGAAGTCGTACGATAGACACTTACAGAATGACCATACAAATGCATCATCTACGTAAGCGACAAACATGGCGCGTGGCTAAAAGTCCATGAGATTTAACTTGACGTCGCAAACGTACCAAAAATTTTTTTTTTTTTTTTTTACATAAATATTTGCGACGTCAAGTTAAATCCCATGGACTTTAAGCCACCCGTCATGTTTCTCGAATGATAAATATTCAACGCAAAAACTCCCAGTAACTTATTTTGTCAACTAAAAAGTTTCAGGCTCCCCTTTATTCAAATTAATAGGAATTCAAGTTTTCTTAATTTAAGTTTCAAAGTTGGTGCCGCCAAATTGCTCGGCTACGTATTATGAGTACTCCGCTCTCAAATAAAATGTGAATAAACTTTGAATGAGACAT